>VZTN01000890.1:845540-861491 GCA_013400515.1 Erpornis zantholeuca
GGGACCCGGGAGGGGGGAGAGGGCCACCACCCCGCCTCCGTCCTCCTCCTCCTGCTACTCCTGCTCCGGCGGCATCGCGACCCGGCCGCCCCCAGCGAAGGGGGAAGTACGGCCGCTTCGCCCCGTACTCAGTTGGAGGGGGTGGGTGGGTGCAGAAAGCAGAGGGAAAAGGGGGCAGAAAGCGGAGGGTTTCGGGTCTTTTTAACAACGCTCCCGAACGGAAAAACAACCTCTTGTCCCTGGGCAGGCGGGAGCGGATCCAGGGCTTTGCGCAGCGTTTACATTAGCGGCTGCCTTGGCATAGCTCGCAGGAATGGAAACCGGCCCTCCCGGGAAAACGGGTGAGAGAGGGATCGGAGCTCCAAGCCCTGGGCACAGGCTTTGGCTTGGTGCCCACTCTGGGGAGGGAGACAAGAGCCTCAGTGCCCCGCTTCTCCTCCTTGGAGCAGATCACAGCCTCCAGCACCTGGATTTGCAGACCCTTACTCCAAGGCACAGGATCGGTCACTGTCACTCGAGGAAGGAGAAATCCCCCAGGCCTGCCATGGGAGCACCCACTTAGCACCCAGCAAACCGCAGGCACTGCCCGGTATTTTTCCACCCCGCCGCGTCTCTTGTCCTGTCTCCTGCAACTCCCAGTCTGGATCCAAGGGGCAGGAGGGCGACGCCAGCATGAGCAGACAGAGCTGCCACCCATGTGTGCACACGCTGAAGGCACACACAGGTCCCAGGCCAAGGACACGCCACCCACATGCCTGCCATGGGGCCATAGAACCCTGCTCTGTCCTGTGCCAGCCTCGGAGAGATGGCACCAAAACTGCCTCCTGGCCATCACAGCCAACCTACCACAGACACAGCCACTGTACAGCCAGAATCCGGAGGGAAAATGGCTAGGGAAAGCCAGATCCTCAGGCGGGAGGTGGAAGTGCTGGCTAAAACCACGCTTTGATTTATTGCCTATCTCAAGATCCAGATCCCACCCTCCTGCAGGGACAACTTGGCTCATTCCTCACCACCACCTTGGGGCAGCCATTAGTGTGTGGCAAACCCTCAAGGCTGCCCAGAACAAGGTGAAATGCAGGAGCTTTCCTCTTCGTGAAATTACTTAGGCAAGGCAGAGCCACCAAGCATTGCAACAGCCTCCTCTCAGCACCCCAGAAAGTGCCTCCTGCCAGCATGCCATTCCTGCACCCTGTGCACATAGAAATAGTTTCAACACACAAACATGGTATTTTACCCACAGAAATGAGCTCAGGATCTCACGCCCAAGTTCAGCTGTGGTCACCCAAATCTAACAGCTCAGCTGAAGAAAAAGGAAGCAGAGCAGGAGCTGCTGCCGAGGCCCAAAATAGCTCCCATAAAGGGGAGCTGTCAAGCCACAGGCAACGTAAAGCAGTGTCCAGCCTCTTCCCTAGGTCTGTTGAGTGTTTCTTTAATCAGGACACTGAGAGCTCTGATAACTCCAAATTCTTGGAATTACGCCTCCTATCTCTTAATTTCCCTAACGTTGTCCACCAGAGCTGGCTGCAAACAAGCCCAGGTGAAGCCTCTGTGCAGTGGGGTGATCCCCATTCTATCCCAGCCTCGGGGCTGGGCAGCTCCAATCAACCCTGAAGGGAAGTGGGGAGCAAAAGCAGCTTGGCAATGTAAACATCTCCTCTCCATTCCAAAAATCCATGCCGGGCAGCAAACCTCAGCCTGAGGGAGACTCCCAGGGTGGGCAAGGGTGTGATGGCGGGGGTGGGACGATAGAGCTGCCAGCCCCGAGAGGGTTTGGTGGCTGGCTCATGCCCAAGCCCCTGTGCTCGCCTTGCACAAGTAGTTGTTTACGACCCAGCGGAGAAGAGACAGCCGCGGATCCAGCGCCCTCTCCCGGGAAGCGTTCCGGGACCGCCTCGCTGGGCTCACCCGGCTTGTTTACAGCCCGCTTTCCTTCCCCTCCCTCCTCCCCTTCCAGCCTGGCGCTTTTTTTTTTTTTTTTTTTTTTGGGTGGGGGGTTAAAGCCTGCTCAGGCTGTGCCTTCGGCCAGTTGCGTGCCCCAGTGACCCTCGTTCTCGCCGACAAAATCCTCCTCGGGGAGCTGGGGAGGGCTCGGTGCCAACAGGTGACGACCCACGAGTGGTTTTAAATGCCACACGTACAGCTAGAGGGTGAGACAATGTCGTGCTCCTGGGGCGAGTCCCAACTGGCACAGGTTTTTCCTTCTTCCTCCTATTAATTTGTGGGAACACACCTTTATTCACCTCGCCTGGCCCTTCTTAAAGCTTAAAACAGATTCAGAGCTGGGGCGTCAGCCCTGCTGTTGGCTCTCTGCAGACTGATACCTCTCTAAGGTTAGTGCCTTTCTGTGGAGAAGGGAAGATGGGAGCTGTGGGTGTGCTCCTGCCAGTGTGGGGAGATCGTTGCCCTTTGCAGCACAGTTTCATATCCTGAGAGAAGTGCCAAGGTTGAGAAGCGGCTGGTGAGCTTCGAGGGTCAGGCAGGCTGGACTTTGCAGCCTGCTGCCTCCAAGGCAGCTGGGCAAACCCTCAGGGATAGGGCACAGCTGGGTCCCTGCACTCTCCAGGGAAGGTTTGGGGACCAGGATAAGTTTCTCACAGGTAGTATGAGACATGCCTGCCCTTTTCCAACTCCAGACAGCAGCCAGGAAGTAAAGGATCATGGCTTTTCTCTCCACTGTGCCTTGCTGGGGCTGCTGTGGCCCATCCCTTGTCCATGTGTCCCCCTCCATCCCTGTCCTCCATTTGGGAATGCCTTAAAATACAGAAATGTCATGCCATCGGGGGGTAGGGGTGGAGGGGAAGAGGAGGGTGGCAACTTGAGCATTAAATAGATAGTATATGAAATTTCCCTGTGGCTCAGGCCCTGGGGCAGGTGGCTGACGGCTTTGCTCCTACAGTGCTGGGACTTTCCCAGCATCATGGGGCCATCTCCAAGGGTTGCCCCTTGCCACAGATCCTGGGATCTCAAGCCCAACAGATTGCAGACCCAGATTGCTAAACCCAGGTACCCATTTGTTTTTCACCAGCACTAAAAAAAATTTCTGAAGTAGAAAGGCATGCTTTTTTTTTTTCCAACAGAGATGTCACACTGGGTGGAGGAATTGCCCATTTTGTTATGATGGTTAGGTCCCAGGAGGAAACTGGACACACCCAAAATGCCCCAGCCTCCAGCAATGGTACAGCTGGGAGGGAGGAGGGGTGGGCATAACATCATGGAATCACAAAATGGTTTGCTTTGGAAGGGACCTGAAGGCCATCTAGTCCAACCCCCTGCAATGAGCAGGAACATCTTCAGCATCTCTCCTCTCCCTATGCCCAACAGTCAATTAGTTCCTAAATTGAGCTATACCACTTTCAGAGCCATCCAGGGAAGTGCTTTGGGCTAGGAGGTCCTGCATAAGGAACTGAACTGCACCCAAGTGAGACCAGCCATGGGCTGGGTGTCCTGATGTTGCATCACCTCCATCTCTGCCCACCACTGGGCACAGCTGCCTCTGCTTGGACCCTTGACAGTGGGTCCTGGTGGGCTCCCAAGGTGCTCTCAGGCTGGGAGACCTGGAGATGCAGCATGTTTTACCCATGACTAGCAACAGGAGGGCTGGAAAAATCAACCTAACAAGTGCTGAGCAAGTGCTTAGTTCCAAAGCGACTGAGGACAGGGAGCTTACCGTGGGGTGCGGGAATGAGTGCATTGGGAGGACTGACCTTGTGCAAGCAGCAGTGGCTGACCGATCTCCCCCAGAGTGCTTCAGGAGGCTGACGAAACCCCCCAGTGCAGGCAGGCAGTAGCTGCTGGCCCTGGCCATGAGCAAACATTGCATGCTCCGCAGCAGGCCCATGCTCCCTTTGAAGATGCTGCCAGGGTCAAGGGTGGCTATGGGCGGGTGGTCAGAGGGCTTTCAGCTTTCCAGAGCAGATCACCTGGGCTGCACCAAAGGGCAATTTAGGAGAGCAAATTAATAAGTGAAAATGTGCAGAGTCACATGCAGAGTGAAAAAAAACCTCCCTCCCCATGCAGCTCCCCAGAATATGCACCAGGAAGCATGGAGGGAAGAAGGACCTTGGGGCACAGCACCCAGGACAGCCTCATGCAACCCCCCAGGTGTTGCCATCTCCCTCCCCACCCCTTTCTCAGCCACTTGGATGCCTGTCCCCATGCCCACTGCCCACCACCCACCTTGCCATCCCTCCCAGGAGCCCATGGCATTGCTCCATGCCCCAGCAGCTCCTTGCCCCGCTCCCCCACCCACTCTGGGAGATCCAGCGGCATTCCCAGCAGGCAGCCCCTACCTGCTGCCGGCTGTGCTCCACAGACCTTGCACGGGAGCCGAGCACCTTCCCCGAGCACGTGCTCACCTTCAACAGCAGCCGGGGGGAAGCTGGAAAATGAGAACGTCAGGGGCAGGCAGGATTTGAGACCTAGAAATTGCTTGGCTCAGTTTGTTCTGTACAAGGGTGGAGAATATCCCGGGGAGCGCTCAGCACATGCCTTTCCCTGCAGTTGGAAATTGGTCACACTGTGCATTGGCAGGGTTATTTTTGTTGGGATTTTTTTTCCTTTTTTTTTTTATTAGTGCTGTTCACACTGTTAAATGCACTCCCAGCCAGGCTGGGACTGTGTTAGCTGTGGGTAGCACATTAATTTCAGCCTAACACACCTCACAGCTCCTTAAGTGACAGCACAGAAATCCTCAAACCATTGACTAAGTGGATTAAGTGGTGAATCCGGGCCTGACATTGTTAATTATAAAAGGTAACAGCAAAGTGCTGCTGTCCATGTCCCTCCCTTGTGGCTGAATTAAGTCCCTGTCCTGCCACAACACATACTTAACCCGGGCTGATGAAGTCAACAGCCCCATACGCTCGGATAACGTTACACCAGTGGTTCTGCTTCAGCTGGAGGAGAGACAAGTGAAGGCAGAGCCTGCCACAGGGGCTGTCAGGTGTAAGGGACAGAGCCCAGCCTGCACGAACAGTCGCAAGCAAGGAAACCACAGACAGATGGCAACAGGCTCAAAAATACTTTTGAAGGGAACACCAGTGGTGCCCTTGCTGAGCAAAAAGATCTTATGCACTCAGGAGACTGAGCATAAAAATCTTATATAAAAAATAATTGTAATGTGTTCAAGAAAGAAATTAATATTTAAGGCTGAACTGGAATTCCTCAGGCCTTGGGCAACTCCACTTTTAAGGTGCCATGGGCCCAAAGTCCTATAAACTATTTTTATGAAAACAGGATGAGGCTGTACAGGGGGGAAAAAAAATCCCAAATCTTCCCCCAAAATCTCATGGTGGGGATATAGTATTTATGTGTACTCAGGCTGGAGTTTCCCAGATTGCTGGGGCTCCAGACGATGACCCAGAACCAGAAGCAATGCTGAGGTGTTCAGGGCGGGTGTGAAACAACCCACAGCCTCCTGATGGCACCGAAACCGACAGGCTGGGCTGCTGGGGGAGGCTGAGTGCCCAGTGACCTCAGGCAGTGAGGCTGACATTGTGTTTGGGCAGCCTTGGACTTTGCCACCATGGGGAGCAGTGCCAGCTGATGTTGTGCAAGGATAAAAATCCCATCCCCGTCCCCTCTGCCACCCTGGGAACATGAGGCTCTGCCACTGGTCACCTCAGATCTGCCAAGGGAGGGCTGCTCCCCACACCAGGGATGGGGGACATGGGTGATTCAGAAGGCTGGGGCAGGGGGAGAGCGAAGCCCTCCTGACGTGTTTGATGTTGCAGCTCTGCCCTTATCTTTTTATGGAGTCCAGCCACTCCGAGGTTCCTTCTAAATCTGGGCTGTGCTCATGTATCCACTTCCTTTTGAAAACCTATTTGGTTTTTCCTAAATAGCCACCCAGCTCACATGAGCTCCTCTTGTGAAGAGACAATGTGCCCTGGGAAAACCTGGGAAGCTGCAGCCAGACTGAGCAGAGCTCCATCTTGCCAGACCTCTTGGGGTCTCCTCTTGGGGAGAAACTCCATGGAAATGGCCCATGGGAAATGCCCTCCCATAGTAACCACGTTGGCCTGTTCCTGATCACAACCTTAGTCCTTTCCACGCAGAAGCCATCACAGTCCCACTGAGGTCAGTCCAGAGATGGATGAGCACCCAAAGAGCTACCCCAGCCTCTGAGGATTCTACTGGGCATCTGCTCAGTTGCCAACTGGAAAATGTACTTTTTTTTTTTTAAGTTACGACCTTTCTCTGAGGACTTTTGAGTCTTTTAGGTGTGAGACGGCCACCACTCCAGTTCACTCCTAGCCCCCCTCTCATCCTTGGGCTCAGCAGCATAAATCTTTATCAGAGCTACTCCTCCCCAGAGTCTTCCATAACTCCTTTCCATAGCTCTGCCTGGCACCACTGGGACAAGCAGGTGTTTTGTGGCTCACAGCTGCCCCTTCCTCACATCAGTTTGGGTTTTGGCACAGTAACCAGCCCATGTGGCTGGGCTGTGGTTGAAGGAAGGTGAGTGTACATCCCCAAGAGGCTGTGCCAGTGCCAGTAGCCCTGCATTGTCCCCCTGGGGTTCCCAGCACCAGCCCCACAATTAATTTGGAGCTGTCCCCGTACTCACTGGCACTGTCACAAGCTGCTTGCTGAGATGCAGAGCCCTGTTGCTGCTGGGAACAGCTTTGCATTCCTGATTTGACAGCGCCACCTTGTGAGGTGGCCCCGCTCCTGGGAACACTGTGGGACACTGTCCTGCCCCTCTGCTGCCTGTGACCCCAGGTCTGGCACCACGGCATTACAAAGAGCAGGATCAAATACCCACCTGGGGAGCAGATTCCTCCTTCTGCCAGGCAAACAGGTCACTCCTGCTGCAAGTCGGGTTGCTTCTTTTTCTCCTCCTCTTTCAACTGGAGGGTCTCCACAGTTGAGTCTCAGGCCCAGCTCTGATGAAGCAAGACAGTGGGTAAGAAATGTGGGGTTGGTCTTTTGGGGGCAGACACAGTGGGGTCTCCTGTGAAATTTCCATTCCAAGCTGAGCAGATGCATTGACGGCAACCACACCCAGTGCCAAGGTGCCACCAGGAACATGTTTTGAAGGCAAGAAGTTTGCCCAAGCAGGGAGAGGGGAAAGGTTTAATTTCAGGACTGCCAAAGTGTGTCTGTATGGGATTTAAAAAGTGACATTTCGCATAATCACAGGATGGGTAAGGTCAGAAGGGACTACTGGACATCACCTGGTCCAACATTTCAGCTCAAGCTGAGGTGCCTGAGCACAGTACTGAGGATTGTGCCCAGATGGTTCTGGAATAGCTCCAGTAAGGGAGACTCCACAACCTCTCAGGGCAACCTGTTCCATTGCTCAGTCACCATCATGGTAAAGAAGTTTTTCCTCATGTTCAGGTGGGAATTCCTCTGTTCCAATTTCTGCTCATCCTATTGCTCAGCAACACTGAGAAGAGCCTGCCTCCATCCTCTGGACACCCCCCTTTCAGGCACATACAGACAGTGATCAGATCCTCTCTCAGTATTCTCCTCTGCAGACTAAGCAGGCCTGGAGGACACCCAGGAGGGAGGTGCTGAGAGGCCCATGGTCCCCAAGAGCCCTGCAGCCCCCCAGGAGTCACCAGAACAAGCATGTCACAATCAGGGTGGCACTTTGGAACACAGCACCGGAACACAATACCATCATGATGACTGCTGGTGAGTTACCCTCTGCTGAGGGCTTCAGCCCCTCTAAACACACCCCAAAAGGTGGACAAAGAGGGGAAAAAAGCAGTATTAAGCTTTGAAATATGGGTCCTCCCTATAACACAGCTGCGCCTTCATGGAAGAGGACATTTCCAAGGGCACCCACCCACCAGCAGGCTGATGCCAGCCCACCTTCTTGCATCCAGATCTTTCAGACATGAATAAAACTTCACAGGATAGTGGGAGGTGTTGGGCACTGACATTTGCACTGAGTCTTGGGTGGATAAGGTGGGTGATGCCCAGTGTCTGGGTAAAGCAGAGGAGCACATCTTACACCCTCCAGCCACAGCACCTCCCTTCTCTGCCCATATGGATGCCACCACATTTGTGCCCAGCCTCTATGAACCACATACCTTTGCTGTTCAGGAGGCTGCCATTCAAACTTCCCAGTTCCTGCATGCTGTTGGACCTGGTGCTTTCCAAACAGCCTGTGCCACCCATCCCAAAACACATTTCACAGTCTGTCCCAGCTCCAAATCCTCCCGTGTGTGTAAAGAACAAGCTTGTACCACATATCCCCTAAAGCCGATTCCCCCCCCAAAACTTCTCCTTTGGCTCACATTGATGTCACAGCTGGCAACACAAAGCCCAGGTAACTTTCTCTTCTCCCCTTGTAGCATCCATAGCCTCCATGGACATGGGGCTGCTGCTTCGAGATGATGTTTTTGTTGACTTTTTCAACACCTTTTTGAACCTTCCTGTAAGTCCACTCTGCACCATAAACCTGGGACCTTTCAGAGATCTCCTTAGGTGAACTTTCTGTGGCATTAGAGGCCCCAGGAAAATTGGGAGTACACCACATTCAGGCTGGAAAATAAGGGAAACCTGAGGATCTCAACTCGGAGATAGAAGTCTAAAAGGGAATTCAATGCCCTTCTCTGTAGTGGCAACTAGAACAGCTGGGCTCTGGGCTTCTCTTCCACCCTCCATCTCTTTCAGCTCTACTTTTGCGTTTTGATTCAGGTTTTTGGCCAGACACCTATTTACATCAGTGGCATGGGCCGGTGGTACCTGTGGCCAGAGCTGCCGAGCCACCTGGTGAGAACATGCCCCTTGTTAGGAGGGAGGAGGAGAAGGGAGGAAGGGCACGGGGCAGGGGAGGGAAGAAGCCGGTTTCTCATTGCCAAGGCCCCTCTCTGGCTCTCCTGTTTGTGAAGCTGGGGGATCATTTCAAACCCAGGCATCATTTCGCTTTTAAGCCCTGGGAGGAGCACAAACCACTTAAAGTCCCGCTGCAGTTTATGGGGTCTATCTATAAACACTGAGAGCTGGAGCGAAGGAGAGAATGTGTGGCGGCAGAGAAGGACATAAACATCAGCCCCTTATCCTGTATTCCTCCTGAATTCAACAGGAGTGAAGCCCTGTTGATCACCAGGCTGGCTCAGCCCTACCCACGCACGTCCCCGTTCCCCACAGCCGCCAGCGCCGCTTGCAGCGCTCAGATCCCACAGCAAAAGGGAACCTGCTCATCTGGCAGCTCCCGGGAAGCTGCCATGCCTCCCTGCCTGGGCTCTGGGAAGGCGGGTAGGCTGCGAGGAGAGGCAGCCTCGCTGGAAGCCCTGCAGCAGCCGTGCAGCGCCGGGGCTCCCACGTTTGCAGGCAGAGCTTTTGGGGACACAAGCAGGGGCTATAACTTGAGTATCCCGTGTGCCTTAGCATCAGGGTGGCTTTCATGGCCATAAAGCAACAGGGCGCCTTCCCCGCCTCCTTCCCCTGTAGCAGGGACCTGTTACTCACCCTAATCCCCAGGCAGGAGCCGGCTCCTTGTTCACAGCTAATCCTCTCCTTGGGCACGGGGTTTGCAACGCAGGATCCCAGCCCCGCGGCTTTACTGGCTTGGCTGGAAAAGCACCGGCTGCCTTACTTCTGCAAATCCAGTCTGTGCCTCCACCTCGTCCTCTGCCAGAAGCTCCTGGGTTTCATTCGTTCGGGGGAAGCAGGTGAGTCATCGCGGCATGGAGGAAATCGGATCGGCTTCTCTGCAGCTGGGCTTCCTCTCTCCGGGGCTGTCACTGCCTGGTTCCTGCCCAGTGAGTCGTGCCTCTGCTACGGGTTAAGAAGGCGTTGCACATCCCATTTTTAGGGATGCAGCGGGTCCCTATGGGATGTGCAGGGATTTACTCCACCAACCTGTTAATACAAGCTTCCTAAGTACCTGCCTAGTAGGGTTTACCAAGGGGTCCAGGGGTGGAGTGGGGCTGGAGAGCATCCTGGGGCACAAGAAACCGAGGTGCCGATATTTCAGATTTACTGCTATGCAGGGTGCCCTGTGAAAACACTCTGTGGTCTCTCTTACTGGCAACGAGTCTGGACTATGCTCACTTTGCTCCTAAAATGAACCTTCTCAGTCCAGCCAGGTGCTTCATCAGCCTGCATGTCAACTGCCACTGGAAAGAAAGCTGTGGCAGCAGGAATGCAGATTCTCATTTCAAAAAAATAAGCAATTCACCAAGGCTTTTCCTGAGTATTTTGCTGCTGCTTCTCCAGTCAGGTTGAAACTCAAAGCTGGAGGAAGTTGAGGGCAAGCCACAAACTCAGGCAAGAAAAGATGGACATTTGCAAGGAAGAGAGGCATAACATCTGGACAGGCTGTTATCCTGACAGGAGCGAGTTATTCTTGCAAGCACCACATGTGCATCCCACAGCCTGTCTGAAACTCCCAGTTCAGGGTGATTTGCTGGTCTCCCTCCAGCAGCCTCTTTCAGGGAGGCTGGGGGGTGCTGGTGGGAGCCAGAAAGTTTTTTGGGATCTTGCAGGCAACCCCTGATGCTATCTGTGCACTCTGTCTCACAGCAGAGCTCCTGAACTGGCAGAGCGCTGACCAGTGGCTGCTGGAGAGGTGCATCAGTGGGAGCCATGGCATGCGGCACTTCCGGGCCTTTGTCCAAGGAACAGCAGGTGGGCATGGGATGCTCCACAGCACCTTCCCAGCCAGCCATGGGCCACCTGCCTGGCAGGACACTGGCACAGAGCTGGGGGCATGGGTAAGATCGTAGAGAAAGCTTTGGAAGGTGAGCCAACAGCAGAGCTGGGAGGGACATGCGTAACCCTGGTGTTTCTCTGCTCTGTTCTCTTGGTTCATCCAGGTGATCTTTCCTTCTACTTCATCCATCCTCGGGGCTTTCAGGGACTCTTTCCAACTCCCATCCCTTGTCTGATCCATAGGGGAAGAACTGATTGACTTCTGGCTCATCACTGAAAGGCTCCTGGGTTTGGATGAGTCAGATGGGAGTCAGAGAGACCTGTTCTTGTCCTTGGTCCACAGGCTGAGAGCCACTCACCTGCGTGAAGGCTCCAGCGTCATCACCCTCTGCACCACCATCATTGGTAAGAAACACAGGAGCTGGGGATGAGCACTGCCCTTCCAGAGAGGTGGTCTTTCCTGGATGCTCCCAGGAAGGTGGGATACCATCACCTTCTTGGTTTGGCTGGGGAACTGCATGGAGCTATCTCCCCATCGTAATTCCCTGCATCCATTTCAGGATCACTGCCGAAAGCCAAGCACATCCAGTCCATCAGCACCAGGAGGGAGATCCTAAGCAAGATGCAGGAACAGGCCCTTTTTATGATTCAGAGTTACTGGCTTCCTAAATTCTTCATGCACTGCAAGATGGGAATGGAGGAGGAGGAGTCATGCCAGCCTTTGCTCCAGGAATATCAGGAACGTTTATCACAGGCCAGCTGGCAGGAGCCCCCAGGCCTTTCAGAGCCCTTCCCCACGATGCACATCAAAAGGAGCCAGGGTGTGTCAGGGCCCTACTCCAGCCTGAAGGCCAAAGCAGAGATCTGGTCTCTGGTGAAGGAGGGGAGAGACACCAAAGAATTGAAGATGGCCACTTTTCAGGTGAAACCAGAGAGGCAGCCAGGGCCAGCTGGGAGAGCAGAGGAATTGTGTCTGGATAAGGATGCTTTGGGATCAATTCCCCAGCAGTCAGAGCATCCTGCCAATACTGCCTTTGGAGGCAAACGAGGAGTAAACTTTCCTGGAAGACCTCAATCCAGTGCAGAGCAGGAGCTAGAAAACCTCTGTAAGGAGAAAATCTTCTCTGACCTGCTTCCCTCTACGTCCCTTGACCAGCTCCCATCCTTGAAAAAGCCAGTCAAGACCTTGGATTTCCTTCCCTGGGCCCTTAGTGCTGAGGCCTGTGCAGGACAGCCCTTCAGAGACTTCCTGCAGTGCCAGAACTGGTCCATGGAGACTCATCTCCTGGATCTGTGGCATGACCTAGAAGAGTTTCTGCCTGTGGTGCTGGACTCCAGCAGAGAAAACAGCTTCTTCCTGCGCCATTTGATTGGGGAAAAGATCTGCAAGACCTACTTGGAGGAGGACAGCATTGAGAAGCTTCCCTTGGAAACCAGGACTCTCGTGAGTTTGTGGAACCATCTGATATGTGGAGAATTCTCCCCCTGGATATTCAGAGCCCAGAAGGAGATTTGCAAGGTACACAGGGGTGCTGGCAGTGGTCAGGCTGGGAAGTACTGCTGGCATTGGCCCCCTTGCAGTGGTGTGAGGACTGTGGGAATGTTTAGGAAGTGAGGCATTTGGAAAATTAAGAGGAAAAGAGATTAGGAAGGGAAAACTTGTGGTCACCTTGTACTGGACCAGTGACCAAGATGCCTCAGGCCAGTGGAGAGGAGCATCCTCACTAGTTTGTTGGGCAGCAGAGCAGAGGTGAGCAGTCTTTGAATATCTCTGGTGACCCTGGCCAGATGCCCATTCCAAGGACTGGGAATGACAGGGCAGTGGCCATCCTTTTGCATCTGTCACTGGTTCCAGCACAACCCTAGTAAAACACATTTAGAACCCCAGCCCTTCTGAGCATCCCCTGGACAGTCCAATGGACCAAGCTGGATGTGCAGGTGTGTCCTGGACATCTCAGCAAGTTATGACCCACCCATGGCACCAGCACTGTGACATTGCCTGAGAACAATTCCCCTTTGCTACTCCTCAGCTGCTCTGCTGCCTCTACGAGGAATTTCTGGCTGATGATGACAGGATGTTCCTCCAGTTTATGGTAAGGGGGATGCACAGGGGCATTCTTGGGGAGTGTGCAGACACCAGTGGTGATGTGAAAAGTTGGAGAGAGAGAGGGAGGGAGGAGAAGCCCAGCATTAGCTGGAGGTCCAGCATCCCACAGTATCTCCAGGCAATGCTGACACAGGGTGACACAGCAGATCCTACCCAGCTCCAGCTGCATGGAGCAATGATCCTTAGCTCTTCCAGCATAGTATCCCATTAAATCAGCAGCACTGCAAGCACACCCTGGAAGAGCTCCTCTGAGACAGACTGTGACCCTGCCTAAAAGCAGGGAGAAACATATTTGTCCTTTTAGGACAGGAGGGCTGAACCCAGCACTTCTGGGAATTGATCTCCCCCTGGCTTTTTTCCTTGCCCATGCTACTAATGTGTAATTATTACTACTATTAATGTGACTCATGTGCACGATACACATGGGATGACCCTGTCCCAGCACCAGTGCCTGGCCAGCACAGGGGGGAAGAAACCATGGAGCCTTTTAGCCTATGACTCAACCACCCTCAAGTCTTCCACGTATTTTTTTCCACCAAAAAGGATGATATAAGAAATCAGAGTCACGCAAGCACTATTCCCAGACTATTACTACTCCTGGTATCAGGAATCCCATAATACCTACCCCGAATTCCAGCATTATACCCAGAAACCTCCTTGCAGGCAGAACCCCTGGAGCATCCCACCTGCTTTGGTACCTGCACAACCTACGCAAGCAATTTTTTTCACTGCAGATTGTGTTCTTCAAACCAACTGTTTCCCCCAAAATGAAATGTAAAATCAGCAGCTGATCCTGGAAATGTTAAGGAGAGGCTGTCTGGGCTTGATATCCTCAAAGACCTGGCTCCAAAGTCTCAGCCAGTGATAGCATTTTGGAAAGGTCAGCTGGCAGCTCCTGACCCTGACTCATTAACTGCCCTTGGTTGGAAGTCAATTAGCTGCCCAGGTTTTTATGCATCTCTTGTCAAGGAAATCTCCCCTCTAAGGCCAGATCTGGTTTGGGAGTGCAATTAGCACTGCAGAGGGCATTGGAGCTGTGCTCTTTGTCGGCAGGATCCCCTGAGCCAAACTCCTCCTGAGTCTCCTGCTCTGGTGTCAGGGGAACTGCTGGGGGCTCATCAGGGTTATTTTTGGTGCCTGCTCTTGGATCTCAGCCAGAAGCCAGCCACTCTGCCCCTTTTGCTTGACGAGCTGTGCCAACTGTTTGTCTGTGGGGAGAAGCAAAACCTGCAGGAGGGTCTTGGGAGGGATGAGTGAGGTACTCCCAAGGCACCAGCCAGAGCCAGCCCCAGTAACAGCAACCAACAAAATAGGATACAAGGATACCAGGCTGTTGGGGACACCTTCAGGTTGTTTTCATTCCTCTTGGTGGGATGTTGAACTCTTCAGAAAAGCTGCAAGGCCGTGTCTGGCCAACCTCTGGCTGTCTGTCCCCAGTACATCCCAGCCACAGGCAGCCGTGAGCCAGATTTAGGCAGCTGCATGGGTAGGTGTAAGGTCTATGCTGAGCTTTGTGCTCACATAGATTCCTTCTATACTGCTTAAAGCTCAAACAGAGATCTAAATTGGGCAGGTTTGTAGTCTGATGCACAGTAAAACACATGGGCACAGTGCTGGAGATGGGGAAGGTGCTCTGTGCCATCACCCTGCCCTCTTCTTGCCACAGGCTCCAGGGAGCGATGTCCCCATGCCAAAGGTGCCAGGCCATGCTGCTGGCAGATGGGAAAATTTTCACCTGTCCCAGAGGATGAACCAGTCCCTGAAGCTGAGCCAGGCTTTGCATGGCACAAGGAGCTTGGAAGGGATCTCCTCCAAGCATTGGCAACTACTTGCTGCTCGGGACCTGCAGAAAGGGGGCTCCATCCAGGCAGAGATGAAACTGCTCCTTGGCAGCACTGGTAAGAGGAGGCTCTGAATTCCTCATGTGGCTCACATTGGCTGAAGCCAGTAAAGTGTATTTTATGCTCTGGCAGTGACCAGTTAAAACCAGGGTCCTCTAATAACGGGGGCTGGAACAGAGCAACGAATGATACAACCAATATGGTTAGTCATACGTTCTCCCTTTATTATTTTGAAATGGCTGATTATATAGAGCTCAGATAGTTTACAATTACAGGTGCTTTCTAATTGGTATACAGAGTAAAAAGGAATGTAAACAATTTCAGTCTTAAGGCAGCTACCGTGATTACAACAAAACTATTCTATCTAAAATTTAAACACACCTTAATTAGAATTTCATGCTGCACCACAGGCTTTATAACTTCAACACAGGCCTGAATCTGAGGCCTACCTGGATAGCTCAAAACCCATTCTATTACACAATCATGTCCAAGATCTCTAAGGTATTCTGCTACAACCAGTGATCCTAAACAGGTCAGGGACATCATGGAGTGGGTTGGTACAGTGGGTCTGGGAGCCTTCATTTGTAAAGAAAGCTTTGGCAATGATCTAAGGGCCAAATTCTCTCCTGCCAGTACCAGAGCCACATGCCTGCACTGGCCTGGGTCATCAGATCAAATGAAAGCTGCAGCAAAGTGACTAAACCCAAAGCCAGCAGTGGCCCCTGCCACCCCAGTTCCACATCTTGGCCTTCTCCTGAGGATGCTGGGACTGGCCATGCTGGTGATACTGGTGTGACCCCTCAGCTTTGTTCTCTCACGCAATCTTTTGAGAATAACACCAAGTTTCTGGGCACCTGTGGTTACCTGTAGCACCCCTGTAGCTTGTGGGCCCTCAGTTGTACCCAAAAAATGCAGTGTCACAGGTAGATCACGGAACAGGACACACAAGAAAGATAACAGTTAAAATCCAGCCCTCAGAACCAGTGCTGAAGGGCTGTCATAGCCAGAGGTAATGGACATGGGATCTGTGCCCTCTCCTCTCTCTGATGCAGAATTCCAGAGGATGATGGCAGATGAGCTGGCTGTGGGTAGCCCAAGCAAGGAAGAGGAGCTTCTGCAGCTGATGAGTGAAGCACTTGGTGAGTTCAGTCTGGGCAGACAAGTGTCACTGTTGGAGTGGCCATGACACACACAGGCTGTACATCGGACAAAGTGCAAAAAGCCTTTATTAAACAAAGCAGCTTCTTTTTATAGACTTTAGGATGTTACCATTCGTATTACATAATTATTGGCTACTAAATTACTACAGTAGATTCATTGGCTATTATTAACTACAATATACTACCATTGCCTACCTATAGCATTAGCATTCAAGCATTCAGAAAA
>VZTN01000890.1:861556-923313 GCA_013400515.1 Erpornis zantholeuca
TAAATATTTTATTTATATTATTATAATATAATAATATATAAGCAATATAATAATACACACAATAGACAAGAGGCAGGGTGGGCTCCCAAATATAAATCACCATTGGGGGTGCTCCAGGGACTGGGCGAGCAGGGGTCTTCCCTGCAGGCATTGCATCATCTGGTGGAACTTCTCCAGAAAGAAAGGCCTATCTGTCTATGCCAGGCTGTATTCTGGGGCATTAATGCAGCCAGGAAGGATGGGAGTGGGGAATTTCTCTGAAGCAGATGCTGAGGAGGTCAAAACGTGAGAGGTGAAGAGCTCCCACAGTTCCCAGTGTCTCCTGAGCCACAGTCACCACACAGACACTATGTAGATGCTCCAGGGTCCAGCTGTTGTGAGCAGGCTCTGGCTATCACCTGAGGAAGAGGCTAACCCTGTTCTGTCCCCACAGCTGTTGCATCTGAGAGGATTGCTAGAGAGAATGCTGCTGCTGCTGCAAAAAAGAAGTCATCTAGAAGACACAGGTTTGGCACTTTGCAGCACAGAGCTTTGCTACTTCCACTCTTTCAGATTTTTCCCAGTGCTCCCTGTAGTGCCACTGCTCCCTGTTTGGTTATTTGGCCCTCTCAGATGTAGGCATAGGTGGCCTGTGGGTATAAACTGCAAAATTACCAGGAAAAGGAGAAAAACTAACACACACACACACACACACCCCCTCCCAGTTCAGATTTACTCTTCCCATCTTGAGCAGGTCTCATGCACTTCATCCTCAATCATCCCCTGGAATGCCACCTCAGCAGTGCTCGGATTCCCAGAAACATCCCTTAAAATCACTGTGTAGCCATACTTAAATCTCTGGACTTGTGTCTCACCTCCTGGGAATACTCCAGCTGTGGGTCCTTGCAGCTCCACACGGGGACATAAAGCAAGTAGAAAAACTATGGTGAGCACCTGGGTTGAGCTGATTTCTTAAGACCAGTTATGCAAATGCAGGCTGCTCAACATCCATCCCACCCCAAGTGGCCAGACAGCAACTGCTATAAATGCATTTTTCTATGAAACATCAGCTAGTACATTGATGTTCCATCCAGACCCTCACTCCAAACCTACCAAATTGCTTCTGGGCTTGCAGGCTGCTGGACTGGAAGAGAAAACACTGCAGGTAAGCATGACAGACAACCGCAAGGCTGCCATGTGCAAGAAGAGAGCCCAGGGGAGGGTATCTAGTGCCCTCTACCATTGTCCAACTTCCTCCAAGAACAGAAGTCCAGTGGGACCCCAATCGTGGGGCTATCCCCTATCCCCACCTTAGCCCCACTTCCACCAAACCAGTGCCCTCCTCATGCATCTGGCTGCCCTTGATGCTCTCTCTGCTCTCCTATCTGACAGGGTTAAGGAGCAGGATGAGGAGGAAGAGGAGGACGAGGAGAATGAGGAGGGTGAGGAGGACGAGGAGGAAGAGGAGGAAGAGCAGTACCAGAAGAAGAAGAAGAAGAAGCAGAAGCAGACACAGAAACAGAAACAGAAACAGAAGCAGAAGCAGAAACAGAAACAGAAACAGAAACAGAAGCAGAAGGAACAGCAGCAGCAGCAGCAGCAAGAGGATTTGTTGCCCTGGAGCAAAAAGCCCAAGTCTAGGCGTCGTCATCAGATTGAGGAAGGGAGAGAGGACCTCAAGACAGAGAGAATGGTAAGGAGAGACCCTGTCTGCTGGCAGGCTGAGGATGTTTGCCAGGCAAGAAAGCAAGAAGATGCTCTGAGACAAGTGATCTCACAAATGGGGTGAGGTTGCAAAACAGCAGCAGGGAAAGGCTTCCTCCTACAGGCCCTAGAGTCCTGTTCCACACAGACTTCACATCTGGTCAGGACTGGCCAAGTGATTCACACCACCACCTGTGGCCACCAGTGAAACTGGTGAGAGAAATACTGGAAGGCAATGATGATGGATGGGTCACAAATCCCATTGCCAAAGCTGCTCCAGCTCACAGTGATGGGTCCATACTGGAGGGCTCTGTCCAGGAGCAACCCCTGGCTGTTGCCACCTGTGCCATGTCTCCACAGCGATGGGCTTGGGATGCCATCCGGGAGCTTGTCAGGAGCTTCTGCAAGTTCCAGAGGGAGATGAAAAATTACAAACGCCGTGCAGAGTTTGAGGAGTTTCTCCGTCAGGAGCGAAGAAACGAGAGGGAAAGTATGTCCAATGTCCTGCCACCCCTTCTCCTCCCTCCCTGGGACACACCTGGATTTAGGTAGAGAAGAAAATGGAGGAAACCTGTGCTGTATCTCCCACCACCATGACTTATTGCCCTGTTATGCTGTTGCATCTCTCTCAAACAATGTTGTATATGCAAGTTTGCATCCCTGCCTCAAAAAAACTCCCCAAAACAGGATACACTAAACAGAGCTCAGGTGAGACAGGCCAGAAAAATAAACAAAAGGAAATTGTTTTCTGAGCAACAGGGAGCTGACCTAAACAGAAAGTTTTGGTTTGAGGAGGAGTTTGGAAAAGCAGTTAGAAAAGTAATCTACTAAACACACAGAAACCCCATATAGATAAGAGAATTTTGTATATGGCAAAAACAACAGATTTTTCCCCTTCATTCTCACTCATCATCTGCTTGTGGGCTCTGTCAGAGCCAGGGCAACAGCTAGACAGACCGGGGGAAACAGTGAACATAAAACACTCTGTGGGTGCAAAGAGGAGGAGGGATGGAGGAGATTACTAAACTAGAGGGAAGGTGTAGTCCACAGAGGTACAAAGGTCCTCAGCAAATTGAATGCAAGTAAAGGAAGCACAGGAGAGGTGAAGGAGCAAACTCTGCTGGGGAGCAGGACAGGGGAGACAGTCTCTTTCCCTGTCTCAGACCTGCCCATCAAGGAGAAGAAGAGCAAAAGTCCCATGAGGACCTCCCGTTCCCGCAAGGGCAAAGCCCGTCCGGAAAAGGTGACACTGATAAAACGCCGCATTTTGGACAAACAGGACATTGTCGTCAACTTCCTTGTCGATGACCTCCGCTTTTACCTGGAGATGGACAAGTAAGTTCTTCTTCCACCAGGAGCTCAGGTACCATCACAGAGTCCCAGAATGGTTTGGGTTTGAAGGAACCTTAAAAGTCATTTTGTTTCAACTCCCTGCCATGGGCAGGGACATCTCCCACTGGACCGGTTTTCTCAGAGCTCCATCCAACTTGGCCTTGGCACCAGCCTCCTTTGGCTCTGGCCCAAACCATCTCTGATGGAGACCTCCAAATCCTCCATTTCAGCCTGCAGTCATCCCCTTGCCCAGGGTTCCTGTTTGAAATACTTTTGGTTTGGTAGTCCCAAGCAATCCAACATTTTGCCTACACCGTTCTGGATGTCCTGGTTGTGGTGGCATTTCTCCCTTGACTTTGTCTGTGTTCCCAACAACTTGTAAGGCCAATGGACACCAGCCCTGCAGCCAACACCCCCACAGTAGGCAAATCCCCAGCTTTAAGTCCTCCTCTTTTCCCAAAAAGGGGAAACATCACCTGCCCCAAGTGAATCCTAGGACCATGAGGGTGGCGGAAGAGGGAGGTGGCTTTTCATATCTCCTGTGTCACTGTTCCACACCTCGAGGATTGCTTTTTCTGGCCAAGCAAATACTAAATTAAGCACAGCCATGACTGTCTAGCCTGGCAGTTACCAGCACTTGTCTCAGAGCAAGACCCCATGTGCCTTTGCAGGTTTTCCAGGTTTGCTGACTCTGTGGAAGCTGTGGTACCCAGCAGCATGAGGTCAGAAAAGCCCATTGCCTTTCTCAAAAAGAAACTTGACATCATCAGCAGACTCTTCCTGAACTCTGATATCCCCCCAAAACTACGGGTGAGACCCTGGGACCCGCCCAGGAAGGCTGGAGGCTGCTGCCTGCTCATTGCTCAAGGCCATTACAGCGCAGCTGGGAGCAGTGGTGGGGAAAGTGAAACAGGCAGCAGCCTGGATCTGCTGTGGTGATTTTGGAGCATGCTCTGGAGCTTGGTACTTCCACATGGGCTGTGAGGAGTGGGAAGCAATCCCCCACCAGATCCAGACAGATTGAAAACAAGCATGTAGATAAGGATGGGAGAAATGGGGATGATCCGTTACCTGCTAGACAAATGCCAGGGCTGAAGCACCAGGATGCTGCTGCACACCACCAATCCAGTCCTTTCATTGTCCAGAAGCCAATGCCACCATCATCCCCTCCCCACTGTATCCACTCCATCCCCTTCCAGTGGCACTGCCATCTCCCCTTTGGAGAGCACAATGCTTTCCACAGAAATCCAGGTGGGATCCTGCCCTCGTGTCTGGAGCAGGCAGCCAGGATGTAATTCGGGTCTCTTCTTGGAGACTGCTGAGGTGGGGCCAGGGAGAGAAACCCGGCCCCATTAGGACTGCTGCAAACTGCTTTGGTCTCTTCTGTGCCCAGGTCAACATCTCTGAGAAAGAGAGGGATTTAATCTGGCGTTTATCTTCCAAGAGGCAAGTGACCCGGGCCATCTACCACAATGCCAAGGTCACCCTCTTCCCCATCCTGATGTACTTCTGGAGAAGGTACCTATCTAT
Source organism: Erpornis zantholeuca (assembly GCA_013400515.1). Lineage (NCBI taxonomy): Eukaryota > Metazoa > Chordata > Aves > Passeriformes > Timaliidae > Erpornis > Erpornis zantholeuca. The sequence goes on from VZTN01000890.1 coordinate 866,102, forward strand.
CCCCTCTCTCCCAAGGTGGAGGAGGCTCTGTGGATGCCAGTCTTCATCTCTAGCCACTCGTTCCTCTGACATGCTGAAAATGCAGATGAGACACTCCCCAGGAGCTCAGATGGAATTGTCTCCTTGGAACTTTACTGTCTCCGGTTTCTTGTGCAGGTTCTGCACCTGGAAGGTGATGAGGAGCTTTCGGGCCTACGCGGAGGTCAAGAGCTCTGAGGTCCATGAGGAGGACAAGAGCTTTCAGCTCATCAAGGGGGACAAGAGCTCCTTGGTCCAAAAGGAGGAGAGTGGCTCTCAGGTCCCAAAGCGGGGCAGGAGCTTCCAGGGCCACAAGGAGGGCAGGGTTCCAGCCTCTTCACCTCCTGCAAAAACCTCCTCCAAAGTACTCAAGATCCACGGTCCCAAGAAGCTGGTGGCCACTCCCTCTACTACACGTTTTGCTCCAGGTTTGTTCTTCCAGTGCAGACACATCCAGACCTGGGGGTTTGGTATTCTACAGGGCTCCCCTTAAAAGACCCCCTACTTCACACAGCTTTGAGGCTGTATGTGTTGCAGGCCTGCCAGAAAAATGGAATGGATTTATTTCCTGTCAAAATCAGTCAAAACTGTCCAGAAGGATTTTGGAATTTTCTTTGGTGAAAAGGGAAGCGAGCACAGAAACTTCCCAAGCAAAGAGCTGTTGCATAATTTCTATTTATTTCAATAACCAAGTTAAAAATACTCAGGCACACCCCCGAAACAGAAATAAAAACCCCAATCTTTTGGGTTGCAAGTCAAATGGGAGCAGGAAAAGGACTGTGCAGCCAAACACCAGGCACAGTGGCATTCCATAGAGGGTGCTTTGAATATCTGGAATGGAGAATAAGCTCCATCAGGATTTGAGGTGACATCTCCAGGGAAAGAGATGTTTTTTCTTCCTCATACACTTGTTTAGTTTCGATACACTGAATAACTCTAAACTGAACAACACAAAGTGGTGTTGAGCACTGTCAGTCTGCCTGACAACCCGCTCCTTGGCTGAATATTCATTTAGAAATTGTCTAATTGATTTTTGATTAAAGGGGAAACCAAAATAGGCATATACTAATCTTGCTTTGATGGATGAGTGGGTGTCAGTGAACTGCTGTTCTGCTCCCTGTCATTTATCACTGTCAAGTTCTGGTTAAAAAGCAGCAGAGCTCGAGGATTTGGATCCCTCCAGGCAGATGCTTGAGCACCTGCTCCACAGCAAGGCTGGAGTGACAGAGCCCTGTGCTCCAGGCATGCCAAGCCATGTCTGTAGCTCAAACCACCTCACACCTTGAGTATTTCCATGGACAACATCCAGTGTTCATCTTGGGTCTCCACCTTGTTACAGAGCCTCACTGCACTTCCAGAAATTTCTCAAATGTCATAGTTTTAATGCAAAAGTCACCAAAAACCCCCCAAAACCCCTCATGTATCACATATGTATTCCAAGCTAGTGACAAGTTAGAAGCCTTGTGTTACACGGGAGCTACTGTCTGTGCTATCCAGGACAAGGATAGTGTTTGCTTATGGCTGGGGGCTGGACTAAATGGCCTTGAAAGGTCCCACACAAATTATTCTGTAATTAAATCAGTGCAAACTGTTGCAAGGGTTAGGACAGTCCCAAGCAGCAGAGCCTGTGTTTAACTACAGCCACAGAGAGTGAATGCACTGGGAGCTGCTCTGGACACTAGAAGACTGTGATCTCTCCAACATGAATGTTAATTGCACAGGGACTCTCTCTGGGACAACAGTCCCCAAGCCACCGCTTCTTGCTGCATCTCACAGGGATGAGTAACAGGAGCCAGGCAGAAAAAATCCCTCAGTTTGCCTGGCATGTGGGGACAAGATGTGTGACCCAAAATAGCTACTGTTTCTGACTGTGCTGATGTCCACACCAGCTCCTGAGACACTTTTCTGCACCTTAGGCTTTCACCAATGACCTTCCTCTAAGGGTCTTGCTTTTCTAACCTTTAGATAAAAACTTGCTTTTGAATTGCAGATAAAAAATGGTTTTGTTGCCTTTTAAAAAGCACCGAAATTGCTGGGGAAAACACCTGTAATTCCGGAGAAAACCTCCCCACGCCGTGCTTTTCCCTTATTTTGAGGGCTGCGCAGACGCACTGTGAGGGCTGGGCGGTGGCAGGCAGGGACCTGCGAGCCATCACCAGGTGTCACTGTGGCACTGTCGCTGCCTGAGAGCCTGGACACACTGCCCGACCCCAGGGTGACTCCTGGGACAAGCTGCCCAGGCAGGCACAAAGCCTGGCACATCTCCCCATCTCCCATTTCTGACACCCAGGACCCCCCCAGCCTTGCCATAGGACCAGGGTGGGACATGTCACCCTCACCCTGCAGCCCCAAAACTGTTTTGCAGTCAGGGAGATCTGGGTAACTCAAATCCTTGCTCAGCCATCCTTCCTTGTGCTCTGGACAAGCCCCAAGTGATTTGAGGGGACAACACTGCTGTCCTCCCTCATTTGCCATCAGAGCACCCCATGTCTTTTCCCTCACCAGGTAAAAAGCCTATCATTATCTTCACGCTGTCAGAAGGCCTCGAGCTCCTGCTGCCACGTTCCCAGAAGAAAACTGGACCTTCAGAGAAGCAAAAAGGTGAGCCAGTGCTCAAAGGGGCCCTTCTGCTCCTGAGGGGAGCTCTGGCTGTCGGGATGGGAGCTGGGCTTGAGGCCTCCCTGCGGCAGCCCATGGTGGGAAGTTTGTGCTGTTGTTTTCCTCAGATTCAGATCCGAGTGGGGAGAAGAGGCCCTCGCTCAGCGAGTCTACCCCACAGGGCAGGTAGGTGGTCCCAGAGGTGTTCACCTCCTCCAAACCACACCAGACCAGGCTGTGGCTCCTCTTAAATCTCAAGGGTTTATGCAGGATGCTGCTCACCCCCACCATCTCCAGTAACAGTCAAAGAAAACTCCCAGCTGCTGCATGTCTCCATGCCCAGAACTTCTCCCTGGGACACAGCCCTCTGCTCATCCCTTATCACCCTCTCCATGGCCAGAATTCCTCCCTGGGAGCATGCAGCCATGTGCTGGTTCCTGATCACCTTTACCCTGCCTCCAGCAACAGCAGTCACTGATGCAGCATCTCTCCCTTTCCTCCAGGAACTAAGGGTAGGACAGCCCGCCCTCAAGCAGGAGCCCTCCCAAAACACCACCCACATGGGTGTGATCCAAGGAAGCTGAGCAGCCTGGACACAAGGAATTGTTTGCACTTAGTCAGCAATAAGACCTAAAATAAAGCAACTCACAGCATCCTCCAGCTTACCTGGTGACAGCATAGCAGCTCACAGCTCTGCAGCTCTGGCAGGGACATGCTGTGACATGTTACCAGCTGAAATACCACACAAATCTCCTTCCTCACATGTATCTGTAAAATGTATCTCAGCTCCTCACCTTTCCACACAAATTAAATACTTATTGTAGGTGGCAAGGCTGAGAGAGCCCACTTGGTTCACTTACTGAGCTGTCCCTGGATGCTGAGATGGTGCCTGTTTTGCCAAAGCCTTTCTGATTTTCCAACAAAATCAGCTCGTGCCTGACTGGGGCTTCAACATGCTTTTTTTTGGTGAGGTTTTGGTTTTTTTAAAAGCCAGTATGTTTACAAAGCACTAACCAAATCATAGCAAAGGCCTTGATTTTCCCCAGGTGAAACTGAGTCAAAATGGCTTTGCCAAGTCACCAGGAAGCTGCAGAAATCACAAATATTCTTTGGACCTCATGAAGAAAAGACCACAACCTTTATTGGTTTGTCAGAAGCAAGCTCTCAGTTTTGTCATTTTCAATTATTTTTAACCACTTTTTAATCCCACATCCTAGAAGAGTGCATCTTGGGAATAACACCAGGTACATTTGGAAGGCAGATGACAACATGTTTTATATTTATCAGTTATGATTATCAACAATTTGGATCCACTTCTTGTGGATCAAAAATGACCAATCCCAAGAACATTTATTTAAATGAAGGACTTGGGAAGCTTATGCCATTTCTACAACATGAAATGTGACCAGCTCTCAAAATTGCCCTTGTGCTGAAGTTGATTTTGCCCTGAAAGCTTTCAGGCCCAAAACTTGCTGTGTTTTTGGTGAGCGTTTCACTAACACTCCTGAGTCCAGCTGAGCCCAGGCACTCGAAGGCCTCACAGATGTGCCTGAAGCTCAGCACAGCAAAACCACAGCTAAGAACAGGCTTCACTCCACTGCTTTTGTGGTCTGGTTTCTGGGTTTGTTTTCCAGAGCAGCAGATGAGCCACGCTGAGCTGGGAGCATCCCTGGGCACATAAGTATGTCCTCAGATTGCAAGAGCCAGGACAGGGAGCACCTGATCCTATCACACTGGGCTGAGCCAGCTGTCCTGGGGAGCCCCAGCAGAGGAAAAAGGCAGAGGCACAGGAAATACTGGCAGGACAGTAGGGGAATGAAGTATGTGGGGCCAAATCACACCTTTGGGCATCATCCATGGGCTGCAAACTTGCCCAGGGCAAAGGCAGGCAGCACCTCCCAGGTGGGCACTGATACTGGGAGCCATCAGCACTAATTCTAGCAGTTGGTTCTGCCTCCAGCTATGCCCCAGACACTGCCACACCACCCAGCTGCAGTACTGCCCACCGGTTTTTGATCCTGCCTGGCATCTCACAGAGCACTGGCCCATCCTCCTGGGAGACACAGCCTGGTGTTTTCCCCAGCCTCGCCCCTGGTCCTGCATTCCTTCCTCCCACGGTCTGATGCTCTGGGAGCAATCCGCTCTGCAGATGCTGTGCATGGATCAGATTCTTCTCTGACAGCAGCCTGTTGGTGCTTCTGGCTTCTCAGAAAGCAGGACACAGCTCTGCAGAGCACAGGAGCCATCCCTGGAAATTCTTCCCAGCAGCCAGATTGCCCCAGAGAGATAAGTCACAGCCTCCCTGGGTTTAATCACTGCTCTGTTTTTGGCATGCCTTTTGAGGCTGCCAAGTCCCAGGCCTTCAGCAAAACAGCCAAGTGATGGAAGAAGATGCAAAGGTCACAGAAAGCTGGAAACATGGCATTTTACAGGAGGCTGAAGGAGCACAGCCCATGGCTGAGACTTCTCCTCATGCAAGAGCAGAAATGCTGCTGTTGGCACAAGGCACCCCTTAGCCCCCTGCTCCCCCCACTGCTGAGACCTGAGCACACATCTCTGGGTGTCCTCCTGCCTTCTGGGCATGAGAAAGGCACAGTGAGCAAGAAAAAAAGAGCAGGGAGGAAAGGTAAAAAAACAAAAATACTGGCACAAGAGGAGTCAGCGTTCTCCTGGTTGCATTTTCTCATCAACAGTTGCGTAGTCAAACTTCCACTATGCATTTAAAAGGTTCCCAGGACCATCAGAAGGACCTTTGCTCCAAGCCAGGACCACTGATGCAGGTGGTGATTTGATAGATCTGCAGAATCTCTCTTCCTGTGCAGAGGGGATTGGGGGGAACCTCATTCCTAAAGGAGTGTAGAGTCAATTTTCTAGGCAAGTTTATTTCAAGTTTGTTTCTCCATGGGGTCATTGAAAGAATAACAATCCCAGTTTGAAAGAAAAAAAAAACACCACCAAAACCAACCTTTTCAACAGCTGAAAAACATTTCCATAAGCAACATATAACCATAGTGCAAATCAGAGCATCCAAAGCTCACAGCTGTTACAGGAAACACTTCGGAATCTTTCCTAATTTAAGGAATTTCCTAATTCTGTCCCTGCATGTGCTTTATCCCATCTCCTTACCCATGTTTTCAGCTCTTTTGCAGGTGAATAAATAAGAAAGAAAAGGAGTGATGGTGGGATCAGAAATGGGACAGGAGGCAGTGACATCTTACAGAGAAGGGTCCTGGAAGTCTGCCAAGTGACTGTACATGGGGTTCTGGCGTAAACTGTTGTATACATAGATGGTAAGTTCTGGAAAAATCTTCAGGAAATACTCAGCATAGTCTCCTATTTTGTTGCTGATCCTGAAAGAGAACAAAAGCAAAAAGGATTTTTAAAGCTTGTCCAAGGGGTCAATATTCTAGGATGCCCTTGTAGAGAAAAAGCCATTCCAGACTTTCTGATAGCATGGGGAGGTCTCCTCAATTTTTTTTTTTTTTTTTTTTTTTTTCCATTCCTCTGGCACCTCCATCTGCGTAATCCCACTTGGACGGCACTCTCAGGAAAATGGTGGGGATTCTTGGGCTTGTCCTGGGCAAAGACAAGACTTGGTGATCCTTGTGGGTCCTTTCCAATTCAGGATACTCTGATTCCATGCAATTGTGGCAGGGGCGAGGATAAGAACACGTACCCTTCGTCTTTGTGTTCATCCATGTTTCTCATGAGCCTCAAGAGGTCGGTGACATTGTTTCTGTATTTGAATGGTTTTGCATTCCTAGGATTTTCCATGACATCTAAAATATCTTTGTCAATCTGAAAGAAATCATATAGATTATTCCCTGACTTTCACTCCCCACAAAAAACAGTACATCTACCACCACTCAGGGCAGCCACTGCATTTTTGCAGGGACATAATTTTGCATGGGAAAATCTCCTGACCCTCCAAAGCCTATTTCCCACCACAAACAGAAGAGTACACTCTGCAGGGCATGCACCACACAGCCCCCTGATTCCTCTAAGTGCTTCCTCTCCTGCCTTGCCAAGGTGTGGCATTACAACTAGGACTGTCAACATGGCACAGATTTTCATGGATGCCTGGAGGGACGGAGGGAGTCCAGAGACCTCATCCAACTGTGCCACTGATGAGAGCACATGGGCTGCTGTACTGAACTGAGACTGTCAGATCCAAATGATGTGGCATGATGTCACCTGCCAAAGCAGGCCTGGCCTTGCTGCTTTTGAGACAACCAACAAAACACTTTCACCAGAAATTTGCTGGTAACAAGGGCCAGAGGTCCTTGTCTTAAGTGGTCACCAATAAATTTTGAAGGTCTGCCAGCTAATTTGAGAATGACAAACCCCTTCTACCACCCCAGTCAGCAGAGCTCCCTGTAGAATCAACATCCTTATTTGGCTGGATTTTTTCTCCCAGTTGTCTGTACTTGTATGGGGCTACTTTTTCCAGGTCCATTTTTAAACAGAGCCTGTGAAACACTCAGGAAAAGCTTCTGCCTGAATGTCTAGCTCAAATCTGACACCAATCCAGATCGAAGAGGATTACCTTTTTGGTCCACTGTGGATAAGGAAAAACCGTCTTAGTGACATTAGGACCTTGAAAAATACTTTTTCGGTTTTGGATGTCTTTGATTTGATTCCATATACTCTTCAGGAAGTTGAACCTGCTGTGGGATGAGAAACTTCATTAGCTGCAATGGGACATCACTATTCCCAGCATTACAAGCAATTCCCATGCCAAAACTCCACATCTTTTGTACTCCCAAGACTTACCTCTGATTACTCCAGAAATAGGGATGTTTGCTCAACCCATCCAAGCCTCGTTCATCACGAGAGGACAGGCTTTGTACAAGGTCCAGAGCCTCTGTGTAATCTGGGGAACTGGGAGCCAAATCCTTGATGCCAACTTGCTGGAGGGGTTTCCTACCCCCTGTTAAAACGTAGAGCACCAGCCTGCCCAGGGCCTGCAAAGAGGCATCACTGCTCCTGTGTCCCATGCTCCCAACTTCCAACCTAGTGGAAGAGGACTCATATCCCTAAAACCTGTAGGTCCCCAGAAGTTTAAAATACACACCCACACAAACCTCAAAGCTGTGTGCATGAGGACAGAGGAGATGGACATCCAAATTACCATCACTCTTATGCAACATCTGTCATTACAAGGGCTTTCCCACAAATCATTTTCTAGTTAGGGATGCAAAAGCCTTTCCCTAAGACCTACAGCAACAGCACGTATCAGAGAGCATGCAAAATTTTAAATCATAGGTTGATTCACAGAGAACTTGCCTCTAAATCTGAGTTTACAACTTCTTGGCCTTCAATCAACCTTCTTTTATTACCAAAGTCCGCCAAGTAAATTTTGCCACCTAAATCTGGGGAAATAAGAGAAATTGTTAACAAATAAAGGTGGCAGACCTTCATACAGTCCATTACTGACTTCTGGATGGCCCCTTCTTTAAAATACATGTTCTCTGAAGGCATTTGTGGTGGGTTGATCTGCCTGTAGAGCCCTCAAGAGGAGGACAGAGCTACTGAGAGATGTAAGGTGGTTCTCACTGTGAACATATCTATACTTATTTAAAGAGGAGATCTAAAGCCACCCTGTTCTGAACAAAGACATCTGTATTTTTACAGACAGCCGTGAGGCACCTTCTTCTCTAAACTACAGGGAAAGCAAAATGCAAACATAAAGAAAGCAAAATATAACCTATTACAAAGTTCCCGGGCTGCAGATCTTGGTGAGCAAATCTGAGGGAATGCAGCTCTCTCAGTGCCTGGAAGATCATCTTCAGATCTGCTTTGTAATTCTTTTGGCCTTCAGGGTCCTGCAGGTGTTCCTGGAGGTTTTTTTCCCAGAGTGGGAAGCACAAGTACATGCAGCCTTTTTCCTTCTCAGACTGGAAGAGCTTCAGTAGATGTTCACAGTGAGAACATTGTTCAAAGAACCTTTTCTCTTTGTCACCCTCTGCACTGCGGGTTAGTCTCACTGCTACCTCTGTCCCTCCATGGAGCCCAAGGTAGATGCCATCCTGAATTCTCTGCTGGTTGTATGGAAATATCTTCAGTTTGCCAATCATTGGGCGATACATTTGATCAAGTTCTTTCAGCTGGACCCTCCAGCGTTTGCTGTTTGGCTCCCAGGCTCTGGGGGTTTCAGGAACAAATCTAGCCTTGTGCTCACGAAGAAGGTTTTCCATGCTTAGAGAACGGTTTCTTCTTGCAACTGCAATAAGGTTCCCATCATCAGTCCTTGCTCCCTTTTCACACAACAACTTTGCTATAGTGCAATCACCTTTCTTCACAGCCACCATCAGGGCTGTGTTGCCCTCCTCATCTGCGTCATCAATATCTATTTCATCCTTCTTCAACAAAGCTGTCACCAGCTCTGGGCTCTCCATTTCAACAGCCAGGATGAGGGCAGTTTTCCCACATTCATCTTTGCCCTTCACATCCACACCATGCTCCAGTAGCAAACAAACTATGGAGACAGCTGACTCATATCTTTTTTTGTCTGAACCCTTCTTTAGAGCATGGATCAAGGCATTCCTGTCTTTGTTGTCACAGATGTTCACATCAGCTCCCATCTCCTGGACCAGGATTTTCACAGCCAAGAAGTGGCGCTCCCTGCAAGCGTCCATCAGCGCTGTGGCACCTCCTTTGTGCAGTCCAGCTTTCTCCTCACTGGTCACCCTCCTCAAATTCACCTCTGCTCCTCTGCTGTACAGGAATCTCAAGGCTTCCTCCCTCCCATACCACGCAGCCTCCATGAAAGCTGTGAAGCCATTGATATCCTGGTCATTAATGTTTGACCCACGCTCCAGGAGAAGCTTCAGGATATCTACGTTCCCTGCTATGCCTGCCTCAGTAAATGCAGTGCCACCATTGTCCTTCCTGGCATGCAGAGAAGCTCCCCTGTCCAGCAGAAGCCTCACCAGGTCTTCCTCACCAGTTTGCACTGCGGTCTGCAAGGGTGTCCAGCCACTATCTACCTTGGAGTTCACATCTGCCCCTTGCTCCAGCAGCTCTAGCACAGCTTCTTTATCCCTGTTCTTCACAGCAGCATTTAACTTGCAGTTAACAACTTCTGGTGTCTTTGTGCTGGGAGGGTTGGAGACCTTCTTCTGGTTGTGAGCTGGGGGCTCCATGGTGGTCAGAGGGAGGGCTCTGCACCTCTGATGTTCCCCACCAGAACCCAGGGATCCACAGAATAATGGAAGAGGTGCAGTGCTCAGTGCCTTGGTTGCGGGGAATGTGCTGGGTGTGGCCGATGAAACACATTGGGTGCTATTTTAAGGGCTCTGTGGTCTTCACCTGATTAATGAACAGAAAATACTGCTGTATTAGCCTGTGGAACCTCACCATTTACACTCAGTGCTCTCCAGGTCTGTGTGAGGGGCAGCTGAGGACAGCAATGCTAGTGCCAGCCAGGAGAGCCAAGGCCTGGAGAGAAGCACAGCTTTAGCACTCATGGACTCATTGTTTCCTTGCCTGGCCCCAGCTCCTCTCATGGCCCAGGGAGGCATCCCTGCTGCTTTTGCTAAAAATGTTATCTCAGACTCATCACAGGTTACTTGCTAAGGCATCCCCCAGCGATGGTGTCAGGTGGAGAATGCAGTAAGCAGGCAGAGATGGGCATTCCCCTTCAGCTTTGGATGGCAACCACACACAGACCTGACTGTCCCTGATCCAACAACTGGAGTGAGGCAGAAAGCCAGCCTTAATCCCTCCTGCTTCTGTAGCCATGAGGAGACCCTACCTGACAGGAAGCTTCTTCTAAGCTTTTCAGCACATTAGGAAATTAATCAGGTAGGACTTAATTTCCCTTTATCTATCTGGTATCTAGAAAAAGTGGGACTCCAATCCCATTTTCAAGTGATCAGCACTTTTGGGAGTTACTGCCTGACAAGCTGAACTGGAAATAAATTACCTAAGCAAACCAGGAAAGTGATAGAAAAATCTTAAGGTATAAAAGCAAAGTAGAAATTTACATTAATTTACCCTCATGAAAGCCAAAGACTGTTTTCTGACTGGTTTGTTTCCCCACCCAGTGGGAAATAAACACAGTATTTCATTGATTTAGATGCATTTCATTTCCTCGTATTAACTTCTTTACCTTTTGCCATACAGGAAAAAAAAAAAAAAAATGTTACTTTCCTGGCCAGAAAAGGATCCCCTGGGCGCGGTGGGGCTCAAGATTCTGTCGGGATGGCAGAAGCCTGGGGAAGTGGAAGAGAGGGGCTGAGCACTTTCCTCCTCTTCCTCTGAGCAGCAGAGTCGCAAGCTCTATATTCCAGGAAGTCTTTAAACATTTCTATCCCCGCCCCACTGACTTTTGACCATGAGGCGTTCCCGTCTGCGTGTCCCGATGTGTCACCCAGCCCTGCCAGCTGCCACCCACAACGACAAGGCCAGCAAGGGGTCCCTGTGCCCGGTCACTAGCCCGGCCACTGCTGAAAAGGCTTTCAAAGCTAGAGAGCAGCTTTTCCCAGCGGCTGCTCTTCGCTGCTGCTCCCCCGCCAGGATCCCCAGCTCCTGCTTGCTTCCGGGCAAAGTCCCCATGGATGTGCTGGCCCCTCCCAGGAAGGAAGGTTTTATCCACTTGCAGGAGGATGCTAGGGTTCTGAGGGAGGTGTTTGGCGCCCTGTTTTTCAGCACACAGCAGAGAGGTCATGATGGAAGTACATACAGTACCATACACACAGACCCTGTTTAGAAACATCTGCTCAGCAGTGGTTCAGGAGCTGAAGGCATGGAGGCATTAAATGCATCAGCGGGAGGGGGTGGGGGAGAAGATTGGGGATGGTTTGGGGTTTTATTTTAAGCTTTTCCTCGCCTTTTGGTAAATCTATCCACATGAGGGAATTAAATTCTGCTAAATTACATCCGGGGAATCGCTGAGCTCCAGATCTCTGGGTTCCTCACTGCTTGGGCACACAGCTCCCACTACCCTGGCACACTGCTCCTTGTAGGCAGCTCTGTGTAAAGACCCAGGGAGACTGGTCCTCCCGGCCTTCCTTATCTGCCCGGAAAGCTGTGCAGGAAATACACGAAGAAGACCAGGCTGTGATGACCCACCCAGTTTCCTTCACCACCCTGTGAGCTCAGCAGAGCTCCTCCACTGAACTGTGCCAGTGGCAAGATTCAGTTCACATCTGAAACGGGGCTGGAATTGTGTCATTCAAATAATTTCTGACTTTCCATGGTGCCTTGGTACATGCACAAACTGGGAATCTGCATATGGATGTGGATACAGGAGCAAGGGCACAGAAAAGCCCTTAAAGGGCTGGGTGGATGCAGTCTTGCTTGTGTTTTACATGGATATCCCAATCCTTATGGATGTCTGCACTGCTGACTCACATCTCCATGCCAGCTTTCACTAAGCTCTGCCTCTATAGGAGTCTCATCTTTGTACCTCATTGTGGTGTTGGGCATCCTGCTTCCCACAGCATGCACTGCATCCACAGGGTCTGGGAACATCCCACTCTGCATGGAATTTCACAGGGTTTGTGCTGCCACAGGAGACACGCAGCCCCACAGGGACAGAGACTGTGAAAACTCAGGGAGCAATCTCCAGTCTGTCTCAGGGCTGTCAGGATCTCGTTTTAATTCAAATGAAGAATCTCTCCCAGTTTGGCCAGGGCTGTGGCTGCAGCTGCTGGTGTTCAAGTACCCATTTGCAGGCTACAAAACAGACAAACAACCAGAGGAAGGGCACATCTCAGCTTTGAAGCCAATAAAGATATCCAAAAAAAGCCAAAAGTATTACAGTGCATAACAACATCACGTTGCCCACCCAGCCAAGTACAAGAGCCTTCTTCAGCTTGCTGATTTAATTAATTTCTTATCTTATGGTGGGAAGATGAAAATCCCCAGGATGCTGAGAACCCAAACGCTATGATGGTGGGAATGAGGTGTTTGCAACCAGCAGGGCAGTGACAGGAGTGTCCTATGCTTGCATCCCAGCAAAGAATGGTTTGCTGGTAGTGCTTTCCTGATGCAAATTGTTTTCCACAGAGCCATAAGTTTAAATGCTGAGTCCCTGCAACAGGCATTTTCCAGGGAATGAAAGGGTCTCAAGGGTTTTCTAAAGCATGGGAGTAACAGCTCCTCTTCACTACCATTCTGTAGCCCCTGGGTTATGGAGTTCCTGCTGTATTTGCACATCTGCAGAGTCATTATTTGCCCCCATGCACCCAGCAACTCAGGAGATGAGCTGCTGAGACACAGACAGCAGGAAAATCGAGGGCACAGCTAAGCAAATCTCCCTTTTCCTCCATTCTGGTGGACTTAGACCCGTTTTTGTATCCCTTCCTCTGAGATGACATCTCCAAGAATCCCTGTCCTCCCAGCAGCCATAAATAAACATGAGGCAAAATGTGGCAACAAAAACTGCCTGCCAAGGGCAAAATCATTTTTCAAGGAGCTATGAATAGTAGGATGAAGTTTTTTCTTCATGTTCCCTTCACGTGCTTTTTTATTATATTTCCAAATCCCAGGGTTTATGTGTTTGGCCATGCTGATGTGACTTTCAGTGCTGGAACACAACCCTGGAAAACAGTCCACAGAAGCATGGCAGGTGATGCCACCCACTAAACCACATCCCCAGGTGCCATATCTGTGTCTTTTTGGAGTATTTTTACATTTTTTAACTTCGTTTTCTAGTTTTTTAGACTGCTGCTCATTCCTCATCACCACCAAAAAAGAAAAGAGCATCATTTTGCCAGCAGTGAAGGAGAGATGAGGGCAACAGTGAGGCAGGCAGGAACCTCACCAAGCAGGGCAGCACATCCCAGTCCCTGGGCAAGGAGAGCCAGGCAGGTCCATTTAAAACAGCCCAGAGCAGCCAAAACAGGTCAGACAAGGAGTCAGGCTGAGCACCTGAGCTTAGATGCCTTTCTCAAGGAGAGGAGGTAGATCTTCAGCAGGATTTCTCCCAGCTGTTTCTCCTCCCCATCCTTGCCCCCAGGCTATGTCTGAGCTCCCCTCCAGCACAGGCAGCCCAGCCCCAGGGAGGCAGGAGGGCTGCAGACCCCAGCACTGCCCTCGGTGCCCCAGCAGCAGCAGAAAGCATGAGAATTATCTCTCATTATTTCTTGGCCCCTGAGGCACCCCAGGGGTACAAATCCTTGTGCACCGCTTGGGCAGATTGGCAACCTTGGCATTCAGCTGCATGTGTCAGGGGAAGATGAGCCATGTGGAAACACATCAGCTGTGAGTTCTGGCACATTATTCAGGCAAAGGCCTTGAAGTGGAAGCTGCAAAGCAATGCCATCCAGCTGCTCCCTCCTCACTGGCTGGCCTGGGGGCTGGCAGAGCACTGCAGAACACAGGGTGAAGCATTCGCCGTGTTTGAATTGGCTCAGTGCATCCTTTCTGCTGCTGAACTTCCTCCAAAAACATATCTAAAGAACTGCTTAGAGCATTCCTTTGCAGCCTTTCTTTAAAAAGAGAAATAAATCATGGATGTACACACATGCAGACATGAATTCACCTATTGTCACATGTGTGTATCCATGGAAAATGAAAGCTTAGAATTCCTGCACTTACATATATGCACATCCACCTGCCTAAATACTTGTCTTTGTGCACTCCTGCATCCATGTCCTAAGGCCACCCCAAAGCTGCTTGGTCCCTCTGGACTAAGGACCCTCTGGCTGCAGGAGCCCCTGAGCTGCTGCTGGGAATGCTCAGGGTCCCAGGGCATAGGCAATTGGCTTTTTCCACCAAATAAATCCACCCCCCATCCTGGCTCATGGAAACCTGGCTCTGGAGCAAGTATGTGTTCTCAGCCTGGGGGGCAGGGCAGTGCCAGTCCCCACATTGGCTCCCTGAGCTCATATCCCCTCAGCTGCTTCCAGTTTCACAGCCTCCTCCCTGGGAAACTTCAGCCAAGGTTTATTGGGAGTGACCGCAGCCGGCTGAGGGAAGCTTTGGCTCCTCTTTCTCAACGTGGTTTTGTGGATTGGGTTTTTTTTTATCCTCCTGAGGCTTTAAGGTTTTGTTGCATTATCACTGGCTTTTGACAGCAGCCACAGTTGGATGCAAGGCTTGCTTTTAGTGACCGGATTTTCTCTTTGGGAAGCATTTCAGGCTTGTAGAGAGGAAACCGGACTGCGAATGGGATTGTCCAGGACCAGCTGTGTGGTCTGAGAGCCGCCAACAAGGCTTAGGACTCAGCTTGGACCATGCATGATGCAGCAAGAATGGACACAGCCTCAAATTTCCTTCTAAAGAAAGCTCAGAAAGATTTTAATTCTATATTTTTCTTACTTCTTTATTTTATTGTTGTTGTTGGCCTATTTTTTTAAATGGAGAATCAGTTTTAAATTAACTTCAAGGTATGCAAGACAAAGTATTAATATTTTTCATTCAGAAGCTGCAGTTAAAAAAAAAAGGCAACAACAGCATTATTTTTGATTCTAGCTTCTTCTAGTCTGCTTTACAACTCTCTTTCCTGACAAGTAATTTAAATATTTCCTGGACACTTTTCAGCTCATTTCTTCCCTCTGACATGTACAAAGATAAGGTATAGATGCAAACTGCTATGATCCCAAATCTCCTGGCTTGTAAGACAAGGTCATGCTTAATTTAAAAGGAAATGAAAGGTGAGGGGGAGCTCAACCTGCTTTCCTCTGGATAGGTGGGAAATAGGGATGGGGCAGAGCTGATGAATTTTACAGTGACTGGTGATCCTTGGACCCTGCATGGCTGTATTAGAGAGGCCAGGAGGTTCTGTTGTAACAGCAGGTGCCTGTAAAATGCATTTGAATGGCAGGGAGTGGCTTGTGCTCATAGTAACACCTTGGAATATGCATATTCCTGAGTTATTCCCCTGTGATTCCATCTCCTCCTCGGCAGTGCTCTCACGCTTTCCTCTGCTGACATGGGCCAGTTAATTTTGGCTTCCAGAACATGCAGTAAGTAGAAAGAAGACATCTGAAAAAAACATGTTTTGGTTGGTTTTTTATTCCAAGCACTTCTTCAAGCTGCACTGGGGTGCTCCTCTCCCTGTGTTACTGCAGGCAGCCCTGGGTGCGTCCATGGAGAGCTCTCCCTGGAGAGACACAGACCATGCAACCCTCCCCTTCCCTTCCGGAGCATTCCAGGGTGTGCTCAGACCTCAGCACACTCTGCACAGAAATAGGATGTTTTTTAATAACTCCTCTAATACCAGAGAGTTTCCCCCTTGTAAACGAATTCAATCATCAGGCGTATTACTGACAAAAATCAAGTATTATTTATGTAAGTGACCCAAAAGCAGGGGGTTTTTTGCAAAAAGCAGCCCTCATTTGTATCCTCCCAATTTTAAGATACTGGTGTCTTACTAATACCAAGCAGATATTGGGAACTGCAGTCCTGTAAAGGGCTCAGAAATTATGAGCAATACAAGCATTACTGAATACACTGGCAGTTCATATATTCAAAACTCCACTTCTGCTTTCATTCTTTCTATGAACTGTTCAGTTTTCTTTGATAAACCAAATGCCAAAAAGCTTTACTCTTCAAAAATCTTACCCCTTCCTTTTCTGCTCTTGACATTGTCACTTTTAAAGTGACTGGAAATGCCCCCTGAGTCACCCAACACAAGCAGCATTTCAAAGCATCCAGAATTAGAATGTAAAATTTAATTGAAAGTCCACAACCAAAAAAAAAAAATGACCCAGCCCATACTATCAGGGTATTTTCCTCTTTATGTTTTATTTTATAATGACAACTTTATGTCAGTAATGAGAACAGCTCATTGTGAATCGCTCACTTCAGTAACACAGCGAAGGTGGTTCCAGTTGTTATAATAAATAATAAATAAGAAGGCAGCTGGTATCTCCCTGTAAACACAGACAGTACCACCGCCAGAGGCTCAGATGGGGATGGTGGAAGAAGACTTGGAATAACAAGCTCTGCTCAAGCGGCCGTGAAAAGCCCAAATGATGCTGTGCTCTGGATGGGGGCAAAAGAGAGTTTCCCTTAGCAAGGAGTGAGTACCAGTGGGATAAGAGCCTCCAGGTTTGGTCTTTAGGGATAAACAAAGTCCTGGGAAGCAGCCCTCAGCAGGGAGCAGTACTGGTGTACGTTCCCCAGGACCCAGCACAGCCTCCACATTACCCACCCATGCAGCTGCTGGCACCACTGCTGCCAAGTGGGATCCACACCTCTCCAGAACCCCAAAATTCCTGCTGAGAGGGACTTTCTGAAGAGATACCCCCAGGTCTGAGCTGATGATGTGTCCTGCCACCCCTCCAAGTCACTGAATTCACGGCACTGACTTCACTCGCTCCACAGGTTTCTGGTAAAATGCTGTGGCTGCAAACTGATTTCACCCATCCAAGGAAACACCAAGCCCAATTATAAGCCCAGGCAAAGCCCCAGGTTTTCTTTCCCATGTGTAGAAATCAAGTTTTCCATAGGGTTGCTCACCAAAGTGCCTGTTTGACTTCTTTATTCTCTGCCTAGGACAAGCTGCTCTTTTCCAAGATGCCTTCCACATCTTTAAAGGGAGAAAGTAAATAACATGGGCTGCAAAGCATTCTTGTACTGCCATCCATGGTCCTCCAAACCCTTTAGCAGCTCTCCCTACTGCTATTGGCATACTTTGCTCCACAATAGTGCTACAAATGTGTCTGGTCCTCTCAAATTATTACACAGAAAAGGTGGGAGGCATGATAAGTGCTACAACAGCTGAAATAATTGAATTTACAAGCTCCTTGGGGCAAGGGACATGCGTGTGTTTCAGCAGTGTTCTTCTAATAAATATAGATAACAATAACAACAATGATAAAATAAATAACAACAACAGGAATAAAATGTTGCACATGTGACCTAAGATTAGGTGCAATCTGAAGGTCGTGGAGCACATGTGAGGGATAAAAACATCACTGCACTGGAAAGAGGTGTAAAGCTTTGATGCAGAGCATACATAGGACACAGCTGGAGGAACTTGGGATCAGGAGAAGGCAGGTGCTGGATCCCTCCAGCTGAAAATCCACGTAGTCTTGGGCTTTTACCTGGCCATTCCTTGTGTGTGGGAATGTCAGTCTCCTGTTCTAGTCCTGCAGCTGGTGGCTTATGCTGCAGGTCATAGAGCAGGCGGAAGCTCTTCGGATGCTCAGGGGAATCCTATCTCTTTTTCCTGGACTTGCAGCTCAAATCTGATTTCTTTCTGTCTCTGCAGTGGTGCAGGTCTCTGGTCAAGCTGCAAGGGGAGGCTCTGGACCTCCCACCTGCTCTGCACTCTTGGGGAGGGAGGAATGCTGGGCCCAGTGGCTCCATGAAGAGCTGGAAACACTCAAGGTCCTGGGGATCCTGCTAAAATTCCAGAACTTCAGTTGAAACCCCGCCAAATGGACCTCAGCCCTTGCAAACCACATCCCAACCTGTGCCTGGTCCCCTGGCTTGTCCCCCTGCTCGGGTCAGGTGTGCGACCGCTTGCTGGTGCTGTGGCTGGTGGCCTGCTTGGTCATGTCCTGGTAGGAGGCAGATTTCAGGAAACGGGGGTAGGAGTCCTTCTCCATCAGCGTGCGGGTCTTGGCCTGGGCCTCGTTGAAGCAGGCTGAGGTGGCTCCCGAGAGGTTCTTGCGAGTGATCTCCCTGGTTTCGTGGTCGATATTCACCTGCAATGCAGCAGCACCCGCAAACATTAACTCCCCTCCTATGTGAGGAGAAAAACACTTTTTAATCCATCTTCAAATGAGGGTGAAGATGTTCACAGACCTTTCTATTCCTTCATGGTTGGATTCAATGTCTTTTCCAACATTAAAAAGTCAAAGGTGGTGGACCACACAATTCTAGAAATTAAAGTTCTCATGGACAAGAGGACATCTTCCCACTCATTCAAGAGCACTTTATTAAAATCCACCAGGATGTTTTATTCCTTTCCCACCCTATTTGATGCTACAGAAAATGCTCTCACCTCCCTGGGCGCCTCACGTTGGACAAACTCCTCGAAAATCCTGTTGGCTTTGGAGGCCAGCTTGGTTTTCGACCGGGTCTTTTTGAAGTCTTCGCATGCCAGCCAGAAGTCGAGATTCTCCTCACTGAATTCAGTCTTCAGGAAGGTGTGGAAGGCATTTACCCCACCTGGAGGGGAGGATGGGGGCAGGGCAGAAGGGCAGTTAATGGGACAGAAGGCAGGGAGGAGGAGGACCAGCAGCAGACACTGCCTGGCAAGTGCCCTGGGAGCTCAGACCGTGACATCTGCAGATTTCCTTTCGCTCCAGGCAAATTCCACCCGCTGAGACACTGCTAATTGGCCTCTAGACTCCAATAAAATCCTTTTCCACGGACAAGTAATCCTCTGTTTTTATTTATGTGACCTTTCTGTAATGAGGCTTCAGAGTATTTTCTTTACAGCTTCGGAAAAAAACTAATTCTACCTAAGGAGAAGCGCTCTGACGCATCGGAACACTGCAGGAACCAAACAGCTGTGCCTTTATTTTGATTTCTCAGCTGAGATCTGGGGGGAACGAGATGCTAAGAATGGGAGAGTAATTGCAGTAAGGATTTCAGAGCTGTACTGGGAGGGTATATTAAGTTACAAAGCTGGAGATATTCATTAGCCATCACAGCACATGAGAAAAGCTGGAAAAAAATATACTTGGCCCCAGACTAGCACTGTGGAAGGACTTTGGCTGGGGAAGAGCTTTTAAGGTAGGCTTTTGGATTAAAAATTGGCACTTCTGCCATTGTGCAGACCCCAGTGTAAGGAGAGGATTATGTGTGGGACTGAAAAAAAGTCCCATCTCTGGGTCTGGAGGAGCTGTCTGCATTGGGAGAGGGAGGCAGTATCTCACAGGAGCCCCATGCATCACAGCTGATATCAGAGGGGGAAAAGGCTATGGTTATTCAGTAAAACAGCTGAATTCTTTCTCCCTGTGAAGAGCCATCCCCAGAGACACAGGACAGACAGACAGAGGGCAGCAATGCAGTTTTCTGAGCAAGCCTGAGGGGAAGTAGCTACATCGCTGTCTCCACCAGACACTGAGAGCAGACACTGTCTTCTCCTGAGTGTGGAGAAAGGGGTGGTCTGGGAATACCATGACATTCTCCCGGTGGGCTGCTCCATGTAGGATGCCTGTGACAATGCTCCTGTCCCAAGGCAGCAGTGAGGTGCTGTGAGACAGCATTTCTGCCTCCTAAAAACACCCAGACAGGAGGAAAGGGTGAGGCAGGCAATGAGCCCTGTGCATCAGATCTGGGCAGGAAAGGGACCTTTTTCTAAATCCTAAAACACCTCATTTGAGGAGGAGGTGAGATTTCATCATACACTGACTTTAGGCATACAGCTCGCTAAGAGTACATTTGTCCTATACACTCTCACCAAGAGAAGAAAACAAGATGCTACTCACTTTTGCTCTTGAGGAGCTGGTCAAAGGACTCCCTCCATTCCAGAACCTCTTGAGAGGAGTCTCTGGAAAAGACAAAGGATGTAAGGCTTGCTGTCCAGCGGTGGGGGATGGGAGCACTTTAGTTGCGCAGCTCCATCAACGGGAGACAGTGACATTCAGCAGGATACCAAAGCAAGAGGCCAATATCCATTACCTGTGGGCTCTCTTTCCTCTCTCCTCCCTTTCTTTTATCTTCCCTGATGGCTCACCCGACCTCAGCTCCATGCTGCTGGCCAGGAGGCTCCCTAGGGAATGCTCAGAAAAACCCTTTTCTGCCGATACCAGTCCAGCAGGTTCTCTAGGTAATGCTCAGAAGAGCCCTTTTCAGCTGGTGCCAGTCCAGCAGAGCCTCCTCTGCAAGAAGACCCCCTGCCCTCAGCAGCAATATTTAGTGTTTTGTGTTTAATGCTGCCTGCATTCCCCAGGGATCCCAGCCACTGGTGTGAGACACCAGGAAGTGTGGGAGTCCTGTGTGTTTCTTGCCTCTTGCCAAGGCCCTGCTCTCTGTGCCTAATGCCAGAGCATCTGTTCTCCGGTCGAATTTTATAACCACTGGATCTGGGAAGTGATCCGCCTTCCCGGCCTGCCTGGGTGGGACTATGGGGAGGGGGAGCTGTGCTCTGTGCTCTCTGCTGCACATATGGGCAGGAGCATCCCTCGGGAAAGCCTGATCTGTGGGGATGTAGCCTGGGCTGAACCTGGGACAGAGCAGTGCTTGGCTTACCTCTGCCTGGAGCCCAGCTGCAGCTTGCTGGAGCTCCCAGTCTTGTGTCCCGGCTCGGGTTTATGAAGCGGGATCCCTAAGCGGGTCTTCAGATCCTTGGCTCTGGAAGGGAAGGAGGAAGGGGGGTGGTGGGATCGCCGGACCATCAAACTGCTGCCACCCCCCCTCCCCTGGAAGGGGCTGCACCCCACGGGCTCCGGGGGACAGCCCGTGCTCCCCAGGTTCAGCCACTTCTTTGCTCTCTGGTGTATGAAATAAATGCTCCCCACTTGCTTTTCCTGCTCCTTGGCAACCACTCTCAGCAGCGCATTAAACCTGGGGGACTGTTTTCTCCTGCTCGTTTCCCAGCTAGAGACACATGGAATATAAAGCACGACGAGCTCTTTCGTCTGAGGCAGGTAACAGAGCAGCTGCTGAGTGCCAAGCTGGACCCCCCCCCCANCCGAAACTAACCTGGTTTCTTTTCCCATCCCACTCTCCCTGCAGGACGCCGCTGCTCCCAAACCACTGGAAAAACACAGCGATTTCTTTCCGCTCGTCAGAGTGAGAGCATCTCCCTGCTGCCAGACTGCTGCTCCCCTGCTCTCTTTTTGGGGTGCCCCTGAGTCCCCAGGAGCCTGTCACCAGGCCGTGGAGAGAGTTGCGCTCTGCAGCAGCGCCATCCACCTACCCCATTTCTTTAGGAGCCAGCGGCAGCACGATGCTCCTGTGCCAGAGGCTGGGATGTTCCTGCCTGTTCCCGCGGCTCCGCGGCGAGGGCACGGAGGAGGCACCTCCCTACCGGGAAGTCTCTGCGGCAGCAGGGCAGGAAAAGAAGCTCCTGTCCCCAGGGTGCCCCCGAGGCGTGTGGCCCCGCTGCTATTTGTGTGCCGCGGCTCGTTCAGGCGTTCCAAGATGCGCATACAAAAATATGGGTTTAAATGTCAAGCCGGCAGCGTGGGGCTTTGCAGCCGTGGTTGAGAGGAGGAGCAACAGGTCACTTAACAACCGTGTTGACAGAAATACTTCTGCTGCTGTCAACTCGAAGCAAGTTATGCAGGGACAAAGCCAGAGAAACTCTGGTATGTTTGTACAGCCCGACACGCGCCAGGCAGCCCTGTCCAGCCTCCTGTCCCTCCTCATGTCTTACCTCCGTGTTCCCCTCCTGGGGAGCAGAAAGGATGCAGCCACAACAAATCACTTCGCTGCGTGTTTCCTTGAGGTCCGCACCCTAGTTGCTACCCTAACATCACATCCGCAGCAGCAGAGGTTGGTTCAGGTGCATCTTTTCCAGCGAACTCTCTGCATCCAAGAAGAGCCTTACCTTTCCAGGCAAGTGATGGGGAGCGCGGCTAAGTCCCGGCACATGCTGAGAGCTGGGCACCCAGGCATCCAGCAACTCATCGGGTCCTTATGGGGATGGCAGGAGGGTGCGACAGGCTGCTGCGGCACCACTTGCCTCGTGGTCGTGTGCTGGCGGCTGGAACAGCGGCGCAGAGCCGCGCTTTATAGCGGGTGGGAGGCGGGAGAGAGGGGAGGGCTAGCATCGCTCTAGCCTCCAGCCAACCAAAAGCTGCTCAGGCAGCGCCCGTGAAGTAAGAGCTTAGGTAAGTTTGTGTGTGCTGGTAAAGGAGGAGGGAGTGGGAGGCCCAGGCTTGTCCTTGAGCATCACAGTCATAGTTGCTTCCTTGAGAACAGGAAAAAACAGGCTCGTTTCCACCAACGTGTGGAGCCTGCCGAGTAACCGCCCGCGGGTGGGAGTGCGGGTGGGAGAGCAAGGGACAGGACAGACGCTGTAGCACACAGCAAGAGTCGTCAGCTCCACCCTGCTGCTCCATTCTGCTGCCCGAGGGCTTCCAAACTTCCCCACACTTCCAGCATCACAGCAGCAGGCTCTGTCCAAGTGGTTTAAGCAGTCCCCAGCAGAGTCAGGCAGCATCCCAGGAGCAGGAGGGTTTGTGCTTCCTGGGGCAATACGATACAGATAGAGTAGAAGGATGTAATGTTTCCACTTCCCTCTTAATGGCATTGCTGGTTCACAGGTGGAATATATAAGGACAATGTCTGGCCCCATGGGCCAGAAGTTGCACTTCTTCATCACAAATTCCCTGTTGGGTGTACGGTGAGAGAAAAGAAGGGAAGGGATGCACATCAAAGAAATCCAAAGCCTGGAAAAGTGTCTGAAAATGGAGGATCCTGATGAGACCTGAGAATTGAAAGGAGATTAAAAGCCATGGAGAGGCTGGAAACTGGAGGGAAAGGACTGAGACAGCAAAACAGAAAGATGGAGAGAAAGGGTTAAAGCAGTGTCAGACACTGCACACCAGCAAACTACAGGGTCTGGTGCTACAAGCACCAGAAGTCCATGGCTACCAACAGGTCCCCTATGCCGAGGTCAGGCTCACAGAGGATCCCAGAGAGCTGCCTTCCCTGCAATTCCCCAGTTCAGTGGCTCTGGAAGGGAGTGACCTTAAACACCCCTGCTCATGGCCAGCCCAGGGCAAGGCCAGAACTGCCATCTCCACTCCTCATCCTCTCTCTTCCTCCCTACTTCATCCCTGCTATCCCAGCTCAGACATTTTTCCAGAGCTCAAGTTGTTTCCTGCCCTTGCTCCCAGCATTCATCACACACAGCACAATGCCAGAGCATCTTTCCCATTGCTGGACCATCTTTCCCAGGAGAGATGAACTGTGCCAGGATGGTGGCAGCACAAAGCCATCTTGGCCCTGGACCAGAGAGAAAGACTCCTCTCAAGCTGCCTTTGGGAGCAGGAGCATGAGGATATCTGGATGGGAAACTTTGGGAGGAGTATGAGGCATCTCAGCTCCCTTTAGCTGTAAAGGGGAGTCCTGTCTTTCCCTCATCACTTAGAAAAAGCCACAGAATTATCTTGCTCATGGACAGACAGGAAAGATGCATCAGGGCTAATGACTGAACACACAATTTTAGCTCCTGTCTCAGCTCTAGTGTAAGAGCAGTCTCTTTCCTGATGGCTCTGGGATTCTTCACTTGAATAATGAAGTTTAAGCCTTCTTGGNGAGAGGGGAGGGCTAGCATCGCTCTAGCCTCCAGCCAACCAAAAGCTGCTCAGGCAGCGCCCGTGAAGTAAGAGCTTAGGTAAGTTTGTGTGTGCTGGTAAAGGAGGAGGGAGTGGGAGGCCCAGGCTTGTCCTTGAGCATCACAGTCATAGTTGCTTCCTTGAGAACAGGAAAAAACAGGCTCGTTTCCACCAACGTGTGGAGCCTGCCGAGTAACCGCCCGCGGGTGGGAGTGCGGGTGGGAGAGCAAGGGACAGGACAGACGCTGTAGCACACAGCAAGAGTCGTCAGCTCCATCCTGCTGCTCCATTCTGCTGCCCGAGGGCTTCCAAACTTCCCCACACTTCCAGCATCACAGCAGCAGGCTCTGTCCAAGTGGTTTAAGCAGCGGATGCTAGTCCCCAGCAGAGTCAGGCAGCATCCCAGGAGCAGGAGGGTTTGTGCTTCCTGGGGCAATACGATACAGATAGAGTAGAAGGATGTAATGTTTCCACTTCCCTCTTAATGGCATTGCTGGTTCACAGGTGGAATATATAAGGACAATGTCTGGCCCCATGGGCCAGAAGTTGCACTTCTTCATCACAAATTCCCTGTTGGGTGTACGGTGAGAGAAAAGAAGGGAAGGGATGCACATCAAAGAAATCCAAAGCCTGGAAAAGTGTCTGAAAATGGAGGATCCTGATGAGACCTGAGAATTGAAAGGAGATTAAAAGCCATGGAGAGGCTGGAAACTGGAGGGAAAGGACTGAGACAGCAAAACAGAAAGATGGAGAGAAAGGGTTAAAGCAGTGTCAGACACTGCACACCAGCAAACTACAGGGTCTGGTGCTACAAGCACCAGAAGTCCATGGCTACCAACAGGTCCCCTATGCCGAGGTCAGGCTCACAGAGGATCCCAGAGAGCTGCCTTCCCTGCAATTCCCCAGTTCAGTGGCTCTGGAAGGGAGTGACCTTAAACACCCCTGCTCATGGCCAGCCCAGGGCAAGGCCAGAACTGCCATCTCCACTCCTCATCCTCTCTCTTCCTCCCTACTTCATCCCTGCTATCCCAGCTCAGACATTTTTCCAGAGCTCAAGTTGTTTCCTGCCCTTGCTCCCAGCATTCATCACACACAGCACAATGCCAGAGCATCTTTCCCATTGCTGGACCATCTTTCCCAGGAGAGATGAACTGTGCCAGGATGGTGGCAGCACAAAGCCATCTTGGCCCTGGACCAGAGAGAAAGACTCCTCTCAAGCTGCCTTTGGGAGCAGGAGCATGAGGATATCTGGATGGGAAACTTTGGGAGGAGTATGAGGCATCTCAGCTCCCTTTAGCTGTAAAGGGGAGTCCTGTCTTTCCCTCATCACTTAGAAAAAGCCACAGAATTATCTTGCTCATGGACAGACAGGAAAGATGCATCAGGGCTAATGACTGAACACACAATTTTAGCTCCTGTCTCAGCTCTAGTGTAAGAGCAGTCTCTTTCCTGATGGCTCTGGGATTCTTCACTTGAATAATGAAGTTTAAGCCTTCTTGGTAAGTGAATATTCAGCTACAGATAAATGACTTGAGCTACACAAAGCTCTTATTCATGTCTTCTCTGTGCCTTAAAACCATGATTAGATCTGTGATCCTTGCTGTGGATTTAAGGGAAGAAATGAAAGAGTAAAGGTGAGAGGGCTGTAAGGTTGCTTTTGCCTGTACAGCTGCTGAGAAGGTCTGTGCACACCCACAGCGTGGACAGTGCTTGATCTGTTTTTGAAATGCTTGGCCACACCAGCCTGGTGCTCCATCCCAGTTCATCACCATGTTGGGAGCACTGGTGTCACAGCAGCAGTGCCACACTGATGTGGGTACAGGCTCCTGGTACCCACAGGGCAGGGCTGCATTCAGCTGTTCTGCAGAGTCACAGAATGGTCAGGGTTGGAAAGATCTGGAGATCACCCAGCCCAATCCCCAGCTAAAGCAGGTTGGCTACTCACCGCCCAGCTGCAGCAGGTGACCAGAGGGTTTAGGATGGCAATGCCTCTTCTCTTCATCACCTACATCTCTGTCTCCTCCCTGGTTTTCCACACAAATGCTGTACTCAGTGATGCCATGGTGTTGTTCTGCCTCATCATTTCGGGGCATGCCTGGTGTTAAGCAGGAATTCACCTCTGCTCTTTTCCCCTCTAAAACTTCAGCCCATCTTCCCACCTGCAGATCTGCAAAGTCACAGGATGCTGTGGTAACTCTCACTGGTGTTACTTTGAGACATTCATCTGAACAGGTCATGCCAAGAGGAAAATCTCCAGGAACCTGAACACGTGTTGCAGGCACGTGGGATGTGATTTCTGGCTGCAACTCCATGATGCCTGGCACAGCCACTCTGCTGGGAACCATGTGCTGCTTGAAGCAGCCAGGCAAATATAATTATGGCAAAAACACAGCTGGGATGGCACCAACAGCCACTGGTGAAGAGCATGGGGGATGTGAGTCAGAGCAGAGAAACTGCGCCTCTCAGCCTTGAGCTTACAGCCTGCTGACTGCCCCCCCCCATCACTCTTTGCTTTTGTCCCTGTCTCCCTGCTTTTTCCAAGAGAAATAAAGTCCATTGGACGAGTGTGTGTGTGGTTTTGCTTTGTCCCTTATGGCAGCTTTTGAAGTTCTTGGCTCAGGTGAGGCAAAGCTGACAGGAGGTGAGGAGCTGCCCATGGTGAGAGAGAGAGAGCCCCATACACTCTCAGTGGGAGGGAAGGAGTCAGTCAAAGGCTGTGTCTTTTTGGGCACCACAGTGGCTCAGCCAGAAGAGGCACAAAGCCACAGGAAATGCCACGCTCACACTGGGGTGTTTGATGCAGGGCGTGGTTCTGGGACACAGGGCAGTGCCAGATCCATGTGTGCAGGTCTAATCCCAGGTACAAGAGTGGGATTGGGCCGTTCCAGCAAAATCCTCCTCACCAAGCCCAGAACAGACCCTCTGCCCACTGTGCCAAGGCCACCAGGCCCCTGCACAAGCCACCACATGACTCCTCTGCTCCCTTGAGCAGCTTTTCTACCTCTCCCCTTCGATGAGGCGGGAGATGCTATTCAAGGACAGGCAGCTCACCAGCATGGGCTGCACTAGGTCAGATATTTCATATTGCAGAGCTCTTCCCCAGGGTTATGCAATAGCCTCTCAGCCCAGCCATGTATGTGTACTCAGATGTCTTCATGCTGTTCATATCTAATTAATTACATGCTTCCTGTCTCATTTAGCTTAGCAGGCTCCCGTGGCTCTGGCTCTGTTGCCCCCATTATTAGTCCTTGTTTTGGAACACAAAAATCTCATCTGTGTTGCAATGCCTGGGGCCAGGCTCCCTTTCCAGAACTGTGCCACAGCCTTGCCAGCACCAATCCACCTCCCATTCATAGGCACCAGTTTCATTTCCACCAGGAAGGTCCTGGCAACCCAGGAAGGTGCTCAGAGGAGTTCCTGCCTGCTGAGGTTGGGAGATGGCTGGGCTGTGAAGGCACCTGCTGCATCCACGGCCACCCTTTGCAAGCATTTGAGGGGTGACTGGCTTCACCCTCAACAGCAAGACACACACACACCATCAGCTCCAGGAATTGCTGCTGGTGTTTCTGGGTTAGTATTTGCAAAGTGCCAGCAACTTTGGAAAATACGAAAATAAAGGTTTCAGCCCCAAACTACAGAAATGGGGTAGGGAATAGGAAAAACAAGGTTTCGTGATGGGGTGCACAGTGCCCTTGCATATGTGCCGCAATGCACAGTCAAGCTCTGAGAGTTTCTGGCAGCAGTATTTTTGTATTTTTATACTGTTTGAGTGGAATAAGGGGAAGATACCGAAATAGGTGGGATGCGGGGGCAGGGAGGAGGAGGCGAGGAAGAGCCAGGGTCAGCAGTGCTGTTGGGATCTCACTGCATCACCAGGCAGGCTCACCGTGGAGTCCGTCCCTGATTTCTCCTAAACCAGTGGGGATCCACAGAGGTGGTAATCAGGAATGGTCAAATCTGAAGGCAGGACTGCATGCTCCCTGCAGCATTCCAGCAGAACGTGGCATGAAATCAGGGAGATGCTGAGTGCAAAGAAGCAGAAATGGGAGGGTTAAAGGCCCTGCTCATGTTGCATAGCTCCTTTTTCCACCTGCAAGCTGTTGATAAACTCTGGGTGTCTTTAAGGAGGGAAGCAATCAAAGGAGATGGGAATGGGATGGAGGTTGGTTTTGTGTGGGTAGGAGTGCAGTGATGGGCTCAGAGTTTAATGGTGGGCTTGGCAGTGCTAATGGTTAATGGTTAGACTTGATGATTCTAGAGGTCTTTTCCAACCTGAGCAATTCTATGATAGTGCCAGGGAGGAGCAGGGAAGCTACCAAGTCTGAGACAGCAGCCAGGCATTTGCAAGTGGTCCCCGAGCAGCCACATTGCAGCTGAGTCTCAGCCATGGGCACGACTTATGGGACAGGGGCAGTCAGGGGCTGCTGTGGGATGTTGTATCTGTGTGGTTGCAGGTGAGCCTGGCTCTGTCTGTGTCTGCCTGGCCCATCCCAGGACAGGCAGCTGCCCATGTAGGATCCTTCACCCTCACCCACAGGGCGTTTGATGGATTCCCAACATGCCATGTTCACATGCAGCACAGGAGGAAATAGCTAGTCTGGAAATTTGTAGCAGTGCGGAAAGAGATTATTGAAAAAAAAATTAGAATTACAAATGAGGTTTTCGAGGGGCAGCTGTTATCCACTCTGCTCACGTGCTTGCTTTGCACAGCTGCACAGGGAGAGGTAGCTGACAGCAGGTACATTTAATCTTCTCTTTCCGTTCCTGGCACCTGCTTTTTAAAGCCACTGAACAACCAGAAAAAAAGCTAAAGATGATGGCTAAATATATCCTAACAAAGAGGAGAGACAGAGCAGCACTAATGGCAGATTCTTCCCTGAATGCATCCAATGCAGATTGGTTTAGCTCAGACACAGGCTGAGGCAAGAAGCAGCAGGTAAAAAGGAAGAACAATAAAAGAAGGGATTTAGGGGAAAAAATAAGGGGGATAGAAAGAAGCCAGAGGGACTGATAAATTCCACTGCACCCATTTCCAGAGGAAAACAAGCCCATTTAACTTTTGCTTATAAATGCAACCCTGTACAGACCATAGAACAAACACTCACCTTTTGCAGGGAGGGTGGGTTGTGCACCAGGCAAGGAGAGCCCTCAGTGTGCCCACGGCTGGATGATTCAGGTCACTGCTCTCCCTGCTCGCCAGACCTGCTCAGGAGATGCTCTGCTTGGCCTCAGCCTTTCCTCACTAAAGCCCCACTGCAGGGTTTCTGCAGTCAATCTCTCACCATGCACTGTGTCACTGAAACCTAAGCTCCCCTCAACTGCCCTGATTGTTCGCCCTGCTAATGCCTCCCCTTCCCCCCTCGTTACCCAAAACTGCCCTTAGCTGCTGCCTGACCTTTCTCCAGCAATCCCAGGCTCCTCCAGACACCCTAAACTGGCCCATGACTGGCTGGTGGCTCACTGTTCCTGCTCATCCCTCTCTTGTTTATCCCACAAGGATGAAGCAAGCTGAGACCTGAGTGTGGGCTGCCTGCTGGGGCACAAGGTTTCTTTTTATGGTCTGGAAGAAGCTCTTCATTTGTTGTTTGCTCTTTGTAACCTCATCGTGCTTGATCCATTCACTTTGCTCCCTTTCCCAGGAGCTTGTGCATCCTCCACCACTGCTCCTGGTAACAGGGAGCAGGCTCAGCACTTGTCTCCACCTTTGGCCATAGAGGAGTGTGATGGAAAGGCTGATGGAGGGACAGGTGAAAGCAGTGCCACCACATGGCAGATGATGCCCCAGCTCTAGCACCTTTGCCACAACCACTTCTGGCTGTGTGGCTGGGGGTTGCTCCAGAGCCATCACAGCTTCTCCCGGCCTGAAGGCAAGGATGTGTGTTAGAGCCCAGCTGTTGCCTCTGCAGCCCCGTGTCCCCCTGCCATGCTCCCAGCAGGGAAACAGCCAGACCCCTCCAGGAAAGTCCTGCAGATTCAGTTTGGGATTTGGGGCAGGGAGTCCATCCCAGGCAGCAGTGGGGAGTACCCAGAGAAGGACAGCAGTGTGCTGCTGGAAGGCTCTTGAGATCTTCCTTCCATGCAGGTCCTACTGACACATTTCTGACTCATCTCCCCAAACTGTACATCCAGAGAGCCTGGTTTTAAATTGCTCCAACTGGGCAATCAACTGCTTGGAGCCAACACATCCCCACTCTGCTGCCCCATCCAGTGTGTCTGCACCAGTGCAACCAGGGTCTGAGGAGAAACAGCTTCTCCCATCCTCTTCCTCCTCAGCAATTTGGCTGGGAGACACCCCTCCATCCCCAGGATTGTAGTTCCCAACTCCCAGCTTTTCAGACACTCAGACACAAATAGTCTCAGGCTTTTTATTATGTCCTTGGGGTCTCTATACAGAAGTGTTGGGTAACACTGCACAACATGGTGACACAACTCAGTGGGGATATTGTTGCTGGTGGGATGTGTGGCGTGGCTGAGGAGCTTCTCCAGCCTCCCAGGGAAGGGGAGTCTAGCAAACAAGGAGCTAATGCAGGGGGAGCCCGGGGAGCCCAGGGAGCCAAGCCCATGCCTTTCCCTGAGCAGGAAGGGATCAGACTGAACAGCCTGCATGGCCTGCCCAAACTGCTCCTGCTGATATCTTCCCCTGCCAGCAGCAGCCAGACCCTGCGGAGGCAGCTGCAGCAGCAGGATCTCATGAAAATAAAAATGTGGCAGAGGGAAGCACTTTTGGGCTGGTCTTTCTGCCTGGTGGCTCACTTCTGAGTTCACTGCATACAGCAGAGCCATCCTCAGTCTTTTCTGAGCCAACCACAATTTTATTTCTACAGGAACAAGACACCTTTGTTATTTCAAGCAGCCTTACTGGGCACTTGGATTTGCAGTCAGGTCCTCAAGGGGACACTCCATCCCACCAAAGTGGAGGTACTAGGGAGCTTAAAGACAAATCTGCACTCTGATTTGGGTAGCTCATAGAGGAGTTGGGGGAGAGGTTATAAGAATATGAGATCTTCAATTGTGGTTCTTAAGGAAGGGGGATCTACTCCAGGGTGCGCTTGTACCCTGCTCTCTTCATTGCCAGGAATCCCATAGAGGTTTGTGAGAGTAAAGACAGCAGAAGGTGCCTCCTTCCCTTCACTGCTTTTCAGCAGGTGGCTGCAGGCACCAATAGAGCAACATGAAGACATTTCTTTTGGGATAACACTGTTATCTACACTGTAAATGCAAAGCCAAGCAGCTCCTCATCTGTCATGTTTTAGATCCAGCCTGGGGCATGCAGCACATGAAGCAAACTGGGAGGTGTGGGGCTACTTGAGACAAACAATTCACAGCACAGCTGGTCCCATAGCTCCCTGGTACGCCAGGTCTCTCCAGAAGCAGGCACTGCCTTTTCTCCCGTGCCTTTTTGCCAGGAATGTTGGATGTTTTTGGTAACAAGATCATCCTCCTCTGCCCCCTCCCTCCCACGGCCTCAGTTCCCTGAACTCTTGTTGAGTTCACCGCAGTCCCAGATTAGAGACACATCCTCCTGTAAAGCCAGGAGGAAGCACAGAATACAACGACTGACTTTGCCAAGCAAATACAACCCCCACACCTTTATTGAGACTATTTTTATAAAACCAGAGAGCCACGGGGGAACCCAGCACAGTTGTCCTGTCCCCTCACCAGCCCCTGCCACAAGCACTGCATGTGCAGCGTGCATGGAAGAGGGAGAAAAAGAAGGAAGACAAAACACTTGGGGACAAAACAAGATTCTGCAAAGCCCAAGGGGAACATGGTAGAGAGAAGCATTCTGGTCTAGCAGCAAAATTAAGTTTAATTCCAGTTTTCAGATGTAATGCTACGATGCCAGAGAGAGCACAGCACCAAGGAAGGAGACAACTGCAGCAGCCCCGGGAATGAAAGATAATGCAGAAATTATGTGAAACGTTTTGTTCTTATATAACAGGCAAGGAAGAGCTCCTAGGAGCTTTACAGTGGCAGTAGGAGGAGTGTAGGAGGAAGATGGTGTGACCAGTGTCTGGGAAAGGAAAAGGCAAAAAAGAGAGGAGGAATTCATGGGGATGGAGGATAGGCAAACAGGGAGAGGTTATGGGAGTTTCAGGCTCAGATAGATGAGGACAAAGAGTGCTGGTGGACAGGAAAGTTTGGAGTGCTTCGAGGAGGAGGAGGAGGAGGGAAGACCACCAAAACAGGACAGAGGAGAGAAGGGTTTGGAGGAAGAAGCCAGAGGCCCCCAGGGAGGGGAGAGCTTGCAGTGATGGGTGAGAGGCACTCCAGGACTGGCATGAGGTATGCTTTGCTATTGCTCTGAATGCTGTAAACATTTTGGTTTTGTGTCTGTCAGTGAACATTCAGTTCAGTTTGATACATGTGCTCTTAGGGGTAACTGGAAACCTAGCAGAGTTTTATGTCTCTTACTACTACTCAGACTTATACACAAGGCATATGCAACAATGGCTAAAGTTTAAGTCATTTATGCCTAATTCTCCTATTTTAACATGCACATCTATGTCTCAGAATAGTTTCTCTAGTAGAGGATACTAAATAAGATACAGATGAAGTCACGTGCACTCTCATTCACCCACACGCCCAGACACACACATCAATTTCCCCCTCCCCTGCTTATATTGGCAAGACTTTGCCCTTCACAACTCCCCAGCATGGACAACAGGGACCCTTGGTGCATTAATGAGTCCACTAAAAGTGATGGAAAACATCCCAAGCCTCACTGATGGATCAAAGCAGGAGAAACTTTAGACAGATTAGAGTTCTGCATCTGCTCCTGGAGTTAACATCACTTGAAGCTCATAGAAAAGGGAAAGGAAATTTGTAAATTTGTAAATTTTGCTCTTTTTCCCTTCTGCCATCAAACTACCTGGAAGCTGACTGGATTTGTGCCAGAAAACAGAATAAAAATAACTGAGTGAACCAATATTTTTCCCCCTCTCTTCATGTAGTGGCACACTTTGATGCTACTCCAAACAGGAGGAAAATGTTGGAGGTGTGTGCTTGTGGGGAGGGGAAATGGGTTGGTAAGATATGAATATCCCTTTCACACCAGGAAGAGATGAATCAAGGATAGGATATTTGTCCTTGGTGGGCATTAGTCACCACTCAGGTCTTTCTGAAGCTTTGGATCAGTCATTATTTCCTTGATCAGCCCCTGGTTTAAGGGATAAAGCTACAAGCTACCTATTTTGATTCACTTCAGAATGGCATTTGCCATAAAAGAAGCAGCTGGTGCCATTTTCTTGTTTAAGAAAAATAGAATTTTGCTTTAAATAATGAGTCTGCTCTCTTTCAAGAAAGACAAACTGAAAGAGCAGCAGCAACAATAACTGTGGTAGACTTACATGCCTCAGACAATACTTTTGATCCACTCTGTGTTCTAGGATGCTGTTTCTCATGGAGGGCGTTATCTGGCACCAATTTAATGGGGAAAACACTTATCCTACATCAGCCAGCCTGATTCCAGCTTCTGTCAGCACTACAGCAATGGCATTTCTGGATGTGCCCTGCTCCAAGCAATTCCCCAGGTGGATGGAGGAGAGAAGGGAGCTTAAATTTACAGGGTGTTGGCCACTTTGAAGTCTTTCCATGAGTTCTGACATGAAATGAAAGGACAACAGCACCAGCGTTGGAGGAGCTTGTGAAGAGATGCAGTCACACTCTGAACAGGACCAGGCTTTGTAGCCACCAGGGGATTGTCTCTCTCACATTCCTCGACACAAGCATCTCGTTCCTGCTGTGTCCCCTCACCTGGCTGTCTCTGTGACCCTCTCCAAGGTGCTGCAGAGCCTTGTCTGGGGTGCTTCAGCTGGCACTAGAGGTCGGCACCACCCAAGCCCTCTCAGAAGGTCTGTCTGGAGAGAAGTGCCACAAGTCCATTATAGCAGCCTTCTCTTTAAAAGCCATGACTGCTTTAGCCTCCTGCTGCTGGCTCTTGCATTCTGGGAAGTTCTGGGATGCTTTTTTGCCTGTGCAGGGAAGAGGAGGGCGGAAGGGACGAAGGCAGGACCAGACAAGGTGGCTTCCCTTCCCCACTTGAAACACTTGTTTGATGCTACAGTGTTGGGGAGCTGAGCAGTGTTGAGGAGCTGAGCAGTGGAATCACTGGGTAAAAAGGCCATTCCAAGGGAAACTACTTCAGCCAAAGCAGCTTGTGCCCCTGGGAGATCCTAGTCTGCCCTGTGTTACACAGGTGTGGTAGGCAGTGTCTCTGAGAAAGGGGAGTTCTTTCAGCCTCTGCTCACAGACAGAGAGGGAAACTGTGCATCCTCCCTTGCAGGTCAAGCACCAAGTGTTTCACTGCAGTGTGGTTTGGTTTGCCCTCCTCACTCCTGATCCCAGGAAGGGGCTGTGGAGGTGATGTGACCTCTTGCAGGCCAGATACCACCAGGGATAGCCACTGGATGCACAGCTCTGTATCCTTTGCTTCCATCTCTCATTTCTTTCATGCATTGCACAGGTTCCCCAGACACCCGTCTCACTGTACCTTGCTTGCCGTAAAGCTTTGGGATACTGAGGTATTGCATGATCTGGTCTCCTTGGATAAATCATGGCAAATCTGTGGCATTTTTCAGATGTCTCTCATTGCTCCCACTTCCAAGCAAGCAGCAAAAAGTTTGTGTGAAACTGCCATGTCCAGACCTTAGGATTTGTGCCTCTGAACACAGGGCATGAGGGACCTCACATGCCTCAACAGTGCCAGGAGCTGTGTCACCGAGCCTGGACATGGCTGCAGAATGCCACATCTGTCACCACATGCCAGGCCCTGCTCCTCAGGGGTCCCTCCAGGGACAGAGGACAGCCAGGAATGCTGGGTCACTTACTGCTCTTTCTGGCCATTCCTCACAGAAATTTATCTGGAGATGGTATTTACTTTCTAAAGTCCTGGAGAATTCTGCTGCTGACCAACCAGGTACTGAAAAGCAGGTTTCCCTACTGAACATAAAGTTTGCCCTTGCACTGTATTTAGACTTCAGTGTCTTAGAGACCACAGGAATACACCTTCAGAATAAACCTAACATGGTACCACCTCTGTCTTGATCCTAAACATATTTGTCCTACTGTCATGCAAATAATCCTTACAAAAAGCCTCAAGAAATGGTTTCCTACTTAATTAATGGACATTAATTTTTAATATCCAACCAGTCTTTTTGTATCTTGTTCCACACACATTATACTTAGCTTTAGAATTCATTCTACCTCATTTACACCCCATTACACAAAATGTCTATCAGCAGCTTTCTGATGTATCAAACCCACCCACCATTGTTGGTTTACAGCCTCTGTAAATGACCGAGAGAAGGAAAAGATCCATGGGTCACTTTACAGGCCTTCATTAAGTTAAAAAAAACAGACCTCTGGTCTGTCAGCTCAAATCCACAGACAGGCTGTCTGCTTTTCCCCTAGGAAATACTGCAAAAATCTGCCTAACTGGAACAGCAATGCCATGGAAATAGGGCCATCAGATGGTAGGAATTATTGCACAGCACAGAGGAGGTGCTACACCACTGACATCTGCAGAGTCTTCTCCTGCAGTGGCCATCCAGGCTATGGGAATAGGGCCAAAGAACACCTCACACCCCACTGTACATCCTGACACCCATCCTGCTCACTCCAAGCTCTCTGTGTCTTCTCTGGAAGCAAGCGCCCTGCAGCAGGGTCTGTGTTTTGAGTTCTTTCCAGGGCATTTTACCCACAGTGGACAATCAGTAGGTAGGAACAGTCAGTAATCAGAAAATAACAAAAATAGAACTGTGATTTTTCATGTTCTATTCTGTTCATGCAGCCATGCGCTGCTCAAGTACCAAATGAAAAATGCCGTCTGCTGTGCTTTTCTTGCTTGTGCTTTTCTTACACCCCAGCAAGGGGCAGAGAGGACATTCCTTCTCTCCACTGTCTCCCAACAAGTCATTCCTGAGGAGCCACTAAGCCTGTGGCAGCCAGGAGCCCCTTTGTACTAGGTATTGGTACAGTGCCTAGCACAACAGAGCCTGAATGATGACTGGGGCCCTGAAGCTAAACTACCACACAAATAAATAACAGTAATGAAAAACAATCATTCACATTACAAGACTTGCCTGCCCAGGCCTAGTGAGAGCTTTTAGGATTACCTTCCTCATGAGGAAAACTTGACAGTCCTGTGGAGGATACTCTTAGTCTCCATCCCTGAAAGATAAGGGTCAGTGACAGGGTAGCAGCTGTGTCATGAGGTGTGCAACCAAAATGGGGAGGTGAGCTGAGTTTGCTCTCCTGTGGGAAGGGGAATGAATCCTGTGCCTTTGTCTCCTCTCTCCCTCTCCTTGGTCTCTGGGCCCAAACCCCAGCAGACAACATGGGAGACATGGGCTGGATGCGTCTTCACGAGTATCAGAACTTGAGAAGTTCCTCACATCTCCCTGTCCCTCACCTCTCCCTGTGCCCTTGGGGCCCTTCCAACCACAAGGGAGAGGTGAGGGACAGGGATATGTGTGGAAGGATGGAAAGGTGTTATTTACACACAAACCAACACAGTAATTTTAAAGGAAACCTGCCTTGCCAGCTGATGACCCCATGACTCGAGAGGGTTGTGGGTTTGTGCTAGAGAGAGGCAACAACTACAAGGTGCTACTGCTAACTAAAAAAAAAAGCACAGAAAGTCAAAGAGCTGTAATACCACTCCTGGATCACTCTCTGGAAGCTTTCTCTGCCCCATCTCCCTCTTTTCCCATTCCCACTGGGAACATCAAGACAGAGATGTTTCACATGTAGACATGACTTTTGGCTGTTGTGGGAAGCACATGGTTTCTGAGGGCCCCATTGTTGCTCTAGCTGAGTCTCCTCTGAGTTTGAGACAACAGGTCTGTGTAAATTTTGGATCTCAGGAACCTGGGATACGAGTCTTTCTCCATCAGGCTGTGCACCTTCCCCTGAGCTTGGTCAAAGCAAGAGAGGGAAGGCTCCTGCACATTTCTTCTTGTCAGCTCCCGTGTCTGGAAGTCTATGTTCACCTGGGAAAAGCAGCAGAAGAGAGTTTGGCACTGAATGTCCAGCTGGCGTCCTTCAAGTGGCACATTCCCTCTCAGCCATGGCTGTAAAACAGCAGGAGAACCAAGGTCCTACCCCCGTCTGCACCTGAACAGCCCCCACAGCTCTGGGAAGCTTAGTGATCCAGGGCTATGAATACTACCCCGAGCCTGGAAAAGCTTCATTTATAGTGATCTGAGCACTTTTGAAATCAAATTACTTTTATTCAGACTCTCAGGCAGCACAACACCTAAAACTGCTGACTCAGCCTAACTTCTCTCCTGTCAACCACACTTTCTCCATTCCCTTCATTCTGCACTACATGCCCAATATATGGGTGAATGAACTTTTAACTGGGTTTAAACTATTAATACATTCTTATTAAATGTTTCTAAACTCTGTTGATCTAAAATAAATTGTTGGATTTTTCCCATAGCAGTTTCATGTTAGAATTTCTTGAGGAAAGGATTGAAAAAATAAACCACCCTGTAATGTTATGACTGCCATTTGTTTGCAAAGACAGCCTATGGAGTTTTCCTGTTTTCCTTCCCGAGCAGAGCGGTCAGCATTTGTTAGAGTTATTGTCTGGAAGAAAAGACAGCTGAAAAGATGTTATTTGTTGTTATTAACTCAGTGTACAAGCTTGAAAGAGCCTAGAAAGTAAAGCTGTCTGCCCTAACCTGGATGGTCAACAATATGGATTAGCACGCCGCATTGCTTAGTAATTTCATATTCTAGCATGCCAAAATTATGTAACAGTGCTAAGGAAACTTCACCACCAGACCAAATTTTAGGAAAGACCCCATCCTACCTGCATTCCCATTTCTAATCAAGATTCAGCCTTCCAGTCCTTAAAATCTCATCCACCTTCCTGAATAACAGTGGGAAGATGCTCATGGAGAGAGGTGGGCATTGAGATACCTATACACCTTCGTGTAAATTTGGGTCCTTCCCAGTGGCCTTGCAATGGCCTTCCTAGCTGGGAGAGGGAATAAAGTGAGCCCTTTTTGGGGTCCCTGACAGACTCCTGTATCGTGACAGGCACCCATGCAGGGGAGCAGGAGGGGCTGGGTGCAGTAAGAGCCACCCTGGTTGTGCTGTGATTGCAGTAACACAACCCAGCATCCTCATGAAGCAGGATCTGAAAGTGCCATCACCCTGTCGGTGCTTGAAAGAGAATTTAGCCAGTCCCAGGCTCTGGGTGGTGACTACACTTTTTGTTCAGCTCGGAGGTATTATTTGGAGGTATTGTTTGCACCTCTCAGGGGGTCTGAGTGAGGTGGGAGTTAGTCAGCAAATAAATTCTCCTCCCTGGGGACTCAACAAGTTACTCATTGATGGTCCTATGCAAACAGTCTCTGAGGAATGAGCCCAACAGCCTTCTTGAGGGTTGACAGTAAATGAGAGGAGCACTGTGAAATGCTCTTGGGAAGCTCGAAGAAGTTAGGAAATGTAGATTGAGGTTGCCAGTGAACTCCCTGGCTGTGACTAATTAGTATCATCAAAATAGTTGCCCTCATCAGTGATGAGTCACTGTGAGCAGAAGCAGCTGTAGCAGGCAGGATGGCATTCTCACCCTCCTTAAACACTCTCTGAGAGGGAAGGAAGGGAGGGAGACCACCCTGGGCCCAGCTGGGGGTGACAGCCCTGCTCAGTGCTCACAGGGATGCTGTGCCAATCCAGGCTTCTGCATACCCACCTCCCGAGGGGCCTGCACATCAATGAATTCCTCAAAGATGCGCTGGGCCTTGGAGGCCAGCTTGGTTGCTGAGCGCGTCTTCTTGAAGTCCTCGCAGGCCAGCCAGAACTCCAAGTTTTCCTCGCTGAACTCCGTCTTCAGGAAAGCACGGAAAGCGGCCAGCCCATCTGCAGGAGAGACACATGGAGTTACAAAGGGAGGAGAAAGAAGGCAGGGAGGTGTTCCTTTCACAGACACCCTTCCATCCACCCCTGCCTACCAAAGACCATTTGATTTTTCTCCCAAGGTCTGCAATCCCAGGATGTGTACATAACTTACACCACTGATAAGCTGGGCTCTCATGAGCTGCCAGAAAGCCAAACATCACTTGATGTAACTCTGAAAATGTGTTTTCAGCTAACATGGCAAAAGGCTTTCC
Source organism: Erpornis zantholeuca (assembly GCA_013400515.1). Lineage (NCBI taxonomy): Eukaryota > Metazoa > Chordata > Aves > Passeriformes > Timaliidae > Erpornis > Erpornis zantholeuca. Next base: position 904,986 of record VZTN01000890.1, read on the forward strand.
TTAAGACTGGGACACTTACCCTTTGGAAAGTTACTCGTGGAACTTATAGAGTTATCAAGCTTCAACTCTTTGCATCTTGTGCATGTTAATGCAACACTTTATAACACCCTGTCATTAAGAAAAACCTTTAATAAAACATGGCTGCTGTGGATTTGTCTCCTATGTTTTCTGTCACTTTGCTTTAGTGCCTTGTGCCATTTTTAGTTCTGAATTAAACAGAGGAAAGCTCTTGGAGAGTCTGTTACAGCTCCAATAAAGAGTAGAGGGAAAGGATGTGGCATAATTACGGCTTGTCTAGTCAGTGGTAAAAGTGTACTTATCATTTGCTAATGCTCAGCAATTGTGACATTTCAGTAATGCAATCTGAGTCAGCCGGGGCAGATTAGAAATATGGAAAGATTTATTAGGCAATCTGTGTCCTCTTAAAACCCAGCCTGGGCCTATTTATGGACATAGTCATTATTTTTTATTTCCTTTCCCTGAATGGCACCAGTGGAGTTGAAGTAGCTGAAGGCTTCACACATACCCTTTCTCCTTGAGATAAATTTAGCTTCTTATGGTTTTGTTTTGCCTTTTTTCCCCCCAGCAACATGTTTCTAACTCTTTCTGGTCTTTTGCAAAAGGGTCTGAGTTTTTGTAGTTCGTGACTGGAAAGCTCTTGAGTCAGCACTGGCTACTTCCCAGCAACTGTCTAAAAATATTGATGGAATTGGGGATGCACTTGATGAGCTCAGACTCCTCGAAAGGAGAGGCTTGGATGAAGGGAGCAAGGACAAGGCATCTCCAGCCTATCATCCACCAGCATCCTCAAGTCCTTCTGGGCAGGGCTGCTCTTGATCTGTTCATCCCCGAGCCTGGATTGATATTGGAGCTTGCCCTGATCCACATGCAGTACCTTGTACTTGGTCTTATTAAATTTCACGAGATTTCCATGGGCCCATTTCTTAATCTTGCCCAGATCGCTGTGGATATTCCTAATATCTTTTAAACAGGCTCTTCAGACAGTTCCTTCTATATGCTGTATGTTATCCATATGCTCTGTATAATATATATGCTATTTATATGCTATCTATCTGCTGTATATATTGAATCGCCCCAAACCGGGCCAGGAAACACTTCAGAGACAGAGTCAGAGCAGTGGGTATTTGCTTTATTCAGCGCGCCGGGTGTGTGGGGATCAATCCTCCAAACACACAGGGTGCTCCCTGCAACACAGTATTTATGGGTTAAATTATGAATATTCATCACATTCTTTGGGACAGGCGTGGTTATACATGCCCTGTGTGTCCTGGTGGTCGCACTGAGGAAGGCTCCTCTTCTTCCTTGGGGGTCTTTCTGATGAAGATAAGTAGTCTTCCTCACAATTCCACTTTTCACCTTTCTCCCTGGGGCATGCATAGACCTTTGAGGAATGATTCAGCGGTCTCTGAGAGCATCTTTGTCCCCTCTATCTTGACAAGATTAGGGTGAATTCAACTTCTTAGGTTTTGTAATTAACATCTGCTGTCTGAACTAACATTTGCTGTCTCCCAGTAGTTACCTGTGCTTACGAGTTAACTATTGTAGTTAACTGTGCTTAATGAGTTAGCTATTGACTGCCCCTTCCTCAATATGTGTATGCTAGGTATGCTACAGATCTATAGCAATGCAACACTGCCCAGCATCTCCCTTACATGTCCTTAACTTTTTCCCTCTTATTTTGTTTCTGGTAATAACTTAGGACATGGAGATATTTTCGAGCTCCTGCTGAAGCCTGAAGCCCTAAGCAATGGCCCCGGGTATTGAATGGCAACAAACAATCCTATGTCTGTCTGCATGTCAGTCAAAGGAGATATCTTACTTCCCAGATCCTCAAAGAGAAAGGCAGAAGCAATATTAAGACAGACTAACCCAAAACAGAGGTGACACCTCTCTGCTTTGGGTTCCTCAAAGCTCCTTCATTAGTGGGCTCTGTGCACTGACTGCTCCATCAGCATTCTGCTATCAGCAATAAAAATGGATCCGTTCCATCTCAGCCATGCTCCCTCCTTCTGTCGCCCCCAGAAACAGCTGTATTACTCCAGCTCATCCTGACACTTCTTAATTCAAGCAGTTTTAAGAGATCAGGGTTTTGCACTGCTAGGGGCTCTTGTCCAAGTAACAGTGCAAATTGAAGGTCCAAGCCTGGGGCAATATTGTGACATCAGGCCCAGAGAAGCCTGCAGAGCAGAATGCCAAAGGTATCTCTAGGAGCAGGACACCTGTCAGGACCACCCTGCCTGTGGCTGCTTTGAGCATCTCCATGGGTAGATAAACATGGTGAAAGTGAGTGATGTTTTAGGGCTGCTGCCCTTCCTGAAATCTGGGACACAGAAACATTTTCCAAATCCTGTGTCCCCCTTCGTGCCTATAAAATTCACAGGGCCTGTGTGAGAGCAAGGGAAGGACCGGAGAACAGGGAAGGGAGTCTTTGCAGGCTGACAGCTTTCAGAAGGAAGGAAGTAAAACTGGGAGAAAATTCCAGTTCCTCAAGATCAATGTCATTTTATATAACATCAGCTCCTAGGGTGCTGGATATTAAATATTGCAGCACCCAAGCACACTGCTGTGTCTCTGCAGTCTCTGCTTGTGTCCCTGCCAAGGTCTTGCTCCTGTCTCTGTCCTGGTCTTTTTTTCCCCCCATGTTCCTCTACAACAGCCCCAGAGGATCACTTGCAGGAACAGCAGAGTTGCATGAAAGTACCACATCCGCAAAATATAACCACTGCAAAATATAATATCTGAAAAATATAATACCTACAAAATACAATCTCTGCTAAAAGAAGGGAATGACTGACAACGAGAGAAAGGCATTTGCTACAGCCCTGTCCCTGAGAGCAGCTGCAGCAGGTTCCCCTGGGACCAGGAGGTTTCCATGAGCTCTGCCTTCTGCTCCTATGTCAATCAGTTCCTTTTTATCCTGAAATAAATTTAGACAGTGAATGGATAAATAATAGTGTCTGGCTGTTTTCTGCTTTTTTTATACACTCCTGTCATGCACTCCTCACAGCCTTCGAGGAGCTGCGAGTGATGAGGCTGAACCTGTGAGGACCTTGCACAGGATACTTTGGCTGCAGGAGAGGTCACCATCGACTGCCTGGTTTTCCATAATTTTCATCTTTAGCCCTTGACTGCCTGCCAGCCTTTCCAGCTGTGCCTGACAGCCAGGTTTGGGGAATCACTGCCGAAAGTTTGTCATGGAACAATAACAAATCTGACTGAAAGGGCAGGAGGATAAGTAGACATGGGGAACTGCCACCACCTGAATTAGAATATGACCTGGATGTTGACTTCTATCCCCTCCACTCCTTCATAGCACATCAAGGCTATCAAGGAATGCTTACTCATGAACGATCAGCATTTCAAGGCTCATCCTGACAAACTAAACCTCTTTTTTCCTGGGACAACCACCAGTAGAGTGCAGTGTGATATAAGCAGGAGAGAGATTTCACCTCCTGGAATATCCCGGAGTGCAATTCCAAAGGGATGCTTTACAGACAAAGCACAGGAATTAAAAGCAGTGTTAGAAGTCTGCAGATGAAGCAGCACAGGATAATCCCTAACCCATGGCACAGAGGCATTCAGGTGGACAGGATGTGTTGGTGTAGGTGTACAGCCCTTCAAGACAACTATTGGACAATTATTCAGGAATTTGACCCAGAAGTCATTTGCTTGAAGCCAAAGGAGGAAATCAATACTGATGGAGCAGATAAGTTGAAGGCAAAGTAACAGTGCTCTTTACTGAGTGTCAAGAGTTTGAGGGAGAAGCAGCAGACATTTGCTATTTTACTTTTGCAGTGTAGATATAAGTTCCAAAATGCCCTGCTCTTCGTTCATGGGCAAGAGAATTGCCAGGTGGGACTGTTAAGTGCTCAGACATTATTCAGGATCTTGCAGGTCACATGTGAATTAGGCAATGACAGGAATTTGTGTTTTATGAATGGGCAATGCCAGGCAATTCAACGACCATGTGAGGACAGGGAGTCCTGAAATCCCATTTAAGAGATGGAGAGTGGGTCCTTTCTAGCTAGAAGGGCTGTGGAGGAATGGACTGAAGTGGGGAGCAGAAAACACAAGACAGGTCTTAACTAAATCAAGATCCAGCGTCTTGCAGAAGAGCCCAGATTAGTGGCAGCCTAATAACCAAGGACTTGCCACTGTCAGAACAAGAAAGCCATCAACAGTCATTTATTTAATGCACATGTTTCACCCCATCAGCAACAAGACTTCATGCAGGGAGTAAAGTTAGAGTCCCTGTGGCTAGTGGATGGATGGATGGATTGGCTCCATGGAACCTGTTGGGTCCAGGGCTGAAGAGACAAGGTCACTCACAGTGCTCTGCATAGCACAGGAATGTGCTCTCACTGCTCCTGAGCAGTGCTTCCCTTAATATCAGCTGCCTGTCACCTGCACAATGCTAACCCTGTTCTGGCTTAGAAAGAACTGGGAGTAGGTTGGGATATTCCTGTGCTGTGTAGGAAGTGAAGGAATGTGTAGACAACAGAAGGAGGAGAACAACAATAAAGTTTGGGCGGAAGAGCACAGAGATCACAAAAAATCTGGAGAAAAATCACCCTTGAGATAAAAGTGGGAATTCAGCACAAAGGTTTTTGTTGTCAGGTGCTTTATTGAAAAGTGACTAAGGGTTGAGGAGAGAATGCCCTGCTGGATGCTGGACAAATGATAAACCATGTATCCAGCCCCGTGAGGGACGCAGAATGAGACGTGCTATTGCTTGTATTTCCCTCCAGCAGCCTGTCACAAGAAATCCTCATCTGGCTGGTCAGCCTGTGCCTCCTGGGCACAGCCACAGAGAGGGGAGTACTCCTCAGTTACTCACACGCATGCACTCACACTCTGGGGACATTGCTGAGCTCACTTCCCTGGGAAGCCTTCATGCTGGCACAAAATGGGAAAGATGCCAAAATCCAGCATATTAAAAACACTGCTCTTTCTCCCTGGGCACCCAAGAAAATACTGCATATAGTCTGCCTGAGAGAGTACAGCCTTACTCTCTCAATTCCCTGACGAGGGCAGGATCAGACTCCCCTCTCCTGTTGCTGGCTCAGAAGCCCTGACCCCATTGAACACAGCTACACTGTGCTTGTGTCTGGCAGTGAGCTCAGACAGGGCTCCTGATGTAAAATAGGGATTGTCTGCCTGACCCCAGGGTTTCTAAGTTGATTTGCTTCACCCATTAGCAAAAGCAATTAGGATATCATTGCACTGACCTATCCATCTGGGGCTGCCAGCAGGGCAGAGCTGCTGCATCCTGCTGCTCAGCACTGCTCAGTCCGGGAGGGATGAGGGAATTGAGTCCCAGGGCCAGTGCAAAAGCAAAGTGGGGAAAACCCTCCCACATTTACTACTCACAATCTCTTGTTAAATTATTCTTTAAATGGCTGTGGAATGAATCCAAATCAGACCACTCTATGCAGAGGGCATTACCCAGCCTGGGAATCTCCCAAGACAAACAATTGCTTCAAATTGCAAGGGATTTCAATCCTCCACTCACGGTGCTGCCCCACAGCAGCAGGTCAGGATCAAGTATTACCTGCACAGGTCATTCATTAGAAGGGTGGGGGGAGATCAGGGAGAGCACCACGGGGCCGTCACATTTCAAGGGATATCTGGTAAAGGTGATCATAGAATCACAGAAGGGTTTGGGCTGGAAGGAACCTTAAAAAAAATCTCATTCGAACCCTTCTGCCATGGGCAGGGAAGCTCCCATTAGACCAGGTGGCTCAGATCCCCAGCCATAATGACATATGTCATTATTGGCATAATGACACTCTCCATAGAGTCTGTGTAATTAATGCATGACACCTACTCAGGTCACTTCCATTAAGAAACCTTTTGGACACTCATGAAAATAGGAAAGGGAAGAAGAGTTTTTCCCATCTCACAGAGTATTGGAGCTGTGTGAGCCTCCTGCATGTACGAGGGCAGCCTGCTCACTGGGCACTTTGGAGAGCCTCTTAGGGAGCTCTGATCCACATTCTTGCTCCTTTGAGCAATTTTACGACTTGTCCAACCCCTTGCAATATTGCCCACAAGGTCTGCCCCATTTGCAGCTGCTCCACCCAGCTCCTGAGTCCTGCTTGAGCACTTTGGAGTTTATTTTCCCTGGACAACAGTTTGGCTGGAAGGGACGAAAACCATCTGACTGCAGCAGAAAGCACCACACAGCCCCCTGAAATCACAGTCCTCTTTCCAAAATAAATGAACTATCCATCTAGTGAAGACAGTTTCTGACAGATGAGTCAAGCAGAAGTGCTCTAACTGTGGGTGCTGTGAGCCCTGGGGGGAATTGTCCCCGAACCCGAACCCGTCTGGTGATTAGCCCATGCCCCCAAGCATGAATTCCATTTTTCCCTGGCTAGTGCTGTTCACCTGAGCAATCACAGGGAAATTAGACTGGGACAGTTCTGTCCTCCTCTTGGCACTAAAAGCAGAATATTTGCTGGCAGCTTCCCTACAGACAGATGCCAGCAGGCCAGGCACAGCTTTATTCACTCCCAGATTTTGGTCAGTTAAGGCATAAGGCTTACCTGTCTAACATCAGCACATCCTAACAGTAAAAATGCAGCTCATATGATATAATTAATTCTATGAATACGTGCTCTTCTCTTCTTTACACCGGTGTAAAAAAAACCATTTCTGCTTCAACAGAACTTTTGAATTTGCGTCATTATAATCCTTGACTGCCAGCCTGGCAATTCCAGAAACTTCAGGTGCAGAGCAGTTATAAAATATTCCTTTAGAAAGTAGTTTATTAAACAACAATATTTTTTGTCACCAATCACCCGGCAATGTCACCGTGACTGTTGATAAAAAAAGATTAATTTAAATTTTAAAGATCACCTTCTGTTGCTATTAGGAACTGAATATTTTTCATTAGAAACTGAGTATTTTTCATCAGTGCCAGAATTACTTTCCATTCTAAGACTTGGGAAAAATCCTGATAATTAATTTATCACTCAAAAAGGCTAATTTATTAACAAAACCAGATACCCTTTTGGAGGTTGCTGGATGAAATAATTGAACTAAAGGCCGATTTAGCATTTTTGCAGTACTTAGTTGAAGCAGAAAGATTATAACATCAGGACATAGGTGAATAAATTCACTGGGGTTTGTAATACAAGTGCTTTTTCTGCAGTCTGTATCTAAAAAATAAAACTTCTACTTTTATGTCAGTGAAGAAGAAATGGGTTTGAGTTCAGGATGGTAACAAGGATATGAATATCCTGCCCTCCCGTCTCCCCATCCCACAGGCATCCTGTAATCTCCTTGGTGCATTTTCCCCTTCATGTTCTGAATTTGAAAGAAATGTTCCTTTTCAGCCATACCCAGATACACCATATATTTTTTTCCCTATTGGCTGCAAGAACAATGATCTCAACTAGAGACTGCTTCTAAAATTACATACTGTTCCTGCCTTGGTCAGCCAGCCTGTTTAAAGTTGTCACTTAATTCCCTGCCAAAACTGTTTTCATCTCAGTAGAAACCTAGCAAAATTACCCTTCGTTTAATAATATAATTCTACTCTTATATTTTAAAATGTAAAGAAAACCTGAGTCTCTAAGCAAGACAGACAGCTCCTTATTGCCATAAAATAGTTCATCACCCATGTTGACTTTTCCCCAACCTCGACTCGTTCGGGTTTTATTCTCCAATAAAAGCTCATGAATAAACCCATACTGGGAAATTTCCTGTCTTGTTCATAATTTCTCAGTGTAAAAATGCCGGTGAAGCAGAGCAGTATTTGCTGAACAGAACTCATAATCTGTTGAGCAGAGTGGGGGGTGCTGATTATAGGTTGGCATAAGGTCTCTGGATGTGAAATATTCAGGTTTGCTGTGATAACTGCAAATCCAGCTCTGCTCAGGGGGACCGCGGGTGATTCCTGTGCGACAGGGCAAGTTGTTCAAGGGTACTGAGCTGGAAGAGGCAGCATCTTGGGCTGATGGCTTAAGCAGTTGTGGTTTTCCTTGTGGTCAGGAGCAAATGAAGGGAAGACACAAAACCCTTTTATCCAGAGGGCAATTCATGCCTGTAAAGGATGGTGAATGCTGGGGAGTGAGCAGCTCTGAGGGACCATGTCTCTGCTATGCAACACATATTCTGCCCTAACTGCAACAGGGGTTAAGGGCAGAGGAAGAAAACAAGGTAGAATTTGATCTCTACTCACATTTATGGGACAAAAGGACATCAAAAGATTCTGCCCATCTTGTTGCTTCTTCTGTTGACAGTCTTCTGTAAGAAAAAGAAGGGGCAAGTTATGGGCTACCCATGGCTGCTCATCCCCGCTGGAGCTGTTTGATGAGGACACTGAGGAAGGCTGGAATTCTTCTCGCCTGATTTTGGAGGTCTAGAGTGTAGAACTGAGCCAAGTGACCCTGGGGTCCCTTTAGAATCAGTGAGGAGGTACCAAGGGACCTGCAAGGGACTCATCTCTGCTCATCTCACATCACCAGGTGGGCAGGTAACATAGGCCAGATGAATTACACCCAAAATGGGACCAATTTTTCCTCATTGACTCTTAACAGAGACCCAGGGAACAAACTCAGATGCAGACATTTACATTGTAAAAGCCAAAAGTCAGGCAAAATGAAACTTAGATCTGAAGCTTTTATTTCTCTAGCTTGCCTTTCAGGAGGTCTTAGCTCAGGTGTAAGCAGGGACTTGTGATCAGATGAGTCCCATCCCACTTGTCTCAATTCAGGATTCTGGAGGGTCTGAAGCATCTCCCTCAAGCATTGTGCAAACCCTCACCAGAATTTTGGCAGTGTTAAACATAAGGCTGATCTGAAGATGACCTGAAATTCCTGGTCACCTCTTACACCAAGCCAACTGCTCAGGCTTTGATTTGTGATGACAGAGGTGTAAATTACATCCCCAAATAAGTGCAGACATATCCCACACAGTAGGGACTGTGAGCATGTCCTGTCTCATGGCAGAGCTCATGTCAAAGATCTAGGTATTTCCTGAGGCTGTTCCTGTTGGATCAGTGCCGGTTTGTTTCCCTTGTGGAAGTAGTCACAGCTTATATAAAGTACAACAAAAGGAAGACAATACTGGAGAAGGGGCTGGGTGGGGAGGGGAAGGACAGGAGGTTGGGGTGGGATGCTGCAGCTATACTCACTTCAAAGCCCGGTTGGGCTTGTCCGGAAGAATAGCTGTGAAATCATTATATGAGTCTGATTTGTGAGACAGGCAGCCCAGGCGAGTCCTCATCCCTCTGCTCCTGTGGTTGAGGTGAGGAAGCAGGGGTGTTAGGAGGGGAAAACCAAAGAAGAGGATAATTATAAGTCTAGCCAGCTTGGCAAAAGAAAAAGAACAAACCCAAAAAAACATCAGTGGCTCGGTGCCAGATCTGTGTCCTTGGTTCTCTCATGTGTGAGAGGGACCCTGAGACATCTCCAGGCAGATGCTAAGGGTGAACATAGCACCAGAGCAGCTGAAGGCTCACCCACACCAGACATTTGGCTGCCTTGGCTGGCAAAATGGCTTTGAAAGGCTGTGCTTTGGGATTGTTTCTTGGAAAGTCCTGCTCTGGTCAGGTGTGGGAGGAGAGCAATGGGCATCAGTACAAGAAATCAGCCACCACATTCCAGCAGCACCAGAAACAGCACAAATATCAGATTTGGAGGGCAGGAGGTGGCTGGAGGAAGGAGAGGGGTAGTAAGGCACCTGCAAGGTGAGCATGTGCTGCAGAACCATGAGTTCCCGACAAGGATCGATTCCCAAGCGGCTTCTTTAAAATCAGGATTACATAAGCAGGATCAAACTGTCTGTCTCCTGACACGCTTACCCAGGCAGAAAATGGCTTTATTGCTTTTTTCCTCTAAATTTCAGCCCAGCCCCAGAGCCTTCGATCCTTCACCAGCCCTGGTGTTCTTGCCCCACCTCTTCCCAGGACAGCAGCCGCAGCATTCTTCATTACATAACCTGGGATGGGCAGGGGCATAGAGGCACAGGGAAATGGAACACACACATGCATTACACAGGACTGGCATCACCTTCTCCCCCAAAACATGTAGGGCTTGCATGGGCTCTGTGATCTGCCTCTTAATGGGTTTGCATAGGCTCTGTGATCTGCCTCTCTAGCCCAAGGGCATCTCCTCTCTGAGATTCCCTGGACATCAAACTAGGCTATTCTCCCCTCCGGACCATGGGAGGAGCGTTTAGTGACCCAGTCTCCACTCCTCAGCTGCTGGACCTACCTTGGAGCAGCTGAAAGCCCTTCTCCAAGCCCTACCACCAAACAGATGCTGAATACTTTCTGTGGCTGCAGAAGTACAGCATTTTTTCCCTTCCATCTGTAATTCTTGCAGAACACTTCAGCACCAGTGCCTGAGCCAATCTGTAATGAGTGTTTCCCCCCATCTCCTCCCGCCCTTCAGAGAGCTTCTATTATTGCACATTTTAATGTAATCTTAAAGTAAATTAAATGTTAATTAAATGCACCAAGTGTCTCCCTGGTGCAACACAGGCAGCTCACAGCATTTAACAAGCACAAAAAACAGGAGCTCTTCAATCATGTGAATTGTTGCACAGACTCCAACTGTGGAGTGTACAACATGTAGTGTCCCCATAGCCATGGACCCAGGGCACTACACTCCACAAACTCCAGATGAGAGCACAGGGAGTGCCATGTTCCCCACTGGACTTGCTGTGTTCAAGTGGACACCCTGCCCGCTACAAGATCCTTCTGGTACCTCTCCTGATGCCTCCTACACCCCACCTTTCTCTTCCCTACTCTGTTTGCTCACGAATTTCCCAGCAAGAGGTGTGACAGGCATTACCGCAGTGCTGCTCAGATTCCCCTCTGATGCCTGAGATCAAGGGACTGCGGTAGGGAAACAGAGCAGGTGGGGGGCAGAGCTGCTGTGCCATGGGCAGGGAGTCGGTTCCTCATGGAATATCCTTCTCTCAGCCAGGACTTCCAAGACAGGATACAGAAGAGAGAGAGAGAGGGAAAGAAATTGGGTCTGCAGGAGGTGGAGAGGCAAGGGAAGGGCAGAAAGGAAGAGGGGATACTGCAGTGAGCTAAAGGGCTTGCTGGATGAGGCAGATAGAGACAGGATGGGCAAGGGTGAGGGATGCACCGTATCTTTCCAGTTACCTCCGTGGGATCAGTAAGGCAGCCATTCAGGCATCCAGTTAACCCTTTGGTTATGGTTAACCCTTTAACTGGCTGGCTTGGACTGCAGTCGGGGTGGCTTGCAGGAGGCAGGAGCACAGGAAGAAGGGATTTACTCTTTCATGTCCTGGCACTTAAAAATATACCAAAGAATCCTCTTTGCCAAAGCCAAGAAGGGCCAGTTGTCCTCAACCCATTTGATCCTTGCCTCCTAGCGTGGAAAGTCAATTGTTCAATGGAAGACGTTGAGAGTAGAAGGATGGTCACAGAGCAGAGACAGCATTTCCTTATAAGACCAGGACTGCAGGTAAAGTCCAGCTTCAGGTCTAAAGTGGTTGGAGTTTGGAGTCCCAGCTCACCAGGGAGCAGCAGCAGTTGGCATTATCCCACTCATCCTTCAACACCTTTGATGGTCTCTCCTCAACGGGCAGAGCTCTGGGCTGACCTTGCTTAGAAGACCAAACTACCTCTTGTGCCTGTTCCTCCAGGTCATGGCTGATGTTACTGGCCAGGCATCATGGAAAAGCTGGCACTGCAAACAGAATAACAGGAGGACTTCACACATCTGCAAGTGCTGCTCCTTTCAGCACTACAGGCTCAAGCACTCACACAAAAATAACTCAAGCCAGCAGCTCCTTGTTGGGGTGGTGGGAGCCTGCGGGGAGCCACCAAGGAGATGCACAACCTGCAAAGGGGAGGGAAGGAGAGAGGGAGATTGGAGATGGCAGGGTCCTCCTGAGCCTTGACTCACTGGGGAGCAACTGGTTGACAACTCTCACATCAACAGAGAGTGAAGGTGAGATCCACCAGGCAGGAGAGCCAGGGGACAGAGAACAGGACTCTATGATGAGCAAAAGAAAAGGTTTCTGATTTGCCAGGACAGGGCCAAGCTCCAGGTACCCTCCATGTCATGTCCTCCTGCCCACTGGGAACAATCAAGAAGGAGACCAAGGAGCTGATGAGGGTGTGCAAGAAGGAAGGATCATGCTTTGCTGGGGCCTGGGGAGACCCTGGAGCTTGGGCTGCCCAATGCAACATCCCTCTTAAAACCTGATTACATTAAAAACGCACAAAGCCTCTTCCCCACTAAATTAATGGAACCAGGATTGCACTGCATTGCCAGTGAGTGCATTTCCTTAATCCTCACCCTGACTGGCTGCTTCGTTGCGCTCTAACTGAAATCAATCCTTGTAATTCCTTAAGCCCCTTTAAATTTCCTCATTAACAGCCTCACCCGCATGTGAAGCCACAGCACATGACTTCCTAGAGTACAGCAGCTCCTGCTCCTCTTTCCCACTTCTGCTCCGAGGTAACAGCTGGAAACACAGCCAGGTGCCCTCTCCCTTGCAGCCTGCTCTAGCAGTCTGAATTTTGGGGTACTGTTATGAAAGAGCCTTCTGCTCGCCCCCACTCCCACCCACTCAGCCCTCCACCTGCGGTGCTGAGCAGCACCCAACTTCCCTGCAAGCTCAAAGTCCATCTGACTTCATGGGTGATGGGACCTATGTTTCCTATGAAGGCAATCCCACTGCTTGCCTGACATACCCACGGATGTTTCCTCTGTTTGCAAATAAAGCCAGTCAGTTATGACTTTAAAATGTAAGCTGTGGTGTCTGGTAAAGGCATTGCAATAAAGGTCCTGGTGAGGGTATTTTCCTCCTGCTCCCTTCTTCATCCGACCTCCCCCTTCTATGAAAGGAACCCGGTCAAGGAGAATTGCCAGCCTCATCATGGATGTGTTTTGGGGGCTTCTCCTTGAGAGACAGAAAGGGAGAGGTGTGACTATGACGATCAGGTTATCAAACCACCTGAGCAAAGATAAAGAAGCCATCCCAGCACAAAAAAATAGCAGCAGGAAGGTAAAACAAACAAACAAACAAAAACAAAACAGCAAAACACGAGATATGTCAGGAGTTTCAGGAGATTAAGGCCATCCATTCAAATGCAGAGTAAGCCAGGGAAAAACGAACACAGAGGCACTGCAGACAGACAGACACCGCGGCAAAGATACTCACTGCCTTTGACCTGTCCTCTCTGCCGAGGGGTCTGTGTCTACAGCGTGGTCAGAGAGGCTCTGGGGAGAAAGCAGAGCAGTCTTCTTCAGAGACGGCCCCCTGCTCGGGGTGACAGTCATACCTTGACACCCCTCCCTTCCCCACCTCTCCCCGGGCAGCAGCAGCGGCAGCAGCAGAAGCAGCTCAGCTCAGAGCCGCTCTGGAATCAGCCCCAGCCCGGCTGAGCAGCCGGCTCCAAGTGCTCAGTGCCGGCTCTGCTCCGGAGCCCAGCGCATCCCAGCGCATCCCCGCCTCACCCACCTGGCAGCAGAAGCCCAGCTTCTCCCTCCGAGAGGACGAGGGACCGCCACGCACAGGCAGAGGATGCCAAAGGCTGCTTCGGAGCATCTGGGGGCGGGGAGGGGGGATGCCTGCGAAAGCGCTCGCTGTTGTCGCTCTCGCTGCGTTGAAATAAAGCACCCGCCCGCCTCGCTTTGAGCGGCTGCTCGGAGCTTTAGGGAAGGCTGCTGCCGTAAGACCGCTCATCTCCAAGAGTTGTCACAGACAGAAGGGATGGAAGAGTTTCATTAAAGAGCCCAGGTGTCAGCAGGGCCAAGGAAGATTTTGGCACAAGGGAAAGAAGAACCTTATTGCTTGGCATGGGATGACAGGATCAAAAATCCACCCAGTGATGTGGCAGACCCCCTGAACCCATCTCCCCTTCTCTCACCTGGTGTGTACATCCCTGCAAACTCCCTCAGTGCCTTCACCCCAATGTATGGTCTCCAGTTCCCCTTTTTTCTCCTGCACCCACCTCCAGCCCCCAGAAAATATGTATGGGTTATCCAGGGCATCCCGGTGGCTCTAACAACAGCCTAACCCATGGCCCCAACAGCCCCCTAGCTCTGGGCTCAGCACAGCCACCAATGACAAGAACTGGTGTCACACAGGCATTGATGGGGGTCACTGAGAGCCCAAGCCATGGGATCTCCATTGCTTTTTGGATCCTGACAAAGCTGATTATCTAAAAAAAAAAAAAAAAAAAGATAAGAAGGTCCTCTGCAATTTAACAACTTGTTGCCTTTTCCCTGGAAACTTGTAGTCACCTTCCTCTCTCTGCTAAAACACTGCTGGTCCTGGCATCCTGATGCTACTAGCAGGAAGCATGCCTTGAGATAGCACATTTTCACCAGGCACCATCCCTGGGGAGAGGCAGAGTCCTGCAAAACCTCCTACAAAAGCACAGGGCTTAGCAACACTGCAGGAAAGATCCCGGCTCTCCATCAGCCTGGATCCCCTCCTTCACAGCTCAGTGTGGCATGGAAATATTTACCTTGTTCTTATCCTCTCATGGCAAAACCCGGGTCATCCTAACTGGGATTAATTACATCTCCAGTTATTGGAAAACAAGCACTGAAAAAATGCTGTGGCCAGCAAAACCTCTCTAAACCACAGTCAAAGGTTGAGGTCCATCTTCTGCCTCTGCTACCACAGGCTGGTCTGTGCAAGTTAAATAACAGTCAGCTGCAGCCCTTGCCCCAAAACCCAAACCAAATTTAACTTCTAACGTGTCATTTTTGGTTGAATATGTTATTTTCATGCTTCCAGGTTCCCTCTGGGATTTGCAGGGGGTCACAAGTGACAAGATTTTCATAACAGTCGCAGGACACCCCTCAGCTCTCATTCACAACACACATTGTGGGCTGGAGGAGGTCACTAAAATGTTCAATCTACAAAGCTCCGGATGATTCTGCTCCATTATTCATATACTCTGAGGTTTTTCTGCAGTCCCAAACAGATCAAATTCTGGTCTACTAACACTGGATGGGACAAATCACTGGATCATGGGAGTGGCTCCCACTTCTCCTCTGCTTTTACACCAGTTTTAGGTATTGCCATCTCATAGCCATCAGCAGTATGAAACCCCCAATTCCTATTTCTCCAGTACCTCATTAGACCCTTTTTCTGAGCTCAGTGAGATCCTGAATAACACATAAATTACTCTAAATGCCAAAAATTTTTCTTTCTAGCTTCCTGGGGCAGGTGTGAGTTAATAGAGAACAGGAATAAGTGAACTGTTCTGACACAAGCACTATGGAAATGTAATTAAATTGCAGATAAAGAGAACGATGGGGTTTTTACAGGGTAATATTTTAGAAAGCTTCTGTGCTGTAGGTTTATAGCAAATTCCTTCTAAAATAGCCCTCCTGCTTTTGACCCTCTGTAGTTTCTATTTAAATGCTTTTAATAAAATAACTCATTTTGATATTAGTCTTGAATCCCATCCAAAATTTTATATCTCTCCAAAAATTACTCCAAAACAATTTCCTCCTGAGCTGGCAGTAGTAAACACACAAGCAGTTAACATGTGCAGTGTTGAGAGTGTTGGCTGTCACTGGAGGGCAGGAGGAAAATTGCCAGCCTGTTCCCTACACATTAACCTCCCTCTCCAGGGTCCTTTTCACCGTCCCCATTATTTTCAATGCCTCCCTGCCTAACCCAGTTGTTTTGACCATTGATCATTACTCAAACGATTTTTATCCAAAAACCTTGTCTAGACCAAACAGCTCCACCAGCTTCAGTTGATCCCAGTTTCTGCCACTCAAATAAGAGATAATTGTGTGGTCTGAAGACACCTCGGCTGTCCTGACATGTCCAGCAGGACCAGGAAGGCAGCTCTGGTTGGTGGCGATGTGGTTTTTGCCTCGCCACATACAGGGATGCTCTTCCTGGGGCTGGCAACTGAGCACCCTTCTCTGTTTGGAGCAGGTAGATCAGACCATGCATACACTGACTGGCTCATTTGTTTGGCTGTGGGTTTGCCTTGAATGAACCCCTTTACCTTGACATTTAAGTAGACTTCTTCCTGTCCTCTCACCCTTGTTTTGTATCCTTGGGGGTTTCCTGCCCCTCTGGGGTGCCATTATTTTAAGTTTGATGAGCTGTCACATGGAGCCTGTTGCTGTTACTTCCACTTCTCATTTCCAACTTCATGTCCTTGTCACATTTACAGGTATCCCTGCTGCACTTTGAACTTCTTTCGGTTGTGCTTGCTTTTACTTCATGATTTTTCTTGGGTCTGTGGCAGCAAATCTCCTTGTGCTCCAATGGACTCATTCGAGGGGTGAGCCCTCACAGCCTGCTGTTCCAAGAGGATTTTCCCTCCTGCCAAGGAAAGCACTTCTTCACTCTGCTGTGATGCTGGGCAGGTACATTCCCTCAAGTGAAATCATTCCCTGATGTGTTTTCATGAGATCCTGTTGCCTCTGAGGTCTCTCCAGAGGGTGCTCAGCAACCAGCAGAAGGTGCCCCTGCTCATGGCAGCAGGTTGGAACTTGATGTGCTTTAAGGCTCCTTCCAATCCAAACCATTCTGGGATTTTGTGTAGGCTCTGTGACTGCAAAATACCAGTCACAGGAGGCTGACTGCCTCCCACAGTAGCCCTGACTCTGGGAATCCAGGTGAGCTGCAAAGTCTGCCTTAAGCTCAACCACAAACCTACAGCCACACTGCTGTAATCCAGTGGGGTTTTAGGCTTTTGCTGGACTGCTGAAGGAATAAAGTGTCATTTGATCTCCTTCACAGTCATTCAAAATTTATCCCTACTCCAGAATATATGGGCCCAACCACACAGGAATTTACATTAATAATTAATTAATCAGTCTCCAGAGATTGCTGTTCTCTACTACTGCTTGCAATAAAACCTGGAAGAAAATTACTATTAACTTGCATCCAACAGTTCACTGTGCCAGGCTGCCCTGCTGTCTTGTCTGAAAAAACCCTTGGGCCAGCACAAGATGACTGCCTCAAAAGGAAGGAATTACAACTGGTGTAATCACTTGCTAGACTATAAAACAAACTCCACACTTAATTGCAAACAAAAACCCTTTCTAAAAATATATCTCCAGTAGCTGAATCGCCCTAAACCGGGCCAGGAAACACTTCAGAGACAGTCAGAGAAGTGGGTATTTGCTTTATTCAATGCGCTGGGTGTGTGGGGATTGCTCCTCCAAACACACACGGTGCTCACTGCAACACAGTATTTATGGGTTAAATTATGAATATACAAACGCTAAGAACAATGCAATAACACAAATAGTTATTAAAAACAATTGTTTGAGCCAGGATAACTTGGTTAACCATGACATAAGTTTATCCTGTACTTCTTTAAACTTCTAGGAAGTGTCATCTAAGATAATCTGATGCATACCTAGTAGATGACTCACTCTCTGCACTACCTGGGTTACAAAGTGTTATCTTTTATCACAATTAATTTTCTTGGGGACCCCAAATCATGGAATACTTTTTGTACAAAAGATTTAATAACTTTTTACTTGTTCTAGAAGGGAAAGCTTCTGTCCAACTTGAAAAATTATTTTGAGGACTGAGAGGTACTTGTATCCTTTTTTTTTTTTCTAATTCAGAAAGTTAATTTGCCATACATCCCCTGGTAAAGCTCTTTTAAGGGATAATCACTGTGTTTAGCCTAACAGTGGTATTAGCGTTGTTTTAAAGACAGATTTCATAAGTGGAAGTTATGTCTTTGATTGTCTTTTTTAATTTCTGTGCTGTCACTATGTCTTTTAAGTGGTTATGTATGTGTTAATTTCCCAGTGCATCTTAGAGTTTTCACTTTGGATGAATAATTTTAAGAGTTTTCTGGGTATGATTATGGGATCTTTTATTCTAGCCCACCCATAAGATCCTATTTGTCCCTTCCCTTCTTGTATTCAATTTAAATAATCAGTGTCATATGGTGGAGATTTTTCACCCATAAGGGTGTTAGAAAGGATTAAAGCTAGGGCTTGAATCTGAACTCCACCAAAACAGCCACTGCCTTTGCTGTTTTGTCTGCCATAGCATTTCCCAGTTCAGGGATGGTGTTACCCTGGGAGTGTCCCTTACAATGCATTATAGCCACTTTTGAAGGTTTTGTCACTGCTTCCAGCGACTGTAAGATTTCAGTAGCATGCTTAATTTCTCTCTTCTGTGAGGTCGATAAGCCCCTTTCTTTCCAGATAGCCTCATGAGCATGTACCACCCCGAGGGCATACTTTGAATCAGTCCAAATGTTGATTGGTTAACTTTTGGCTAATGCCAGGCCTCAAGTCAGGGCTATTACTTCAGCTTTTTGAGACGATGTTTCTACAGGTAATGAGTTTGCTTCAAT
>VZTN01000891.1:7843-23321 GCA_013400515.1 Erpornis zantholeuca
TTAACAGAACTTATTCAAACAAATAATTCTGGTGTTTAGAAATATTTATGCCATGTCTTGTTGCAACTGAATAACATGCACCACAAATTCATTAATGCCATGAAAGGTCACTTGTGCATATTGTAATGGGCTGTTCATTCTCAGGATCTGTGCTAAGGGTCAGTGTTGCAGCATGAAAGGGTTTGGCCTGTTCAGTCTGTAAATAAATGGGTCAAGTTTTGCTGTATTTGCCAGACAAGCAAACTAGTTGACATACTGCCACTTTCTGACTAGTAGAAGACAGGTAGACTAAGGACATTTTAGCAAATATGTTGGTTGATAAAGATTAAAAAACTCTTTTTCTACAAGGATTATATTATTCACTGAAGCAGTAGTAGTTTTTAGACAAAGGTCTGTGGTCATGAGTTAGAAAGATATTGATGGTGAGTCTTTAAGAAGCAAAAAGAGTTAAGCCCCATATTTGTAGTAGTTCTCAGCAGGAACTGAGTGCCACTTCCATTAGATGCTCTTTAAAATATCATAAGTGTTAATAAAGTTAGGATATTTTATAGTTGTATAAAGTTCTCATTTTACAAAGAATAACAAATTCTATCAGGCTGTTACGTGGTAAAACAGATCTCTGTTTCTATATCTCTGTAAATGCAGGGAAATAAAAATGAGAGCTGAGAGGAAGTCAGATTTTCTCATGTACAGGTGTACATTGTACCCAGACCTCACTGACATGCACTGATGTTCAAGGCCCTTAGTGAAAGGAATGAGAGCAGGAGGATTTTACATGTGCATGTGCAAGATGTGCATCCATCTGGATCTCCTTGGCTCAGTATGGTTTGTTATGGTTTTGATTCTTGACCTTTGGGTAGGAAGTGATTCCAAGTACTCTCTGAACTAGGAAACTTGAAGATAGCCCCATCTAATGCTTCTAAAGGGTTAAAATGGCATTTTGTAGGGAAACAGAACAATGCTGCCAAACATTTGCCATGACTAGTAACATACTTAAACAAATTTCAAATGTTTCATTGTAACTTCGGAAATTCAAGATTAAGTGTTAACATTTCCAGTCTTTTGAAAATATTAATGGTTTTGGATGAACATAAATCTGTAAGGAAACCACAAATTTATAGTTTCTTTAAATTTTTCACCTATAGAGAAATTGTTCCATACAATTTTCCCTATCTATTTATTTTAATGTTTCACAAAAAATATTACCCTTTATTGAACTCTTAACATACAGGAACTTAGGGTTTGAAATTATTTTTATTGAGAGCAAACTAGTCTTATTATTCTTAGTCTGAAGGACTTAATTAAAGTGCCAAAAGGAGACAGAAAGAAAAAAATATACATACACTGCAAAGTACTCTATCTGAAGAAAAAATGTTCTCTAGTAGTTGTGCAAATGCTACTTTTTGCTTTGGCTAAATTATGGGGTATTATTTGCTACTAAATTCCAGAGTACATTTTATTCTTGTATTTCTGGCCAAGAGAATTGTGCAAAAAGTAGATTATCATAAGGAAAATGAGTGAGGACTACAGTGCCCAAGGTGTAAGTAAAGTTAGGTTTGGTCATGCCATCTTTACTGTTCTCTATCTCACAGTTGTTTTAGTTGCATGGTTTTGGGGTTTTTTTTTCAGTTGACCTTCTTCATTATATTTCATATGGTTTTCAAAGGGTTCTGTATCTCCCAGGTACAGATAATGTAATTTAAAGTTTCTTATTGCAGAAAACCAGTAGCTTTTGAAATATCAAGTGAACCTGTCTCCTAGAAGAGAAACATTATTTATTGCAGTTAAAGTGGTATTTTGGCCAGCTTAACACTGACACCATATTAGCCCCCTTCAGAATGAATGATATTACCAATTAACAGTTCTGCTTCCTCCTTCCTTCTGAAGAAAGTAAGCAATAATTGTACAGTGTGGAATAATTAAAGCTTTATTTTGATGTCCATAAATACATAAAGGGAATTTGGGTGCCAACTTATACCACTCATAGGCTGCTTGACTTTCAGAAAACAGCTGGCAGCACTTGCTGAAAACAGTTCACTTTAAATGCCTCATTTCAGGTATTTAAGGTTTGAAAAACCTGTGGTTTTAAGCTTATGAAAATACAGTCTATGGGCTCTTCATCTACTTTTTTCCTGTTTGAAGTCTTTTAGCACAAATTACTCAAGAGTTCACTCTGATGTTCGTAAGTTCACGTTTACAAAACATTTACTGAATGGGCTTATTTTTTTTCCTCATATTAAACCAGTAGTCTTTGAGTAGTGTCTGCTTGAGTCTTGTTGAAATGTAAAAGCAGAAAACAAAAAAAAGTTTACCACTTTTAAGTGGGAGGATGCGAGCTTTGCTGCACGGGAGAAATCCACTTCATCTTGCATCCATAAAACAACGCTTCCTATTCTCAAAACAACCTTGTTGCTCAGTAGTTAAGGTTTTAAGATCTTTAGTAATCTTTGCTAAGGCAATGTACACTCACTTTTTCTGGGAAAGACAGGCTTTGTGTGACCCACATGTGAACGTTTGAGGTGGAGGATTTGGCCATGGTAGCTGAGGGGATTTCTTGAGGGGATTTCTGAAGTCTCTGTGATACACCCACAGTATCTGCTGGGCGTGTGAATATTGGTGTGTTTGTGAGCAAAACATTTCCTGTGTTTGGTGAGGAGCTGTTCAGTGACCTGCCTCACCTGGGCTGGCTCCAGACTTTGCAGCTGGAACAGGGTGGGTCTGTGCAGTTTGCAGACATGCTTGGGGTCTGTGAGTGTTCTCAGTCAAGGGTTGCTGTTCCAGAGTAGCTCAGGTTTTGGACATTCACCCTTTGCCACTTTTATTTATGAGCCAACACTCAAGTAGATGAACAAGAGCAAGGCAAGGCAAGTTCACTTGTAGATGTAGCCCCAGCTTGTAGCCATCTGGGTATACAGTATGTGATGTATAGAATTAACACATCCCCAGCCACTGGAGGTGCCAGATGTTACAACTCAGCATCATTTTCTTTCGGGCTCTCTATTATGCACAGTTATCCATTGGTTTCATCTCTTCTTTCACTGATTTATTAGGGATTTAGTAGTGTATTGCTTAATCAATAAACACTGTAGTCTCTGGGGATGGATATGTCTCAGGTCTGCAATCTAAAGTCCCTGAAAGCAGCACCACCTTGTGAATCAACACTTCTCACCTTTTGGTGTAAGGCTTTGTAATTCTGGGCAGGTCACAGGTTTCCTGTACTGCCTCAAATGCATTTTCACAAATCTTTTTCTACCAGAAAGTAGTGAGGCAGCAGTTACATCAGCTTCTTTTCTGTGCTGTAATGAAGGGAAAAAATGGTTCTCCATTATTATGAGATACAAACCAGTATGTAATTTGTAATTCTTGTTGCTGCTAAGCAAAAGAACTAATAAGAAGGAAATCTAGTACTTGTATTTAGATCTGATCCTCAATAGTAGCATAGCCATGGGCTGTTTATGCTTGGTCTACATCATCTAGACTAAAAATAGCCTTCCTGTCATCTTATTGGCAGAGTTTTAGCTACTCCTTTAATTCTGTTTAAAAATGGATAGAGAGAAAGACAGCATAAATATTGAATGTGTGCAGATATTTCAGTAAGTAACTAAAAGCAGATTCCTGATGCTTTGAAGAGCTCTATAATTAAATGGAATTCATATTTTGTTTAAGAGGCATTTATTAAATTAGTATAATCTTTAAATGTATTATGTTGATTTTTGTATTTGTATCATCAAACTACCTACTTTTAATTAGCCATGTACTAAAATATATTTGTTTGATTAAGTTTTATTATCTTTATATTTCCTTTACATTTTGATATTACTGGTGACATATTTCACTTCTCATCAGTTAAATGAGAATCCACATGATTTCTAATTTTTCTCTTAATAAAGTGAGTTTTTGCAGAATAAGACAGGTCACTACTGTCTGCTAAAATCTTCAACAATAGCCTGAAAATTTCAGGCTTACTATGTTATGGCTTTTGAAAACCTATGGAAACAAGGAAGGAACTGGCTTTTTTGTGTTCTGTCTGTCCTACAAAAACATGGGCTAATTTAGGAACCTTCAAGGCCACAGTTACGTTAGGGAGAAGACAGTTTTGAGATGAAGGTGCATCTGTGTTGATTTTTTATTGATCTGAAAAGGGCATTATGAATTTGAAAAAGCCATGAAAATTAGATTCAGGTTACTGAAATGCTTCTAAAGCTACAAAGGAGAATTTTGGCTGTGTTTGTAGAGTAAAACTCTAAGGTAGAAACATTACAGTGAAAGGATTTTGTCAGTGGATTACCTATACTCTCACATAAGAAGCACTTTTTCCTCTGTCTGAAATAAAATTCTATTTGTACCGTGGTCTTTTCTACTTCTGCTTCTCCTTTTTTGTTCATCCACACCCTGGTGTGTATTCACATCCTTTAGGACAATATTATCCTGCACATTCAGTGTAGTTGTCTGTGCTCACACTAATAGGAATAACTGGAATACTTTCTTGAAGCTTCTTTGATTTCCTTTTTTTTGTTTTTTTCTCGGGTTTTCATCCCAAAATTCTGTTGTTACTTTACAAATTGATCCAAAAATCAGCACTTATTGTGGTCAGATGTGTTTGAAAGTAACTTATGTTAACTGCTGCCTTTGGAAGCTTGGTGGTGGTGGTGTTACAAATGAGAAGATGAAAAGAGAAGCAATGAATGTTGTAGTTTTAACATTAAGAGCATCCAAAGTAAAGTAAATAGTTGCAATTTGTGTGTTGCAAGTGCATAGCACTGGCATAGAGGGGATGTCAGTTTTCAGAACTCATAATCAAAACAGAGTATTTACTACTGAAAATTATGCGTAACTGGAATAGTTTTATACACACAATGTTGACTTTTGGTAAAAATATCTCTAAATAGACCAGAATTTGTACAAAGCCAGGGATAGTCCCTTGGTGATCATTTTATTGTGAGCATATCACTGTTTCTATGACATTATTAGTATTCAAACTATTTCATGAGGAGTTTATAACTTCTTTTAAAAGAGGAAGTATGGTTCCATACAAAATTACATTCTTAAGAGATTTAATGTTCCCAACATAAAAAAATACTGTTAAATCAATTTCTATCTTGAAAAATCAAGCCAGCTATTCTTGTTTCAAGTTTCATCTAATATATTGTTCCGTATGGTTGTATGATAAACACATTATTTCTTGAACAGGAATTAAGAGTAAAGCTGCCAGGAAGGGGTTTTGTTGTCAGAGTAGTTCCCGCCTCATGTTTTGTAAGAGATTTCATGGTCCTATTGTAAAGAGTGGATGATTTAAAACGTGTTCCCAAGATAAACTTTCCCATTGTCATTAATGAGGATGGATAATACTGAGTGACAAGTGCATTAGGAATGACACAGAAAGAGCTGTTAGATTTGTCAGAGCGTATCACTTCAGGCAATGAAACTTGAGGACATTCTCTTTTAGCAATTTTTTGCTATTTATTTAGAGAACCAAGGATTGTGATTGCTCACACAGGTGGATTCTGCTGTTTAGTTCATTAAATATTTAATAGTTTTGAAAAGGTAAAGGTGGTAAATATGAGCATTATACTCCACTGTGAGGGGTGCAAGTGGTTGCTTTGCTTACAAATAATTCAACAGAACTGATACACCTTTTATTTGTTTTTAAAGTGTTTATTTGGTAGATGATTTTTTAATTAGCAATATTCTCACTGAGGGGGACTATTTAAAGTTATATAATAAGAAATGCTCTGAACTGTCATAGTGAAGCTTCTGGGATAAAGAAGCTTAAAATTAGGACACTATACATGTAATTTACATTGACTTAAAAATTGTATTTCTCCATAGAGCAAGACTTTTTAAATATTTATCTCTGAATAATTAATAATGTATGACTTTTTCTGGTGTTTAAAATCCTTCCAAACTACAACATGCCTATCAATTTCCATTTTGAACATGCAATTGGTCACTTTTTCGCCTTGATTCATCTTGCCTGGCTGCCAACCAAATTTTGCCTCTGTGTACCTTCTTGACACTAATAATGACTGAGTTTCTGTTCGTTTGCGTGCAAGATTTCCCAAGCGGCAGTTTGGGGCTGGGATAAACTATCTATCATGATTGCGTACAACTAATCTGCCTCAACCAAACCACCCAATGATTGAAATTGCATTTGACAATTCACCTCTCCTTGGCGTGCCTGAGGTGAACATAGCTACAGACCATCCCCGGAAGGGCATAGCAGCTCCTCCATATGTTGGGGAGGATCCTTTTATTTGTGTCAGGAGACTTTTAGCCAAGCATGTATAGGCAGAGATTATTTTTTTCCCTAGACTTCCTTGTTTGCAGATGCGTGGCTGCTGCTTTCTCCTAACCAAAGCATTTTGGTTTTGTGAAGGATTTTCTGATCTTTGTTTCATCAAAACTCTTCCTTTGAGATGAACCAGGGCAATACTGGATGTATAGGATTTGAAAGGGATTTGAAACAGAAATTACTGTTTGTTAGAACATTAGGGTATTATTAGACCAGTAGTGCTGGTCAAACGTCAGCCAAAATACCTGTTACTCTGTTGGCCATTACCAAAACTTACACCTGCTTGGAGCATTTGGATAACACAGAACCTGAGAAAGAATGAAAAAGCAAAATCATCTGTCATATAAGAAATCTTTGAATTTTTTTCCAAATCGTCTGTTTATTCATATTGTGTATCGTTACTGGTTTAAAAACCTGTCTGTACAAATATGATCTGACAAAACAGACCTTTTATTTCTGGGTAAGATTACTCAAATTATCTTCAGAATAAAAAGCTTTCTAGGGTTCCTTTTTGCTAAGTATTGTCCTTTTTGTATGAGTTTACTTTTATCATAATATTTTAAGTAACAGCCTGTGTTAAAAGTGCTGCTTTTCATTAGTGATGTGTATCACTAATTCTTCATCAGATATAATTAATTTTTCAAATGCAACATTTCTGAGTCATTAGAGTAATAAAGTTCTATTTCCAGTTTCTATTTAGTAGTTTTCTTCTATAGTTTCCATATATTGAGTTAAAAGATGCAGTGTTTGGATAAATAGGTCCCTTCCAACTGGATGTATTCTATCTCTATTATGATTCTGTGATAATGCAGTTAGAAAACACTGAAGAATTGCACTCTGGGATATGTTTTGATTTCTCCCTGGTTTGTATAACAGCATGTTTTTGCTGTTATTTTTGTATTTTAACAGAAGTACGAAGATCCCCAGTCAAATTGTCCTTTCAAATAAGTACAGCCCATTCCTGTTGCTGAAAAGGGGAGTGGCAGTGGCACATTCATAAAGGCATGACTATCAGCCTAATTTTCCATCTCACACAAGTCATACTTTTCTTCTTAAAACTGAAATATATTTTTAAAGTACTTTCATTCAGCAGAATAAGTTCAAACTGAATTAGCAATCTTTTTGAAATGCTTGACAGCTGAATGTTGTACATGTATCTATTTTAGTTGCTGTGAGGGAGCTAAATAATATGGGTGTCATGCTTTCTGCAGCATTTCCAGCCAACAAGTGCAGAAGAATCAGCACCCTTTTGAGTATATAAATCATTAATCATAGTAACCAGCTGCTCCAAAGGCAGGAAAGAATAACTCAGCCACACAGCCATGCTCAGTTCACTTGTTACAGTAACAGTGTACTAAATCTACCCATAATTTATGTCCTGCTTTCCTTATTTGTTCATTTATTTGTTTTAATTGATATCATTCTGGTTCTTTTTCCTTTAAGTGTGTTTCTGTGGCACAACACAGTGCCCTGTGTAGGAGCTGGTTGCTCCAAACCAGCATTCTTGGGGACAGAAAGCAGTGTCACCATCTCAGACCGGGCAGCCCAAGCAGAGCACCCACCTACCCACAGCTGTTTGCATCGTATTGCCTGAGTGGGCATGTTCCACTCCTTTGGGGTAACTGTTTGGTTTCTGGATGGTTCCAGAACTTTTTTTTTGGATTCCCTTTGGTATTAACGATGACTTCTTAAAAAATAACTTCTTAAATTCTTAGTCTGGGTTTGAGATTTTCTTGTGTGTGACATCAAAGCTGTAGGCTATGACTTGGCATAATGACCTCCCTCATGTATAATAGTTCTTGTCCACATCAGAATGAACAGTTGTCATACAAAAATTAGATCTTTCTCAAGCCTCTGCTATTGCATATTGAATACCTGCACTGTTTTTCTTCTCTATAAAGCAATATCAAAGGGTTGTGGAGGTAGCAGAGGCATTCCATCCTGTTACCACTGCCCTGCCAAAGGAATTAAGGGAGAAGGATTTGAGTTGTTGGGGTCAGTGTCTTGGAGTGACTTTATGATGTATCCCATATCATCTGTTCTATGCCCAAAAAATGAATCTTATGCCTTTCTGTGCCTTAAACTGAGCCTGAGAGGAGAGAGAAGAAAAAAAACAGCCAGAGGAAACTGCAGAGAGGGGAGGAAGCACCTTCCTTGCTTTCCAGCCAGCTCTCAGCTCTGTTTTCTTCTGGTCCTGTCCTGACTGGACTTTTTTTTTTATTTAGCATTATTATTCTTTTCTTGTATGTTTGTTAAATAAATAGGGTTTTTTTCCCTCTCTTTCCTCCAAGGAAATACTTCTTTTCCCAAACCTAGTGGGGTAGGGGTAACTACAACCTGCTTTCTATAAGGGGACATATCCTCTGAATTTGTCTCAAACCGGGACAGTCTGCAAATTCATCAATAGTTAAAAGTAAATGAAAAATATTATATCATTTTTAACATAACCAGCATTATTTTAAAAATATTCAGTATACCGTTTATAAAATAACTTTGTCAATCTAATTGTACACTTAAATTTATTACAGTTGTCTTCTCACACCCAGTTATGCCCTTATCACCAACTAGTTCTGACCTTAGGATCTCTAAATGTACTTATGTGCAATGCCATTGCAGTTATTTGTAAATCTGGTCTGCAGTTCAAGGAAGGCTTCCTCATCAATTTCCATATCTATAGTGTGGTGGCTCATAACACCTTTGTTATTACAGAAGTAGTAAGAGATCATTACAGTGCCTTTGTATTACAGAAGCATAACTTTTAAATCCTCTTGAATTTAAATTATTGCTTTCAGAGACTGAAACTAGAAGAGATTTTAAAACTTCTTCCAAAAAATAGTAATTTTTATAAAAGAGAATATGTAATGCTCTCTATTGCATTGATAAAGCTTTATGCTTCATCAACCCTTCAGAAAACACTTCACAAACCACACATAAATTCAATTCCTGAGATATGGTAGGTGTTTGGAAGGGGTCAATTCAGAGTTTCAATTGACTAAAGACCTTATGTCTTCATCAAGAGAGCTACTAGAAAATACTTAATTAGCAACATTCTTACTACAAGTTTTAATGTTGGGGTGTACTTCCATACAGTTTCAAACTGTGTAAAAATTGAGTAAATATAACTAAATGTAAAATGCTAAATCAGGCCACATGGGCAGCAGTTAGGATGTGTATTTGTGATGTAATGCTGTTTATCTCTTTGAGCTGTCATCACTGCTTTTTGACTGATTTCCCATTCATCCCATATTCCTCTTCACTTCCCACCTTCCTCATCTTTGTCTTAAAAACCGTGATAGGAAGATCTTCCTCCTGGGCTAGATGATCTCCAGAGGTCCCTTCCAACCCAAACCATTCCGTGATTCTGTGATTCCGACAGACACCAAATATTGGAATGCCTTCAGCAGCTGGATTAGTGCCTTAGCTTCTTTACTGCTACACTTGATTAGTAACCAAACTCTTGGCTGGCTATTAATATGAACTCATCAACAAAAGAAAGCCTCATAGTCAGTCTTATGTCCTAGAGATTCAAAGGAGGATTCTCTGTCCTCTGGGGTGGAAGTCCAGCTGACAAGCAGAACTTCAAATCAAGCTGCTTCAAATGCTGTGGGCAGTGCCACTGACTATTTTCTGAATTCCTTGGCAACAGAGAGTCCTTGTGACTTAATAGTGTTGATTTGCCAAAAGAAATGCAATCTCTGGTTGGAAAACTACTGTTTGATGAATTGTTTCATTCAGCTACACAGTTGGTGAAAGTTCCACATAACATTAAAAATTCTAGGCTTATACTTAGATGTCTTTGATTCTTCACAGAGCCCACGAAGACAAAGACACAAAAAGCTTTTGCACAGACTGAAACCTGTTCCTCATGAATATTCAAAGCACTGGCTTCAATCACATAGAACAGAAAAAAAAACCTATCAATCCAACCACTTTTATTGATGCTACTACTGATTCAGGTGTTTCATCACACTGCTTTTCCTCCTTTCAGCACAAGTCTGTGAACAATTTCTTATTTCTGGGTTGTTCACGTCCAGTCTTGTGCTGCTTTAGCACTTATTTTGGAGATAGGTCTACTTAGTACCATCAAATCTTGCTGCAGATTATGTAAGACAGATGACTTATGGACACTGTCGCCATTACTTACTCAGTTCATTTTGGTTTTCTACTGTTACACAGTGCCAGTGTCCTGTGATGTTTAGGCACCCTGGCCCCATAAAACTGTTTCAAAAGAACACAAACCCATTGGCAGTGGGAGTCAGGAAACACCCAAGAGACAAGGAGTCTTCCTATAAAGGTCTCGCTGTCCACAATAGAAAGTATGTTGGCCCACCTTGAATTTATGGTTCATTGGCAAGTTTAGATCCATAATGCTGATTCTAGCATCTCTGTCTTCATTTTAAAGAGGTTTTTTTGCTGTATTTTGATACACAGGACATCTGCTTCTGTGTGTCATCAGAGATACATCCATTCCATAGTGAGTCAAGACTACTGACTTTCGTAGTTCCAGAAGTTTTTCCCAATGTTCTGGCAAGTGGAAATTGTTCATTTGAGTTAGCATATATCCTTCTCAGGACACAAAAGGTTGATTGATGAGGAACAATCAAGATACTGCCTTCATGCTGCAGCTTGGACTGTGCAGGAGACCTTAGAGCCAGGGGTGAATAGTCAGGGTGTGCTCTCCGATGTCTGGGCTCTCAATTGTATTAGGGCAAGGATGGACAAAGTTGTCATAAGACCATACCTTCACCAAGAAAGGTTTCAGACTGGGAGCACAGGAAGTTGAGGGATTGGCTTTCCATTCTATCATCATTCCATCCATACCAGGCAGTACACAATGTCTGTAAATGGCAGCAGGTACCAGGTGTGCAAACCTAATTTTAGTTCGTGTACTCAGACACTTCCGTTCTAAAAGCAGTTACTGGCATTTGTGAAGCTCTGTTCATGCAGTCATAGACACACACACATGGAGTATACTGTGTGTTTCTGTTTAATGTGGAGCAGCTGACCTCTGGATGGGGACACTGCCTGTGAAATGGTGGTCTGCTCAATGTTACGGTCTGCTGGACCTGGGCTGGGGTGTTCTGTAAATGCAAAAGGGCTATGAGCCACTTGGCTGAATAGAGGTCACAAGAGAAACAGCTGTTTGCCAGATCTGTGTCCCCGTTTGTTCCACCTTTCTTGCAGAAAGGTTCAGGATTTTGGTATCCCAGCCATGGCAGGCTCCAAATAACAGCCAAATGATGAGCACATCTCACTGTTAAAGTACTCCCCTTTTTCCTTGCAATGAAGTTTCTTCTCATCAGTTGGAAGTGTGATCTGCTGCTTTGTTGAATGAACCAGGTTCATTTGTTCTCCTAAGTCTTTTATCAAACCCTAGGTGTCTTAGCTGGACAAAAGTTTGCTCCTGATCTAACTCGTCCAGTTTCTCTCTCTCTCCCTTTCTTGTAAAATGCCATTTTCTTTAGACTACCTCCTCCTCCAGCAGCCCCTCAGGAGCCTTCAGTCTTTTTCCTTTATATGGTTACTTTCTTCACCTTTGCCAAGTCCTGCAACAATCAAAACTTCTTATGCGACTGAGATGTACAGGAAGAGGAAAATCCTTGCATTTTCTCCTTTTTCTTTTGCAAAGAGAAGAGAAAAAAGGAAATAAAGTCAAGGTCAGGAGAGAAAGAGTTCTACAAGTTGTGTCTTTTGACCCTGTTTGCTATTACAGGTGAGACTGTGCAAAGAAAATTAATTATACTGTGGAGAGAGTTACACACTCACATACATACACCCTGACCCTATTTCCAATCCTTTGGCTGCATCAAGAATTATATTTTATAGCTTGACTAGGATGAGGCTGGGAGAGCTTTTCAAGCTAACAGTGCCAGTCCTTATCTCCTTAAGCAGACAAAAGTCAGTGATTTGCTGTGTTAGGATTTCACCAACATAGCCTAAGTCTTAGATTAGTTCAGCATACATATTCTCTGAGAGAAGAGGTTTTGATAGAAGAGGAATTTTTTGAGGAAGTTTTGAAAGAGTGTCATGAGACATTTTGGAAATATCCATATGCAAAGCATCCCAAGCCTAAGAAGAGAAAATAAGAAATAGATTTCACAGATAGAGAGGAAGTTCTCTCTGCTGTTTAAGATATTTAAAGTGATGTTAAATTGCAAGGACCTTGAAAATTAAGATAGGTGGTATGTGTTTACTTCAGCAGTAAAAAAATGGGATAATGAAGGGCTGGAACAACACTGGTGTTCCTAACCAAAGCAAACTGGACTAGAAAATTAATCTCTGCAGTAATGTTTAGAATATGTCTGGATTTTTCAAGATGATAAAGAAAAGATTGCAGAGACAGAATTCAGGTCTTGGCAATGGAAACAAAGCACACAGGCCAAGAAGAAAAGCTACCTATTAGGGGTGTTCTATTGGAAGAAGTATTGGTTTCTTTTTCATTTTTATGATGCTGTTTAACTTTTGAGAAATGAACTGTCACGATCTGAGTTTGCAGTGTTTAAGAGCTAAGCACTAAGTGCTACTGTTACATTATTATGAGTTATCATATTATTTATTTAATTAAATCACAGCCAGTATTATGTAAGTCATGGATCTGTTCTGGGATTTTTGATGCTTCCATTTCTTGTTTTGGTTCCTTGTTCTGACTATCAGCTTTGAGCTCTTGAGATCTATGCAAGAATACTGCATCTACCCTGACTGTTAATGTAAATTTGATTGAGGTCTCATCTGATTTGGAAGTACAGTTTTCATGAAGAATGTTTTCCCAAACACACAACAGCCAGTGTCAGCTGCATCTATGCTATCTATCTGGTAGCCATAACATAAATGACTCATAAAAAGCAAGAGACATAAACAAGCAATGCAGTTGATTTGTGTCTTGATTGGACTATAAATAACACTTGAAGTGTATGATTTCAGAGCCCTGTGGAGCAAGTGATGTAAGAGCTAGCAGGAATATCAGACTGAGCCCTGAAGAATTCCATACAGCTGCCTGTACCAAATGGCAGAGGATTGCATTATCAGGCTCAAGTTCGTCTTGGGCATGGATTCCAAGGTGTTGTAGTTCAACACTGTGGATCAGCCTGTTCTTCTGGACTTCTGCCTTTAGAGGAGCTGTGTTCTGACTGTAGGCAGTTTCCACATAGTCATTCACTCTCTTTGGTAGCCTGCATGAACACTTTCATGCTCAGCTTTGTCTGAAACTCAGATGAAGGCAGAGAGTTGTCTAGAGTGTGAATCATTTGTCATTGCATGATGCAGTGGGTGGGAGCAGGCAAATTGCCACAGGTTCTTTTGGGTGAAAAGGTTTCTAGGCTGTACTAGTTTTCCCTCTACTCTGTAGAGATAAATTTATTGAGAGGTAACAACAGAGTAAGGAATTAAAGGGATCTGGGCTGATGAGGCTAAACGTCTGTTAGGGTACGGAAGAAAAGAGAAAGGAAAAAATAAGGAATTTGGTGGTTTGTAGTAAAGAATTGAGGACAGAAGAAAACACAGCACAGAGAAAGAAAGTGAGGACATGGGCAACAACAAATGAGGTCTTCAGTTAAGATAATTGACTCTATAATGGGTTCTTGATTCATTTTTTTCTCTAACAGTGGCAAGGACAGTTTTTATGTCACCCTTGCTTGGCAGAAAGGCAGTGATTGTCATTCACTGAAGACAAGGTGCATGGTATTTTTAAGACAATGCAAATAGCCATAACATTTGAGGATGCTTGTTCTGCTCAGATGTCTTGGTTTGTCTAGTAAATTTGTGGGGATTTGTCAGATCTGCAGGAAAAACAAAGTGCTGTCTCCGTGGTTTTAAATTAATTTGTGCTTGCGACTGGGATTTAACAGTTCCTTTGGAGCAATTATTATTTTAGTACAAGTGTATGCGAGATGCTACCTGTCAATGAGTACCTGGGGAATCCTCAGTATGCAGATCACTGACCTGATAAACTGAAGCAGCTCCAAGGGAGTTGTTATGGTCTGTCGCATCAATGAGTATTTAGGGACTCTTTAATATGTGGATTATTAGGACAGTGCAAACGTCTGCAGCCCATTGTGTCAGTGCAGCTGTTCCACATGAATGTTATTGCACAGCCTCACAAAATGTTGTAGAAAAGAAGTTGATTGAGCTTATGTAGTAGCCATGGTTTTGCATTAAACAAGAGGACTTTTTTAACCTTTTCCACCCAAAAAAAGCAGCTTAGGCATTAATGCTCATACTAAACTAGTTGAGTTTGGAGACTGCATTCATAAAAATTGTCATTTTTCAATTACCCACCAAGTGAACATAAAATCCCCAGACTGAATTCTGTGCTGATTCCTTCCCTATTTTCTTTATCTGCAGTGTAGGAAGTAAACAGCAAAAGTAACAGAAATTCTCCCATTCAGAACTATCTATCCCAAGAATAGGCCAGGAATAAATTATCACATAAATAACCCAATATTTTTAATGGTTTTCTAAGGTAAAGCAAATTTGCTACTTCTGTGATCACATCCATGTACAAAGTTGGACTCCTTATATTGATCTCAGCAGTATCAGAGACTTGGATTAGATTATGTCTTGATTTTTTTCTTCTTTGAATTTTCTTCTATAATTGAAGAGAGATTTCTGATCATGTGGGCAGTAGTAAAAATGCTGTTAGTTAGACCTTTATAACCTGTTACTGAAAGGCAAAATTTGAAGTTAAGTTGTGTGAAAAATTTAAACAGGAAAATATTCATGATATTCACAAAGTCTAGCTTTATCATCCTGTGTACATCTTCACTAAATCAGATAACCAAACTTTATTGATTTCATTTATCTTTTTGGAGCAGTGTTGCAGAAACAGTTAAAAATGCTGAAATACAGTAAAAGTTTGTATTACTCAGGAATAGTGTTGCTTTTTGTTTGACACAAATTCATTTTTGGATGCTTCACCAAGGAAATTAGTTTCACAGGTCAGACAGGCTCCTTGTCAGGATGTGTTCCAGGTTGGTACCTGTCACTGTTGTAAATTAAGAAGTTTAGCTGCTGCAATGTTTTAATATAATATTGCTATTTGTTAAAATTTTGTGTTCCTAAGAAGAAGAAATACACAATAAGGTAATGTAGATGACACAGCTGCAAGTGTGTAATGAATACCACGAATATGGAGTGTAGGTCCAAAGTCCTTCATTTTTAAAGACCTCTTGCAATTTTTGCCTGGATTTT
>VZTN01000891.1:23332-40221 GCA_013400515.1 Erpornis zantholeuca
CTCTTCTGCTCCTTATCTGTCACAGAGGAAAGTGTGGGACACAAGGAGTACACATTCATGCTCGTACTCTTGGAAGAAACCCACTCTAAACATCCTCAAGGAGTCTGTACATTGTTCCCAAGTGTTCAAAACACATCTTAAGCCTAATGTTTTAACTGAACAACAGAGAGAGAAAAATAATGTGCCTTTCTTACAACACTTTTAAAAACAAAATCTGATTCCATCTCTTGTCATTCTTTGTACAGTCATCCAGAGTACTTCAATCTATTTTCCAGTCAAATTAACACTGAAATAATTATGCAACTGCAGATTTAGTTTTGTAACTGCCAACAGTGGCTGGATTTGGGAGCTTTTTCCCCAGTTTTTTAATGAATTAAATTTGGATTTTGCCCTTTCTGAATTCAGATTTGAGAGGCTGAAGATGTAGTGGTAGCATTTTAAGCACTAAATGCTAATTTTTTCCTCTTAAACTGAGGCAAGTTGTGAAAAGCAGAGGCTTATTAGGAAATGTTGTCAGCATAAGTTTACACCTTTGATCTACAGTGAGGTTCTCAAAGTTTCTGGCATTACATTTCTTATTTGAAAAAATATTTCATTATGTCTGTTACTGACACTCTTAGAAAAATGTGTCATAGTAACTGCCAAATTAAAAAATAATAGGTGGAAAGTAGGAACAATGAAATATTAGAACAATAACAAGTTAGTCTGTCTGCTGGAATGATATGAAATTATCACATTAAGCACATTATCAGGATAAAAAATGAACAATCTGTATATATTACAAAAAAATTATTAATTTCATTAAGCAGACCAGATTCAGAACTTTTCCAGAGTCAGTTTACAATTAGCCATTTCTTCTGGACTTGATATTTAAATGAAAATTACTTCTGTTTGCATTGTTATCTCAATGACAGTGATAAAATTTACTTAGGAGAGGTCAATCAATGTTCATAATGAAATTCATACAAAAATGCATTTCACTATTCGTTGTATATTCAGTGGTACAGAAAACCTAGACTTTGCAATTTTTTTGTAGTTTTCTGTCTTTTGAAAAGATTTAAGTAACTTTGCTTATAAATGGATTTATTTCAGGTTAGTAATTTGGACCTCACTTTCACTCTTCTACCAAAAAGGAAAATACAGATCCCACATTCAAATTACAGCCAGAACTTGTAAAGTCAAAGATAGGAATTCAGTCTGTGAAAACTTATCTATTGCAAAATGGGAAATAACAGTTAAGAAAACAATTCAGTTTCTGGTTTATAGCAGATATTAATAGTTTTTTATGTGATTACCCATTAAAGCATACTGATTCTCTGAATGGTCTAAAAAAGATTGTTTTATGTTTTTACTCAGATCATTTTAACCAAAATGCAGAGTAAAACCAGATGGATGAAGTAATTATTTGTAATAGCACTGAAAACAGCAAATGTTTCAGGAAATACGTGCAAGAGATTTTTGTCAATATTATGCCACGTATGAATAATTCATTACTGAAACAGTGCTACACTTTATAAATAAATAGCCATCTGCAGTATCATATGCCATAATCCTACAAATACTGACATCAATGAGCAATGTTTTACATGTCACTAACTCAGCAGTACTGTTCTCCTGTTAAAGAATAAGAGTTCTAATTTAGAAAGAGTCTGTAGGCTAATCAGCAACTTCTTCAGGCCTGAGTTCAGGATATTTAGAGTAAAAGTAACATCAGTTGTTTTATCTGTCAGGTGCCAGTGATTGCTGTCACTTGTTCTACCCAAGAAACTGGAAAGAATGAGGACATTTTCCATCAAAGGAGATGTTAAAATAGCATTTTAACATTTGTGGTCACTTCTATTTTGATTTCTGGTCCTTGGGATGTTAAAGTTCTTTGAGGTGTTAAATGTTAGAGCAAATAGCGGTGTGGGCTTAGTTTCAGTTCCTGCTGTTCAATGGTTGCTCCCTGTGGTGGTTCGTGCCCGTGGCCCACAGGTAACCAGGACATGACTAGATATTGATCCAAAAGAAAAAGCAGAAATATTCTGGCCAACTGCCATGGAAAATGCGATTTTGGATGCCGCTGTCACAAGAAAGTCTGGTAGGATTGCACAGATGAATGTAGCCAATTTTCAGTGACAGCATCAATAGGTTTATTTTGGCTTGAAATGGCAATATTTTCCAGGTTAAGTGAATTTCCTCTTCAAATAAAATCATTTTGGTTACTTTTCTATTGGACCTTTAATTAGGCTGTGCCCAGAATCTGAACCATGTACTGGTACTGGTACAGATTGGTACTCCCAGAGACTGAGATTTGCAGCTTTCTGTGCCTTCATGATGCTGTGGCTCTTACAGCACGTGCTCTCACATAAATACAGAGCTGCAGCATGGAATTGCCACTCAAAGTGCCCAGCAAGTTCACACAACTTTATCTTGCTACTATTTTTTGGTCTTTGCCCTGGGGAAGGAGGAAGAAACATTCATTACAACTGAAGGTGGTCCTGCCTCAGGGGCGAGGGGGTCAGCATATACAGGCATGGTACTTTTTTCTTACCCTCACTTTCCTTACATTTCCTTTAACTCAAGTAATGATTTTGTATCCTGATGCAAAATGGTCATTTTTCATAACACAAATTTCAAATATAGACTCGATTAGAATTTTAATAGTTTGAATTACTGCTGAAAGGTTTCTTGGTCTGTTCCAGATAGTCACCCATTTTGCCTTAATTTAGCTTTCATGCTGATTTCTCATTAGGTGGTTATCACAAAACAGATCTTTCAATTAACTTTCCAGTATTTACGGTCCGTATCTGACAAATGATCATGGTGATAACACATTGCCAATCAACTTAATGCATTAACTGTTTCAGAATAATGTGCACAAATAACTTGAGAAGAAGTGCTCCTCTGGCTGGTTCTGGATATGTCCATTCAAGCTCCAGGGAATCATAATTGAAATCCATATCTGTGACAGCCTTTCTCCTATTCCTTCCCACCCATCTTCTTTTTGCCTTTGATCATGGAGTATCTTTTCCCTAGAAAGTCCAGGGAGTGTTCTTTCGAGACCACCACATAGCTTCTTTCCATCTGGCAGAGAGCAGGCTTTATGATAACAGTTCCTGTCCAACAGGGGACCCTTGGACTTTCCTCTAAATTAATGATGCTTTGTGAGAAATGCTGCTTAAAGCTCCAATAATGCAAATGCTCATGGGGAGAGGAATTCAAGGGAGAAAAGGATAAGGTACCACTTTTATGGCTTCCGCAGGGCATGCGGTGACAGCAGCATTTATGGACTGTGTTATGACTAAGGGGTAAAATCTCTCTGGGTAATATTTGCCTAGGTTTTCATAGCGTGCAGTTTGGTAGATAACATACCTTGAGAGTGAACCATTACAGGTAATTAATCTTTCTTTCTTCCATTTGTTAAACACTGTCCATTACAGCTTTTTAAAACGTTGAGAATCGTTTCTACTGAAGAAAGAAAGCTGTAAAACATTAAACTGATAATGATCTAAGGGACAACGTTGTCATTCTCACATGGATACTCGATCCATAGGCTGTTCTGTATAGCAGCAAAACTACCATTTATGCAAATGAGGTGAAACAGCCTTTACATGAGTTGAAGTTGCAGATCAGAGGTCTTGGACTCATTTGTGATTGCATCTATATGAAAGTGTTAACATTTGAAAGCCCAAATATGAAGCTGTTATTTGATAACTGCTCTTCACCATGGAATGTTGCTCTGTAAAGCAAGATGACAAAATATCTAAATAATGTGTGTATTTCAAGATGCCTTCATTTCTGTTTTTGTAAGTGCAAAAATATATTTGTGTAATGTGTAAT
The DNA here is from genome assembly GCA_013400515.1 of Erpornis zantholeuca. Classification (NCBI taxonomy): domain Eukaryota; kingdom Metazoa; phylum Chordata; class Aves; order Passeriformes; family Timaliidae; genus Erpornis; species Erpornis zantholeuca. The sequence continues at coordinate 27,155 of VZTN01000891.1, forward strand.
AAGGATTTTAATAAATGCTTGAAAATGGATTTCTTAATATGCTCATTATGTTTCTGAGCCTGCTAATTCTTTAAGGAAATGAAGAAAAAATAATGAAATTATGTTACACAGGTACTTAATTTTTTTTATCTCTGATACTACTCTGGTAATTAATGTCTGGTTTATGCAAACTAGACGATATCTCTTACTGGACACATTACTGTCAAGAAAATATTACTTGCCTTAATTATCAGTAATGAAGCAGGGATAAGCTGCTCACTTAGATATAATATATCTAATGACCTTTTCAGCTAAAGGTTATGATGAAAGGTATCAGTTTCACAAATTATGCCTCATTCAGTTTCTGGCCTTTGTCTAGATTAATGTTTGGAGGATGAGTTTTAAAGTCAGACATAAATTGTGTTTGGTGTTTAAAATTGATTTAGTGTCTTGCTTTTAGTACATCATTTTCTCTCTTATAAATTACACCAAGCCTCATTTTTATCTTCATGTTTTATTATGAAAGCCAGTAGTTAAGTCTAGTCTTGTCTTATTAACTACTGCTGTATATTTTGACAATAGTAACTGGCAGAGGAAAGCTTAAATAAGCATTTTAATAGGGAGGCATATAATGACTTTTAAAAAGCTTTTTTTCAGTTACGTTTGTTTTAAAAACTTTTTAATCAAAGCTTTTCTTCTTAATTCTGAACATATAAACCATATTTAAAAATATAATCTTTCCAAAGTGTTACTCTTGTTTGAGTCCATGACCTACATGTGATTCAGATTTTTTTGGCTGATTCAGCAGTGATATCAAGAATGAATCTAACAGGTCATTTACTGAAGGGTGAAATGGCTTGGTGATGTTTAGGAAATTTTAAAATTCCAATGTACATGAGCACCTTATAGAAATAAGTTACATCTCCTCTTATGACTAATTCCGTCAGAATTCAGTGATATTGTGGTGCTTCTGCATCCAGGACACTTGGTCTTGAGCATTTGATGGTAATTCAGGGAGCAGTCCAAATAAAGGATCATTTATATCTCTACTGATATATGAAAGGAAGATGTAGCATTGTCACACATAGCTCGATGTTCCATATTTACCATTCAGAACTGTACATAATGAGCAGAATGTCCATGGATAATGTAAGCATCAACTTCTGTTCCTACAGCCAGCATTTCAGTTGGCTCTGGAATATTTTGTTGAGCTCTCCTAAATAAGTAACCCCATAGTAATAGTTAGGATGGATGTTTCTTAGTTTCTTAGACAGGTTTGAAACCTGTCTTCAGTCTTCTGACAAAGAAGACTGGAAGTGACAGAGTCCTCAAAGCCTCCAGGCTTCTAATTGCCTTGCTAGAGTGCAGCTTCTGTATTGAGCAGGATGTAGGGACAACTGCATCTTACCTTCCTCATGGTAAAACTGTCATGCTGCTCTGTTCTCAGCCTGCCTCTGTGTCTTTAATACCATGAGGGAATCAAAAAGCACTGATTTTTAACAGAACCCTGTTCAATATGACTTGGCAGAAACAAACCTGCCAATAATACAGGCAATTGCTCAGATCCACATTGTGATTTTGAATAAAATAAAGCCCACAGACCTCGGGCTAAACTGCGAGGAGGGAGGACAAAGACAATTGTTCTTTAGAAAGCCTGGCAGATATTAAATTAATTGGTGTAGCAGGAATTAATCAGCTGATCCTGATTCTACTTGCGTCAACCAAAGAAAAGATTAAGGGCCTGATGCAGGAGGCAGCAGCCCTGTTCTTGCTATGAACGTGTTTTTTATGAGAGCTCAGTCTATCCCAGCCTGGACTGGATACTATCTGCTTCTATTTCATTGAGAATCCATTGCTCTTTGATGTGGAGAATAGGAATATTTCCCCTTTTCATAGTGGTCATTCCACAGGTTTTGACAAACTGGTTTCCTTTTCCCAGGAAGAAGGGAATATGATGAGTGCTCATCCAAGGAATGTGTTACTCTTGTTCCATGTCATAATAGTAGAACCTAAGTCTGACTGCTTTTAAAATGGATATTTTTTATATTTATTTTAAAGATTTTAAGTGTCCACTTGGGTTTGGTTTTTTCTTACTTTTTTAATATGTCTCATTTTTCAAAAATGTTTAGCCTAATATGAGAACAACAAATTTGTGTTTGATTTTCACTTCAAACTGTTTGATATAGATTTCTTTTAGACACATCCTGGTTATTAGATACACCAAAAAACTTCTCTCTATCAGAAAAACCACCCTTTGGACCATGACATTTCTTGAAATGATGTTAAGTAACTAAACATTAAGTGGGACTTTAACAATGTGGTTATTAGGAAGACATCAGCAGTAAATGTAAATTAAATCATATTCACTCCGTCAAACACTGTTTTATTGTGTTAACAAACAATGAAGAGAAGAATTAAAGTATAGCTACAACAAATTTAAGTGTTCTCAGCAGTGTGTCAAAATTAGTTTTAGGAACTAAAAATTCATAGGAACTAAAAGAACACTTAAGTATATTCAAAACCAAAGCCAATTTTTAGAAGAGTATAAACAGAATGGGAAGAAGCAGATGTAGGAAAAACCCCCAATTTATCAAGTGGAATAAATTGAAAAATTGTTGGAGACACTGGATAAACTTAAAAATTGGTAGCTTAGTTATTAAATAGATATATACTTAGTGAGAGAGTGGGAAAATATCAAATGCATCTAGTAATGTGGAGTAATGGAGTAAGTAAAATAAAACATTTCAAATACTGCATACATCGAAACAATTTCTCTCAGTTCCTTCCACTTCTTCACTAATATCTACTTCATTCCATTGTTTTTCACATTCTTGCATCAGCTGCTGTGCGATTTTACCTCTTTCACCTCTTCTTAAAGGGTATCACTGCCAAAATGCACAAATATATAATCAGTAAATTCAGTGATCATAATTTAAGGTGGGTGGCATGAACATTCAGGGGTGAGGAACTAAACTTCCTATTGTGTTTGTGGATCTAAAAAACTCACATGAAATCTCTCTCCCAGTCTTCATGCAGGATCCATTTTACTAATCCTTTTCCCCCAGGTAGCTGTAATATAAAGAAATATTTTTCATTTTATGTTCTGAGTTCCTTGAGGACTGATGTTTCAGTAGAATATGACATTAATTGGCTTGGACCAATTGGCTTGAAGAGTTGTGTGTGTATATTCTAGTCCCTGCTGCAAATAAAGCCTAGTTAATTGATCTCCATTTGGATTTACAAACCAAAGTCCGTTAGGCTGGACTCTGAATCACTCCTGAAAAATCCCTACAAAACATTTTCCATTTGATTTTTGATTAATTGAAAAACAACTCTCTTCCTCCGAGCAGCCCCATATTCCAGGTACAATTCATGATGCCTCTGATTAAAAACAGTCAAAATATCTGGAGATAGGGAGGGAGTGCTCATTCTGTAATCTTCCCTTCAGCATGAATTGCAGAGAAGTGGCTGGGAATTCTTGTGTGGAAATGGCTCTGGGAGCTTTGTCAAGATGAACCTCATGGAACCTGATGAGGCACGAACGCAGGCTCCAGGAAACGCTTCCCCTGCAGAGCCTTGGCTGTGCAAGTGCCTACCAGAGCAGGGAAAGCCTGAAAGCCTTCGCTGGGGGCAAACCCCAAGGTACCAGTGCTGCCCGTGACGTGATGGTTTTATCCATTCCAGCCACAGCATGGTGGCCACAGTGCAGGGTACAAGGCTGACCCCAAAAACCAAATGAGAGATTCTCCAGAAAAGCTGGCCTTAAACGTAACAGTCACAGTGGTTCACTCTCGGCAGGCCTCAATCTACCTCCCTGCCTGTGCACCCAGAATTAACCACAGAACTCTGCTGATGGTGAAGTTAATTTAAGTGTAAATCTAGATTAATCCCAGATTTAATCCCATGTTCAAAATGTCGCACATTACACACATCCTGCTTTTATAATAACATCCTGAGAACTAGATCTATAATCTTGCTCCAGAAAAATTTGTTTGCAAGATTAGTGGACTTTTAGACTCTTTAGACTAGTAGTCTATAGAACTACATAATTAAACAGTTCAGCATTTTACTGTTGAATAATAACTTTATGTGGCTTTTCTTTAACTGTCACTTTTGTTACTTTAAAATAGAAAAAAATGGAGTGATAATATTAATAGTACGCACCCCAAAGAAGAAAACATGAAATGAAAGTATCAATGATATTGGGAATCTCAGAGCATTTTTAATTGCATGATTACTTCACAATAGTAAGATACTGTGAAACATTGCTTTTCACTAGCTACTTCTATTGGATTTTAGCCTATATTTTACTTTAAAGCACTGTCTTGCATACTCAGATCATTAGTTAACATATGTATCACAATACAAGTCCATATTTTAAAAATTTGCTATTATAGTGACCACAGATAGGGCAAAGTCTGCTTGGTTTAATACTGGTAAGGAAAAAGGGCTGGTAATGATGAATTATGAAATTGCAAAATATATGTAAGATGAAATTTTAAAAGATGGCTAAGTGACAGAAGTGAGTTCAGTAAGGACTTCATATTCTACTTCATGTCAGAAAATATGTTTATACTGACTGCATGTTTGAGTGGATTTCAGGATCAGTGAATCATTACTATAATACAGTGAAAGTAAAAACTTTAAAGTAGTTTCAAGATTTGAGTGGGAAACAGCATTATTTCTAGGAAGGGATGGTACAATTTGAAATTGAATGAAAAAATACAGTATATGAGGTAAGTGATGTTAGGGGAAGCCAATGGCTTTCAGAAAAAATTAATCTAAGACAAGGTATTGGAAACAAATTAGAGTTACACAAATAAAGGAGCTATATATATGAAAATAGTTTTCCAATTAGTACCAGAAGGTACTGCTGATGATTTTGCCAGATATCTTTCCATTCCTGATATTTTTATATACTATTACTTGAAAATATTAAAAAATATTGGGGAAAGAGGTTGTTTTAGTTGCTTGTGTAGAGGTTTATATTTCTCTACAATTAAAAAGAGGAATAGAAAATTTCTTCAAAAGCCAGAAAGGTCTCCAGTAGAAATTTTACATTAGTCCCGTGGCTTCATTTAGCTGTAGTTTTCTGAAAACTCTGCCAGATGGTAAAAAAGTCTGGTTTACTTTAACTCCCAAGATACACAGTGTTTACTTTAACTCCCAAGATACACAGCAACTTTTATTTAGGCTTGTTTTCAAAAGTTAAGTAAGTTTGGGGTTTCCAGGCTCTCTTTTTCTCTCTTAACCATATGAGGGTGGTTGTCAGTCTCTTTTCCCAAGTAACAAGTGACAGGATGAGAGGAAATGGCCTCAAGTTGTACTGGGGGAATTAGATTTGATATTAGGAAAAATTTTTTCACCAGAACAGTTACCAAGCATTGGAACAGGATTTCCAAGGAAGTGGTTGAATCAGCAGAGATATTTAAAACACATCCATGTGGCACTGGGGGATGTGGTTAGTGGTGGACTTGGCAGTGCTGACTTGATGGTTAGACTTGGGGGATCTTGAAGGTCTTTTCCAACCTTAACAACTCCAGGATTCTTTAAAGATCAAGAAAGATGAAATTTTTCAGTATGTCTTTGAGATGTGTTTATTATGTTCCTTATTGTACAGGGGGATGCTGCTTTATGTTCTACTGTCCATGTTTCCTTAATCATATCTGTTTTCATTCAACAGTGGTGGTGTCACATAAATTTGATCTGTAATCACAGGGAAGTCATAAATGCTGATATGTAGCCTGAACCAGTAAGCCAAAAAAACCCCTCTGCATTCTTTGACTCTTCATTCTCCATCCACTTTTGGAGGGACTGTGTTTGGGAAGAAGTTATGTGCAGGTCAGCAGAAGTTGCCTCCAGTGAAGAATGTGCAGCAAAGTCTGCCTATTCTGTCATTTGCCACAGAGTGATGGGCTTGGCAAACCTTTGTCTGAAAACTGGTCCTTTCCATTTATCCAGCTGAATGCTTTGTATTTCATCAGCACATTGGGATTCAAACGTTCTGCCAGTGTGTTTGTCCATCTCAGAATGTGAGTCTTTCTGGCTGGTGCCAACTAAGTTAACCCCTGAGATGGCAAAAGAACTTATTTTCCTTTCAATAATTTCCACTTAGTTTTCTAGGAAGATTCCCAGTTGGCTTTTTTTGATTGTTTAGTTTTGTAATAGAAGATACATGAAAATACACAAGATGTGTCCAGAGTTCAAAGGAAGAGAGAGTATGGTGAAAGCCCATGCATCCTGAATCAGGACTCTTTAGGGATGTATCCAATTCAACTGAACTACTTCGTTTGTAGCAATAAAATGATCTTGCCCCAAAAGTATTTCCATTCTGAATAGACATAGTGCTGAGAGACAGATCTTACAAATGAGGAGAGACAAAATAGTGATGAAATAAAGTTTTTCTAGAGTTAGATTTTGCAGAGCTGGGAACTAAACCAGGAACTTCCCAGATCTATTCCCACGTTAGACTTCCCATGTCTAATTTCTTCATAGGGAAAAAAAGTCTTTGGTTCCTTCTGCACTCTTGTATACCTAAAGCTTCCCAACAGCAGTTGTATATTATATATTGATGTCAAAACTCTTGAAATTGTGCAAGAGCCCAAAAAATTGTAACTAGGCTGAACTACTAAGCCATGATTTTGTAAGTCTAAAAATGCCTGTAAAAGCAGCTCTGTATTCCTTGGTGGGACTCGTCCATTAAATTAGCATCTAAAACACTTCAATTTGGCCTCTATTGAAAGTATATTTACACATGAGCTACAAAAATGGTCTTTTATTTGATTTTTTCTTACGTGTTGTGTGAACAACGTGGAGAACTACATGTGGAACTGTTCTTTTAGTAAAAACAATTTCTAAATACTTTTTTCCTTCCAAAATTATACTGTATTACTTGACGCCTAAAATGAAAGTGTGCTTCACTGGTGCCATATTAATGACACCTTTATGACTACATATACTTAAAAAATATAAGTTGGAAAGGGTATTGGTTAAATATTTTAAACAAGCCTTTATAATATCGTTTGAGCAATGTCAAGTACAATTTTTATTTTAGAAGATTTTGTTGGAATTTAGTTTTCGAAAATATTAATAACAGCTTACAGCAGGTAGGCTATAAAATAACACTGTATGCTGTCTATTTAGTTTCTGGTTGAAAAAGCACAGCAGTACTTTAGTTCATTACCTTTGAAAAAAACAGTAACAAGATAATACAGCTGCCTCTGATTAAGATGTAAATTCTTTCTAATTAGAATGTAAATTCTTACATTTAAATGAAGACATCAATTGTCAGGATGCCATATGATATCTTATTCCACCTTGCCTGAATGAAGCCCTCACTGTTCATCTATGGCACTAAAATAGTTTTGCAATCCTTTTGTTCTCTGATTCTTGTAATATTCTCTCTTCATGTTCCCTTTACACATTGCTTTTGTTTGTTTTCCCCCTGCATCTGATATTGTTGTGTCTTGGGATTTTGCAGAAATTTGGAATGAAAATTGAGTTCAGTCAGTGCCAGTATTTGCTTGTGCCTCAATTACTTCTGCTGAATTTTCCTCAATGCAAATCAGGCAGGTTGCATAAAGTAGTGCATGTATTTGAAATAATTAATTTTCCGTAAAATGATGGATCAAGTCCAATCAACCTTCATGAAATCCAAATAAAAGAATAGAGAATTAGAAATTAATTAACATTTTGTGTTGCTAATACTTTATTATGCAGTGTAAACTAAAATAATAAGGTTTATTTTTGAGCATAACTTTTTATTATGAACTGTTGATGATAACCTTTGACATAATTATCTTCTTAATACATATTAGTATATTAACCTAAATTTAATGTCATGGAAGTCATTGTAAATTAATAAGGTTTTAAAATAGAAAATAACAGGATACAGAGAGTTTAAGAATTGACCCATTAATTAATTTTGCACGTAAAGCTCTTTTGCAGAGTTAAGGCAATATGTGTCTACCAGTTTATTTTAAATTCATTGTTTGTTTTCATTGTTTGATAAAACCAGCCCATAATACTAAATCTTGTTGTCTGAGAACAAGACAAGTTTGTTTTTTTTCCTGAAAGCTTGGTTTTAGTCAAATATGTGTGTAGGAGAAGTTTACATGCTTCTTACAAACACATGCCTTCTGTTACTACTCAAAATTATTCTTCTTTTGCCCAATTATGAGCCTTATTACTTTTTAGTATGTATTTTTTAATGGAATATTTCATGCCAATAAGATTCTCTGCTTATGAGACTTGGTTGTAGAGGTAGTGGCACCATTTTGGTAAAGTGACCAAATCTTGACATAAATTGCAAGAAGTTTTTTTGATCTCTCATAATTACATATGACTGTGTGGTACAAATAATATTCATAATGCCTTTATGCACAGAAAGTTATAATTATGACCAAATTGTCAGTAGTAATAACAGTTTATATGATGATTCCTGTTCAACTGATATGTTTCTGTCAAGGTTTTCCTTAACATGTTAAATTTGAGTATAGTTTCAAAAGTTCTCATAACAATACTTATATTTTCTCACTGAACAATGCTTACCATAAAGTCTTGCACTGAAAGTACTGCAACAGAATTATAGCTGGTGTCACTTTATTATCAACCACAAAAACTCTGCTTGTGTTTTAGGAGGCAGTCATAAAAGAGACTATAATGTTGGAGTTTTTTAACTTGTAACAAGCAGAAAGACTCAATATGTTAGAAAAATATGACTTACTGGTCACAAACATGTTATCTGCCTGTGTAAGTCCTGGTTTAATACACCTGTAGTAATCTTACCAAAACAGGAAGTTGAATACAATCTTTCAAAACTTTTTTACTTATTACAGAGATATAGAATATTATTATAACTTCAAATGATAAGTACAAATATATCACTTCTTCCCCTTGGAACTGCAAAATAAGCACAAAAAGCGATTATTCCTGAGGAATCCCCAGTCATGGAAAGGTTTGATCAGTGTGCACACAGGTGGCTTTGTGTCAGTGAGGACCTAAACTGTGCATTAAATTATTTGTAGGATGAAGCCTTATTACTTATGCATATTACTCTTGCTGTTCACAAGAGTGGGAATGTCTTATGTTTAGTATTAAATGGTCATGTGTTCCAAAGTATAATTTTGGGTGTTGCAAGTGATTTTGACAGATTCAGCAAAATAAATATTAAAAAATAGTTTACAAGTAAAATCAAAATAGGTTGCATAATATACTGTCCAGTGTCAATCTCAGTTCTGACATTTAAGAGAAAACTGGTGAAATACAGAACTATTTTATATGGAGAGCTCATCTACCTACCTTAGAAGAAAATTCTACCTTAGAAGAAAATTTTCATAAACATGAGCCTCTACTGTTATGAAGAGGGTTTTTTCTCTTTATATTCCTTTTTTAAAAAAAAATACTTGTACTAAACACTGATACATTTTATTAGAGGGAATAACATTCCATGATCCTGAAGACCCTCAGTTATTCCAGCTGGGGCTAATCAATAGCAGCTAAACATTAAGAAATTGCCTTGTATTTACTGTGTTGCAAAGAAAAGAGATCTTTCTGGGGTATAAGGTGGTTATATTTCTCTCTGTGTGTAGATATATATGTGTGTGTATGTTCATATATGTATTCCAGGATGCTTTGGGTGCTTTATTACTATTTTTACTATTCCAAACATATAGTGGATTAGTGCCATATTTCATAGTACATTTAATAATTCTCTTAGTGGGTGAAGAAGAAATAACTCTCATCAGTTCAGCCTGGATTTTGAAGTGGAAGGAAGTAAGATACTTTTCATCCAATGAGACTAACATCTAAGAAACATGATATTGATAACATAGTAATAAAAATAAATCTGTATACTCAAACATTTTCATATGCAAAATGAGCTGAATGACTGTAGAAACTGAGCAGACTCTTGCCTTTGAGGGGTTTAGTTAGACAAATAACAGTATCATTTACAAAGATTTTCCCTCTGTTGCTTGCTTTCTTCAAAATACCTTCTAGTTTATCTACAAAACAAAGGATTTCACCAATCACCTTCACCCTTTCTTTTTTAATATTATAAGGTATTTCTGGATGAGAGGAGTAGGCAGTGAAAAACAAGTCCTATAAACAATCAAATTCTTCCCTTTAAGCCTTTCTTTAACCACTTGGTCTGTTCCCAACGCTAATCCCTTTGGTATGGAGTACTCAATAAGATGATGGTTGTAAATTTCCTTTTCTGCAGCACAGTGATTTGCCATGTATCTCCTCTGCCTTAAATTTATACTTTTGTCTTCTACTTTATTCTGCATTTTACTCAGATATTTGTCTCTAGAAAAAAAAAAATTGTCTCCCATTCACAGTTCATTCCATTCATCAGTCTGAACAATTTGACAATTTCTCATTTATCACAGACATTGCAAATCACATCTCTAGAGTTTTCTTTGAAGTCCAAGTCTCTATTAGTTCTTTTTTTGTGAAAGCAATCCAAGACCCTCCTGTTGCCTCCTGAGAGAGTCTACTGCTCTATCAAAAAGATTGTTTAAAGTGTGAGCTTAATATGTTTGCAGAAGTAATCTTTTCTATATCCTTCCATTGACCACTGACTTCACCTTCAGTAAGTTTTAGAATTAATCTATCTTTTGTGGCTAGAGTAGTTTGCTGATATGTGAATTTTCTGATGAATCAAATATCAGCTGTAGTTACAGTCTGCACTGAACACCTCAGGAGGATGTGTCAGCAGAGGAGGTGAATTCCATTCTGAGTCACGCTCATCTCTCACTCTCTGATTGTGTCTTTCACAAAACATCTTCTTCAGTTCTGCTGGAAACTCACATAAGTTACTGCCCTTCTTGCTCTAGACATTTCCTCCTCATATGAGATTTTTAAATATTTCTAACATGGGAGAGTGTAGCTGTGTAACAATAGCTGTGGAGCTAAGTTTGCAATGGTCCCCTTGCCAAGGGAAAGGATCCTGTCTTTTTTATTTATTAATTTTAATATATATTCATAGGGCCATCTTGTATCTTTTACACTACTCAGCAGCATCAAGATCATCTTCAGCATTTAACACTGTATTAAACCCTGATGTATTGCTGCAAAAGTCCAGCAAGCTAGTTCAAATTTATATGTAAATCAAATTAGACTGGTTTTTTTGTCCTCTGGTGCTATTTCACCAGCACTTAAATTGGGAAGTGTGGAAAGCAGAAGTGTTATTGCAGTCAATTTTTAGAACACAGGCTAAACTTTGGGTTGAATGTCAGCCTATCTGTAGATAATGTGATAGGTTCAGGGGGTCATTCTGAATGTTGAAATATTTAAATACTCCATGAAACAGTTTGACTTGTCTGCACCAAGTAACAGTGAGGCAAACTGCCAGAGTTTATTGTACTAATCATTTGTCTCTACAGTTGGTGAGGAAACAAAGACATTCTGCCATATTAATGTGGAAACATCTGCCCTTCTAAAGAGAGAAGTCTGATTAAATAAAAGAGAATAACTTATATTGTCAGGATAACTTATATTGTCAGTGTGGAGAAGGAGTGTGGAATAATTACTGGGAAATTATAGTCAGGTGTGGGGTTTCTGTGACATTTTTGGTCTTCTATTATCTGTCCAGTTTTGATCAAAATGTCAGCACAGACACAGATAAGAAGTTAAATTTAAACTCTCAGTATAAGCTAGAACTACCAAAGAGATCTGAAATATTGAAAACTAAAGAATTTTAAAAATCATTTAGTGTGATCTTATTATGAACAGGATTCCCATTACAAAATGATGAATACCTTTTCTGCCTCTACAGCCACAAGAGGAAAACCTTTTCCTTCACATAGTGTATTATGCATGACAAAATGAATTAAATGCATGTTTATGATAATTGTGTTATTCATTTTACTTAGCAGTGGAGAGGTGATGGAATGAGAAACAAATAGTTTGAATTGATGTTTTCATCGAGTAAATGAAAGCAGTACTGAGTGTATGAATAAGTCATGGTCAAAACAGTTCAGACACTTTTTTTGGATGTACACAGCATTATTTTGCCTAATACGTACATTAGGTATGGGTTTTGCTTATATTATGCTCTGAATATGTCGTCAAAAAGCCTTCTTCTGAATAAACTTGCTTAAATTATGGATGCAAGGACCCAGTGTAGTAAAAAAAAATACACTTTAAAAAGTATAAAGAGTGCAAGTGACATTGAAAGGCTTTCTATGCATCGATTCATTCAATTTGCTTTATTTATTTTTAGAAGTTGAGAGATGGCTTCAAAATTGTATATAATAATGTTCAGTATAAATCAGTAAAATAGGCAGAGGCTTTGTTTTTCATTTTGTTGGTGGTTTTTCACTCTTATCTTGGAAGAAGAAGCCACTTTAGTAATGCAGCTTCTACCAAATGTGGATATCCATCAACCATTTCCCCATCAATCAGACTTAGCCCATCAGACTGAATTATTGCTATAAAAGAGAAGCAGCTTTATAATTGAAAGTAAGGAGTTTTCTCACTAAATGCTGACCTGTGTGCAACTTTGTGCATCCTGATTTGAAGACAGCTTTGCTAGAGAGCTGCAGTACTTTGTGAACTTTAATATGAACCATGTTTTTAACAGTTTAATTGTAATAATTCAAAAACATCCAAAGCCTGATGATAAAAGCTTTTCTCATCAGGTTTATAATAACGTGAGTAGTTTAAGTAGTACAAATAATCAGGTGTTCAGTATTTAAAGTATATACAAAATAAATAATTTTGTACAAGAGGATTATGGGTAGCCGGTACTGGAAATTAGAGATTAATCTAAAATCATGGTTCCAAGTAGTTTATATACAGAAGGTTTTAGCATTCTGTTATGCAGGTGCTCGGTTCCTAACATCCACTAAAAAGATGGTTGAGATCCCTGGGTGATTTGGTTTGGAAATATATAAAGCCAGAGAGATATCCAAGGAAGTGGTTGCATTGCAGTAACTTTAGCTATAATTCACATTTTCACACTCACCTGTAATTTGTAGTCATCCAGCTCTGGGGTGATGTTGAGAAAATAATGTCCAGTTATTTTCAAGGCCCAAGTGAAAAAGATGGTTGCCTGCACCTCATTCTGTCTCCCTCATCCTGTG
>VZTN01000891.1:46367-58867 GCA_013400515.1 Erpornis zantholeuca
AACCCAGTAAATTTTTGCATACTTGTTCTCTTTCAGACAGAAAAGAACCTATTGCAGAAATGTTCAGCCACTTGTCCTCTGTAGTACCTTTGGTTGGGATCTTTGCTTCCAGAAACTTCTGTTTAAAAAGTAGATTGAACTGTAGAAGGTGACTTCAGTGTAGACCTACAGCTTTTATGCTTCAGACCTCAAACATGTCTTCGGTAGTTAAAATGCTGGATGATCTTAGCTTTAGCATCCATTTCACCAAAAATCGGGGTAATTAAACTGGGCAGAAGTCTGGTTTTCTTTGTCTGGGTTTCTGCCTATGTCTTCATGGGAGCATCCAAGAGATCTCATCTGTCTCTATCCAAGACAGCACTGGGGAAAATGGAGTTTCTGAATCCTGACTGAGTACCTTAGTTATTGGGCCATTCTCTATTGGAATAATGCAGAGATAGACTTATTGGAGAGCAATGTAGGTATGTCTGAAATGTAAACAGGGAGATGATGACTAGGAACAAAATCAGGAAAATAAATTTATGAAAATAATAAAAAGTGAAGGTGTCTGAGATGAGCCTGAGGTGTAAGTAGTGAATGTAAGAAAAAGAGAATGTCCAGAAGTTATGGTTTTGCAGTGGAAAGGCAGATTGTATACAGCAGGAAGTATGTTAGGAATTAACTGTTAGGTTTCCTTGGTCTGGAATGTTTCTGTGACTGTTTTGCAAGGGTAAATTAAATTCTAGTTCTTATCATCATATAAAATAACTTCATAAATAAAAGTCAAGTAATTACTTTTTTAAAAACTTATTTTTAGCATGTGGTCATCAGATGGATCTACTTCCCTGAGTCCAAAGATCAGATTTGGACTCCCAAGTTACAGATTCCCACTGGTAGACAGGCTTGGCTTCTCAAAAGGCTCACCTTGCAGTGCTCAGTGACTGTGATGAAGCTGCAGTCAGTGAAACTGAGCATGGACATGTCTGAAATCTGGCTGCAAGTATTTTGTTTGGATTCTTTAGTTTTCCCTGCCCCACTGCAGGAAAAGAACATCCCCTGTGAGAGCCCATGGTCTCCAGGAACACTGTGCTGCTGCTAAAAACAATTATAGGCAGTGGTTGCTGGGCAATCAGCCACCAAGTAAACTGAGATCCCTTGGCTTTCCCATACTTACCTTGATTAATGATTTACCTAGTCATAAAATACAATGTTATTTATAGTTTAGATAGAATGCTTAATGTTTTTAAGGGGAAATGAAACTGTGTGTCATCTGTAAAAGCCTTCCTTCTGGTTCAGATAGGCTGCAGTTAATATTATAAATACAATCAATTTGATATAAATCTCTAGTATATTTTAATGGCAAAACCCTTTACATTTACTATAACAAATAATAGAAAAAGTACCAAAATTGACATAATTTTTAGTTCTTTCACTTGACACTTTATGAAATTTTTTTAAGAGAAACAAGTTACCTTCTTGTCAGTTATTTTTTTTCTGTCTTAGTGAGGTCTGATCCAGCTTTGGTCAGCATTCGTAGGCAGTTTTCCATGTGCTTACAAGGATTGGCTCTGAGAGTTAAAACACTACTCAAAAAAGCCAAACTATCATGTTGTAGGGAATACTCCTCAAAATTCTTTTATTCTTTGGGTTAGCCACCTAGTATATAAATGTAATATTTTTAATAGCAAAAGATGGACCAGATTTTTTCAAGCTGAGCAGAAGCATTCTCTCAAAATGAATATCAGTATGCCAAGGTAATGCCATTTGAACAAATTCCATTTGAACAACCGAAACTATCTTTACCAAGTTCTATAAATATACTAAGAGGTAGAAGAATGGCAACCACATGCATGAGATACAAATTGCCTTCAAAGTGTCCATGTAAATTTTCCCACAAAAATATGAAAGTGACATTCATTCACAATGTCAGAAGAATATTATTTTTATGCTTTGGCTCTACAGGCTTAACACATGCACTAACTTCTTTATGATTTGTTCTGTCTTAAGGCTAATTTTGGCATAATCTTTTTGTGGGGCTATATTATGTATAAAAATATAGTTTTCTTGACATAAAGCATATGTTCATAGAACCATAAAAATGCTCCTTCTTTTGGGTGGCCAGGATTATTAATAATGTCTAAATTATTAAATAGGAAAAAAAAATTATTTCTAAGTTAGGAAAACAGACTGAAGGTTAACATCTTTTTAAAAATTATTCTTTTTTGTCAGATACCAAGAATAAAGTTTAGTTAGTGCTCAGCTAAGTTTGGCTGGATGCATTTGTACCATTGCACCTACACAACACCAACAGATATGTGTATATATGTGGCTGTGTATATGTGTACACTCTTTTATAACCTTTAGATTAAAAAGATTAGCGACTCTAAATCATTCAGTTTTAGGTCTCTTGCAGCTTGCCTATCTACTTCCTTAAACAGTGTGAGACATTTTGCAAGCACTTTTAAGACAAAGTCTTTCTTGTGAAATAATTGCGATGGAAGTGGATGACTTGCAGAAGAAAAAGAAGAAAATGGGAAATAAAAGAAATCAAGTAGGCAATATACTTCCATATGTTCCTTAATTTTTTTCCACAGTTAAGTAGTATTTTATCACTAATAAGTTAAAAATACCTAATGATTCGTTTGTTCCATCCTATACAGAGAGCAGGTATTTATTGTACATGTTAAAAACCTATGTTTAATTGCCTAATAGCTTTCAGACAAGTAGCAGTAGTGGTGAGTTTGAAGGTCAGTGAAGAGCAATTCCTTTTTGTCACAGATGAAGTTCTGTCTTTGACTTTCCTTTGTAAAACATTGAGGACCTGAAGAAATACACATTTTAATATTATATAGTGGCCCCATAATTTCATATAAGCAGCTTTTCATTTGACATTTGGCATCAGAGAAAATCTATTAATCGCCTAGGCATCAGATTCTTCTTACGGTTGAAGGTTTTCACTTTCTCCATTATTAACCAAAGCAGCTGGCCAAGACTGTTCCAGCTAAGAGAGTAAGTCAGTAATGAAATCAGGAGTTTCTCAGTAATCTTGTTTAATTGATTACAAAATGACATGGTATCTTCTTTAGTTCTGCTTTTCAGAGGGAAAAAAAATGGAGCAACTGTGCCTTCTTTATAAGTACACTGGGCTTGGTTTGCATCAAAGGAACACCTGAATTCTTTGCTCTTTATTTCCTGGGGCACCACATCAAGAGCACTCATATATCTCTATGCTCACACTGTAAAGGGGCATGTTATTTAATGACCATTTAATGAATACTTTATTCAATGAAGTTGATCTAAGAAACAGACTACAAAACCTCTGCTGGGCTATGTGGAATTAAGGGTTGGGTACTTACCTCCAAGAAATAGCAGAGAAATAATGTTTTCTTTAGCTTTTGAGTCAAAACAGTGGAGCAGCAGGACCTGTTTCATGCTATCTCAGAGATTCTTGCATGCAATTTCCTAGAAGTAAGACTTGCTAGGCACCATTTGCTGTCAGGAGGGTTTTCCTGGTGGCTGGAGGAGCCACCCCTCCGTCTGCTACCTATTTAGGGATTCACAGCCTCAGGTTTCTACCTTGGTCCGTGCCACAAGCATATGAGTCTCTCAGTGTGAGTCCTTCTGTCACAGGAAGAATTTGGCCTTAGTGACACTTCCGTTGGCATCTTGCACTGAAGGTGGTTCCCAGATTGGGCAGTGGCTGCAGGCAGCAGTACCAGGAGCCTCCTCTACTCCCACCTGCTGAGTTTTGGGGGGGATCTGGCCACTTGTGCAAGCCTTCAACAACTTCTCCTGCTTTTGTTTGTCAACACACCGTTTATAATATGTCAATTTAGTAAAAGAAATTTTAGTAAAAAGGGCTGCAGGTTGTATTTATTTGTCATAGAGTTCATTGTAATAAGAACTGTAAGTATTTTCAAATAGTTTGAATTTTATTTTTACAATAACTGTTTATAAACAAAGAGAAAGCATACCATAAATTAAACTCCTACGTGTACAATACTAAAATTGTCTCCCTGCAGTGCTTTCATCTAAGTCTTCTCAAAAATGTCTTGAAATGCTGCAAAGAAAATGACATTATTTAACAATAATTAAATCATAACAAAGAAAATAATTTTAAATAATACCATTCATGCTCACAGTCTTAGAGAAATGGTATCTCAAACTGGTTGCTTACAGAGAAAGCATTTTCTGCACCCTGTGGTATCAAAAAACAACAAAAGTAATGATCAGATTTGATACACAGGCCATAAAATAACCTATAGCCCTGTTCTTCAAATTTCCTATTAATTGTTTTAATTATGCCCATGGGTTTTTTTTCCTCATGTGTTATACTTGAAGAAAAAGCAAGTGAAACCAAGCCCTTACCTCCAGCATAAATTTGTATTATTGTTCTTGTCTGTTGTTAAATATGACAAATTAACAACTTCCTCCTACCATTAAGGTGACTTTCAAGTAATTGCTTGGCAGAAATTGATGTGCAGGGTGAAGGCCACAAGCTGACTTTGTGTCATACAGATTAGATGCTTCCTGGAAAAAGAGAGAAATATAATCTTGATTTTGTGGTTAATTTCCTGGTTTTATAAAATCCCATATTTTAATGCATGCACATGAAAAATATTAAATTAGACAAAATGGTACTAAAGTCATTTTGATTAGTAGTGAGACAGTATTATCATTTATGTTGTTCAGTATTTTGTTTTAGAGGGGCAAATTAGGTGTTTGTATCTGCTTTTAATGAGACAGATATCTTAATTTCACTGCTCTTTGTGTAATTTCCAAATCCTCATTTATTTGTCTTTCTTGTTAGAACAAATGAAAAAAATAACTTCATGAAGTAACCTACCTACCTGGTAGACTTCAGTTTCATTCAGTTTTCTTGCTTTGGTTATTTGTGAAATGGAATAATTGTGTTTTCTCTGTTCAAATTTCTGTGCAAGATCATTCTATATAATCCTAAGAGGCTTCTTTACATTGAAAGAAAGCAAATCCATAGAAGGTTGGTCCAGAAAACTTGAGCTGTCATTTCAGCTCTCAAATAAAGTCCCAGGAGTAAAGGGTACATGAAGGCAGCTATGGAAAGATTCATGTCTTACAAAATAATATTAATGTGGATGAGGGTGAAAAAGAGTGAAGAATAGTTCAGGAATTTCTCTTCCATTTTCCAAAGTGTATATTCAGCCTTCAGGCTAAGATACTTTTCCTGTAGATGGAGGGTTTGTCTTCCTGCCTCTTGTTTAGGCAGTGAAGAGTGACAGTCTGTCTTTTTTTGGCTGAAAAAGGCAAAAGAAGGAAAACTTGTGAATTCTTTTTCTTCTTAACATTTTTAAGTTATCTTTTTTAGCAGAAAATGTGTTTTCATGAATCAGTATCAATTTTTTTTGTGTCATTACATGTGGAAATATACAGATATCATTTTGATGGTAGAGGCCCAGTTAAGGAGGCTATGGGACTGTGCCAGGGCATAGAGGACAAGGCCTGGAACAAAAGGTCATTGTTTGTTTCTTTCAAGGAGAACAACTTTCTCCAAAGCTTCTTTCTTTTTCTGAGCATTTGCAGAGAAGTAAACTTCAATTAATCCACAACAATCATCTTCCCAACCAGTTCCACCTCTTCAAATCAATTTTGTGATATTAAATAAGTTCATTAGTGAGAACAGATATATTTGCAATTCAAGTGTTTAAATATGGTTAAAATGCCTTAAAAATGCTTATCTGAGCTAGGGGAAAGCCATGCGTGCTCATTTTTGTGGTTGGATCTTGTTTTCCCTTTTTTGCCTCTGCATGGTAGTTTCGTCCTCTTACCTAAAAGCCTGGTATCTCCAGATATTTTTCTGTTTTCAGGTGTTCTGTGAAGGTAGATTTTCTTGGAGAAAGAATTCTTTGAACTCTCAGACTTCATGTTTCCTGTCACATCCTGTAGATACCTACTGATATCTACTATGACACATCTATCTATGACCTACTGTCAAAATAATCCTTGAGGTCCCAACATGGCACTGACATCACCAAGCACAACTTCTCATCTTGTAGATCTCTTGAGTTTAGTCAGTGACTTTCTTCTGAAATCAATGATCATTTTCATTAGGGGTCTAAAATTTAAAAACTATTCCATGTCAGTGTCTATTTTTAAATGAGTGTTCCATACTAAAAATGGTAGAAGTGTAAATGAGCAGGCATTAGAGCCATCACTGAGTAAGTCACTGACCTTGAAAAGGCAAAGTAAGATGAGTGTCTAATTTGAAAATTACTGCATGATTGTTTGCTGTTAATATAAATACACAACTCTTGCAGCATAATTACAGTGCTTTTCTTTTTTCCTTTCATTTCTTGTGACTTGTGTATAGGTGTAGTTTGGGGATGAGATGTTTGATCAAAATATAGTATTGACTAATTTGATGTAATGAAATCTGTAGTACATTTGGGAGGTTTTTTTGGCTAGCTAAGGAGTAATTGAGTAGTTTTGCAATGATTGGTTTCATAATGTGTTGTCCATAACTTGGACGTATCTGGGGTCTTTGTAAGTTCTGCTATCCTTAACTGGAGAAAAAGGAAAGATAATGACCCAAGATAAACATGTGCAAACTTCTCAGGTTAGAAGCTCCAGCATTTGGCAGTGCATGCCCTACTTAGCAGTGTCTCACTGTGTGTGTGATAAGATTGTTTTAGGCTCCTCATGACTCACTACTCACTTTTTTAAAGCTTCAGATATTTATGTTATACCAAGAGAGAGGAAAAGTCCTACATAATTAGTTCTGTTTACTTGATTAATAATTTTATTCATATACTAAGTGAAAAGTTCTGTTTACTTTAATAATTTTCCCTGTATACTGAATGAAAGTATTTTCCCTCAGATGACATAGCTAGAACAAGATTCTTCTATTTTCATGTCCAGTTCATTTAGCTTCTATTAAAAAGAATGTTCTTTTTCCAGAAGTCACTCCAACTCTTCCTTTTTTCAGTTCCTAATGAGCACTGCATAATCCTGGTGTCTATACCCTGACTAGTATAACTGATTTTAGTAGGTTGGAATTTCTTACCTGGACTCTCCTATTTAACAAGACTTCTGCCAAGGCTTATAAGGAAGTTCAGGTCTGGAATGCAAAGCAGGGAGATGGGGGAGGGACTGGATTTATCTAATGCCTAGTTGGAAAGTTAACTTTTTAACCTGATACTCTGTATATTACCTGGCTGTTGTTTTTTAAGTGGCAGATTTTTGGCAACTCCATGGTGTTTCTGAGGCCACAGCATGTAATTGTAACAGAGAAGGAATGATTCTTTCAGCAGTAGGAACTTCTAATAAACTCAAATGAAATAAACAAGCTATTTGCTTCACTAAAACTGGATTAGATTCCAAAGTCAAGCTCTCAGTAACTATGTGGTGCCATGAAAATATTCTTCTGAATTGTTTATAGTATACTGGAGTTGATATATTCTTGAATGGAGTCCAATCCTTTCAGCAAAGGTGTTTTCCTGTGTATGTTTGGGTGCAAACTGTATTTTCCCAGACTAATTCATCTAACTTGTAGTAATAAATAGCTTCATAAAACTTACAGAGCTACCTTTAAAAATATAAAATTTAGGTCTTGACATCCCCCAAGCAGCTTGTAGGATTGCAAAGAGAGCACAAATATGTGCTGTAATTCTGAGAGTTTGTCTGCGTTGAACTCTACATGCACATGAGGTTACACAGACCTTTAGAGTCTTGGATTGGCTTAAAAGTAGGAAATGAGTGCATCATCCAAAATGTATTGAGTGCACTATAGTTGTGCACTATAATTGTGCTGTGGTTAGTTCACATTAAGTTTCAATTAGACAAGAATGTGAAAGGACCATTTAATTAGTCAATAAATATCTGTTGCTGGAAGTTGACAACCTGGAAAGTTGTCTGCTTTGGCAGCTGCTATCCCACACAAGTTATATCAGGCAGGATGTGTCATTAGATGTTGTGCAAGACCTCACCCCAAACTGGAACACTTTAGAGTAAATGGGTTTAACTTTGATTCTCATTCTGTTGTTAACCATACGGTGGCAAGAACAGTGGAAATTTTCAATAAGGAAAAAATAAAATTATAGAATTCTTAAGTAATAAGCGGCCTGTGTCATCTGTGTCATATTATGTAACGTATCAAACTGTCATTTTCCCCTACGTATGATGTGAGATATGCTTAAGACTTAATCACCCAAAGTAGTCAAGTAGAAATTAATTAAAAGTGTGTAATGATCTGTTTCTTAGAAATAATTGGTGTGATTAAAAATCCAACTTTAATAAGACGACTGCATCAAAAAGTTTTTCATTCATTTTCCTTTTTGTTTTAATTAAAAATACTGAGTTTTAAGAGGACATTGAGTTAGTTTAGATAATTACATTTTCCTTCTTTAAAAATGCTAGTGCCCGCCTGTTTGCCATGCTGCGTGTACACAATTACAGTCATATGGAATAAAGTAGGAAACACACAACCTCTTCAGAAGCAAGGATTTTAATAATAGGTCTTGGTTCTTAAATCTGTGCTTTCTCAGTTCATGAGTAGTGGGAACTTCCTTAGGTAAAATTTTAAAAAATAAGCATTGACTGTAACTGTCTTTTCCTTTTTTGGTTTCTATTTCTTGAAGAGCCACTGTGGTATCTGTTTAAAGACACATGCTATAACAGTCGTGTTTAATGTTGAAATGTATTGTCATTGTGCTTTGCGGTTTTCCAGTGATAGATCATGGTTGTGGATTTGCTTTTTAACTTGAATAGAGATGCCTTCACCTCACAGGCTTTGCATGCAATGTGTTGTACCTTTAGTAAAGGCACTTTTGGAGTGCTGATCTCTCTCTACATGCGATTTTTTGCCTGTGTTCCTGTATTCTTGGGTAAGCCATTGCAACTTCATGTGTTGCAAGACAGGTTGGAGAGGTGCTGGTGGTGCTCAGAAGCCTGACTGCTCTGGGGATGGGTGAACTCTAAGTGCTAGAAAATGTTCACCTGGTTAGAGCTGCCAGGAGTGCTCAGAGTCATCAGCGAGTGACACCACAGGACATGTCTGACATCTCTGATCTTGCACCAAGTCCACCTCTTCTGGGAGAGGCCACTGCCATGGCCACAGCTCTATGGGACTCACTGTCCATTCACTCTACTCACCCAAGTATGGTGGCTCTTGCTGGCCCTGGAATGGAAGGAAGAAAGGCAGCAGACAAGGAAGAGCCAAGACTGAAATTGGACAAAACTCTCCATTATTTATGGAGGTACTCAGATTATTAGGATTCTGAACTTGGGAAGTGCAGGCATCATTCACTGGTGTGATTTTTTCTTTCCCCTGTTAGATAAGGACATGGCAGAAACTTTATGCTCTCTTTCTCATCAGACCCCCTGTGCAGAAGCTGGGGAATAGAAATAGTTGGCTGTTTTCCTTCTGTGTCTCAAGGATATTTTAAGGAGGATGTAGCATCAAGTGAAATAAACCAGCAACACATTTATAAAGGGAGTGCTGGAGGTCTAAAAGGTTGGTGAGTGAGGATGTACTGGAATGAAACTAGTACATAAAGAATTTAGCATTACAGTGAAAAAAATGGAACATCCTCACTGTTCTCAGTGAAAGTGTCCTCTTAGAGCTAAAGAAACTGTTTTGAAGAATCAAGATCTGATGATTTTTAGAAACAACAGCTGAGGCCTAAACTAGTAGCAATGGAGTGTACCTCATGGAAGCAACATGCAATAGGTTGATTTCTTTTACACCTCTGAAGAAAACCTGACAAATACTGTGCACCAGCAATCAAGCAAAAATCACATCAGTTGTCAGGTGCAGAGAAAAATCCTTTCCTTCATTCATTCTTGCAACTGAAATGAGGAGTGGGTTCACGAGCATGTTTCAAGACTTCTAGTTTTCTGTTGCTATAATAAAGTCTAGTTCTTGCTTCTAATGAAATTGGCAGCCAACTTCCTCATAGAAAACACATTATCCCACAAATGAACATGGGATTAACCCACTGATAAGTAACACCAAGGTATTTCATTGGCCTTTCCTGCCCTTTGCTGAGTATGGATCAGAAGATCTGACAAAAGAAAGGTATTCTCCTGGTAACAATCACTTCCACTCACATTACAGAAACTCAGAGAAGCAATATACCTGCTTTCCTAGCAGTAAGCTCTTTTAAAAAGGCACATGCAATTTTCCCCACAATGCTGACAATTCTAGTTGAATTAGTTAACATCCTGCCCATATTTTTTCATATCCTTGTTCTTGTGCCAGTGAGAGACATTTCTACATTTCACATTTAAATATTTCTTTGCTATGGTCCCAGCCATGTCTAACTTGTTTTACTTGATGCCTAAATGTCAGATGAAGCGATTTGTAAGGGATCCAAATAAAAGTGTTATCCTGCTCATGTTCTACAAGATTTTCCCTGTCTAGTAACCAGCATCTTTGGCAAGGATGAAGAGATATTAAATCAAATTTGTCGGGGTTTTTATTATCTCGAATTCTTTTTATTCAAAGATATTTATGTGGCTGCTACGCTGAATCCTTTACATAATTTTTCCTAAATCATAATTGCCATATCTGAATTTAGCCTTTTGTGCTGTAGAATTACTCTGTAAAGTGAACAAACACAAAACTGTCATTTCCACCATTGTAACAACATTTACTATTCCATTTGATTTAGATATATCTATTAGTGCTTGTGTTGCAAAGTACCTGTGTTTCATAAAAAGAAAAATTTTCATATTCTCAGTGTTTTTTTGCAACCCACTTTTTCCTGTTTGGTTCTGATGCCCAGTGGATTTGAAATTTTTCTTTTTCTTTTTTTTTTCAAACTGGCAGCGCTGACAGTTGTTCATTATTAATCATCCACTCCTCAGAGTTTGAGAGTATTTTACCTAGGCTGCTTGTTAATTGTTTAATCCAGTAAAGTAAAGCTTGAACATATTGCTAATCAATAGAGTCTCATCACTTATGGGTTAATCCAGGTTGGTGCTGGAGCTTCCCTTGCTGCAGAAAAGCCACCAGCAGAGGCGGTGCAGCAGAGAAACGAGAGCTGACAAGGACGTGCATGAACCTGACCTTCAAGTATTTCAAAGGAGTTGTTCCCTTGGATGGGAACCTTTCCGAGGTGTGCTGAGCAGACAAGGAGCTGAGTGAGCCTCTTAGCTTCACAGATTTTGTAGGTCTCTGATAAAGAAGAGATTTTGTCCTACTTTGAATCAATCTTGCTTCACTTGCTCCTGATTAGAGAGTTCCTTCAGGTCATGGGCTGTTAGCAGACTCTCTCTGAGCACATTAACACCTGCCAATGAGCCAATGTGTGGTATTGATGCTGAGCCAGCATAATTCCTGCTAAGGTCTTGACTGCTGCCTTTGCCACCTCACTAAGGAACACTCCCAAGAGTACCTAGTCTTCTCTGCCACCTTCTTGTGACCTTGTCCCCGCTAACAAAATCCTACAAATCTTTAGAACTGAAAGCTGAGCAAAGAAAGTGGAACTTTTTAGTGCAACTGTGGAAAAGGCCTTTCTTCTTCTTTTTTTTTTTCTGATCCAGGATCAAAATCCAATGAATTGGAACCTGAAGTATACGAGTACTGTTTTTCTATCCCATACTTTTAGCAATAAGGTAAAAAGAAAATCTGAGTATAAGGCACTCACCACACTGCTATAGGAGGCTGTTACTCAGGTATAGTGGTGGCACTGATGCCACCAAGGGCAGTGTTACCAGGAATGGGGAGGGATAATGACTGTTGGCTCTCGGTGATGTGCACCGAGTGGCTCACAGAGCTCAGCTGGCAGCAGGCACAGTGCAAACTGTTGTTGCTTGGTCAAATTACAAGAGAAATAAAGACACAGACTTCAGGGTCTAAGATGAGAAGTAGCAAATGTACAATAAATTGGGAAAAGGGTCTTCAGGTTGTGCTGAAACCAGTGAATAGCAGAGGTTTGATTTGCTGAGTAAGTGCTTTATGACAAAGGCATTCATTATACCGGGGAGAATTATCTCCTCTTAGTTGTGAGTCATACTCTTCTCTTCTCCATCCTCCTTCCTTATTTAGCCAAGGAGAAACAAAATGCTGTGGGTCAAAGCCCAGCTTTGTGTACTCAAAACAAACACACACCCCACACTCCATTCAGAAATAGTCACTTTTCGGTACTTTCCAAGTCAGAGACTTAGCTGCAAATTAAAAGATGGGTAACAAATGAACCTACACAGCATTAAAGAAAATTAGTACCATTCAAAGTCAGCCATATAAAGAGCACAGATTAAACCTGGTATTAAAAACCCTTTCCTGTGAAGGAGTACATACTCTGGAATGGTTGTTTTTGAAAGTTCATTTTTTGTAAAAGTAACTATGTTTAGGGTAGTTCATTATCCAAAAGCCTTAATCAGAAGTAAAATGTTTTGTAAAAGTCTGATAACTCATATCATCTTTATTTTGTTATCTTTTGAAATATTAACATTTTAAGATAAATATATCTAATATAAAAAGATGAATTGTGCAAGTATGTGCATGACATTCAGGCTGGTGTAGTGATGGATGTTTATCCCCA
>VZTN01000891.1:63867-79341 GCA_013400515.1 Erpornis zantholeuca
AAAATACTGACACATGAAAAGTACAAAACCAAATAACTGCTAGAAACAGCTGAAAGCAAATAGCTATAATTTGACATATAGTTTCTTTACAAAACACATTTTTGATGTAGAAATCTGCTGGAATGTTCAACCCTCCCCCTAACTTTCAGATAAATAACATTTATTTTAATCAAAATTAGTCACAGAAGTATTGCATTTAATGTCATACCAGTTTTTGTCATTCATATTTAATATATTTGTTTTCATTTACACTGAGACCTACTGTCTGAAACAGAGTTGTTTAAAAAGAAATTAGTGTGACCTGTCTTTTAACCTTTCCCCTTCTTATCCTGTGTTTAAAGTTCCTTTAAAGCATGAGTTTCCCAAAGGGTGGGCAGAATGACCACTTGGTCACCAATGCAATTTTTCTCTTCTTCTAATAAGTAATATCAATCACTGAATAAAAATATGCCACCATGAGTTTTCATACCAAAACAGGTTGAGCCAATATTACAGATATTAAATTACACTTCAGGGATTTCTGAAGTCTAAAGATTATTTGGAAGTAACACTACAAAAGGCTTTGTTAGCTGGAGTTTTAAACCATAGCCCTGAGTCACAGGGGATTAGTGCTGAAGAGATATTAGAATATGAATTATGTAATCTCTACGTCCTTACCTGGGAGTTACAGGAACTGAACGTACTTCCTATATCAGTGCCAGTTTCAGGGTGAGAACACAATGATAGCAGAAATACCTTTTTTTTTTCTCTTCTGGCCTGCTTTTTGCCTTAGCATGAAGTGTCTCACAGTGGCATTTGCCACTGCCGAGCTGAAGGTTCTAGTTTACGAAAAGCTGCAAAAATAAACTGGTCATCTGTTTAGCAGCCCTGGTTTGTAAACATGCAGGATTTTGTAAACCAGCAATATATTTATCTATCCAAATGATATTTGCTTTTGAAACAGGGGTTAGTAGCAGTAGTTTGCACTTATATAGACCTTTTTTTATTTCTCTCGCACTGCTTTAAAGTGATTGAATGATTTGTGTTTCTCCACACATAATAATCCTGCAAAGCAGACTCAGAAAATACCTGTAGCAAAGAAGAGCTTGTCCATGCATGAAAAGAAAAATAATAAAAAAATAAAAAAGGATAAGAAGCTCCAGAAAATTAGTCTGCTTCAAAAAGCTATTAAATTGTTCCTATCCCTGAAGCTTTACAAATGTGATAATTGTTGTGTTCAGGTCGTGTAATATGTTTCTGCACCAAGTTGAGGCACTTCCCTGTTTCCAAAGCCCTCGTGTCTGGAGGAAGGATGGGTGGGCTGTGGAACAGGGATAATGAATCTTGCCTGTGGGCAGCGAGTGCTCCAGGTCTGAACGCCCAGAAATGCTTCACAGACGTGCTGAGCTGCCTACCTGACTTTAAAAAGTAAATACAGAGTACAGGGCTATTCCCAGTATAAAACAGTATCCCTTCCCCCAGCTAACATTTACTTTTTGAGTTGGCAAACCAGTCAATGAAATGCATTTGTAATGGAGACTTGCCAGTGTGAGTTACCTGTCTGGGAGCAGAACCTTTCTGTGCAGTGTTGAAATCTATCGGGACGATTTTATCAAGAGGCAGAATGTTTTATCAGTTCCTTGGTGCAGTTGCATGCCCTCAATAATGGGTTTTATATGAGGGTATTAACGAGTTTTCTGAAATGTGACAGGAACTGAGATAGAAGCCTGGCAAATTACAGTGAACTTTACCAGATAATTTTGGATGCAAACTCAAATATTTGTTTAGGGTTTCAATTTAGCTGAAATTTTAGAGGGTGGCAGTAACACTATAATCCTGGAACAGATGCTTCTGCTCTGAATGCTGCTTCTCCCTCCTCCTCACATACACAGCTTTTGTTTGTACACACAGTGCCTTGAACACTTCTCAAGCTTCCCAGTAGAGAGACTCAAGTTGTTGTAGAGCGTCGTAGGCATCACCAGCAACTCTGGAACATTTCCAGTGAGCCATCTGTGGTTTGATACGAAATCTGTACTCCATGGCATGCTGCAATGTCATTCAATGAAGGAATAGACACAGTGGAGGCACTGATTCAATGAGAAGCTTCGTAGAGTTGTAGGACTGAATTCCTCCCCTTGACCTTTTAGACTCCAAGTGAAGAATTTGGTTTAAGCAACTCACTCAGGTTTCCTGAATAATCAGCAGATATGGACAAGCACTTGCAAGGACGATTCATCTCACCCTAAGTATATAATGTAGGTTAGACTGAATGGCTGACTTGTAGACAGCTGCAATTAGGTTGAATGAATCCATCAGGGAAGAGAATGTGACATTAACATCAGCATCCACCCAGACTGTCCTGAGAGCCCTGGAATTACTCAGACTTGCATCACGGGGCACACACTCCTCTTACGTAAGCTCAGGGAGGAGAAATTCAGCAAAAAGACACAGGAGAAATGTCTTTGCTTTGGAAATAGATGATAACATCAGACTCATGAACTACTGCTTGAATTAGAACAGTGTTTCCCTTCAGGATTTAGGCAATATATTCCAATCTCAACTATAACATGGCTAGATTAATTTATCTCTTCCTGGCCTCCATCTTTCCCTTTCTTCACACCATTTTTTCTTCAGCCCTTTGTCACCTAATTTATTACCCTATGGCTGTTGTCTTTAACCACCTTTCTAAACATTACTTTTTCAATTAGAATCAAAAATAAAAGCTTTGGCATTAGTAGAGTATTTATATATCATGACATTTTTCCTTCTGCCTTGATATTTTGTCTTCTACTTTTTCCTTTTTTACCCACTTTGTGGGTAATAAACTTTGTATATTCAGACCATAAACTCTTCAAGACAGAGACAGTCTTTCAATTTGTGCCTGATAAGAGCTGTAGCAGTATTACTGTAGTATGTTGTGTGAGGATGTAGTCCAGTTCTGCTTGTAAGATTACCACGGGCTTCTCTGAATTCTGGATCAGACAAGCAGTTGAACCCCTGCAGTCCTTGGGCAGCCTATAACCATTACTGATGGATCCATCCCTCTTTATAAAACAGGGAGCTTCCTCATTATCCAGAGACCCCAGCTAGAACGTAAAGCAGGTCTGTTCCTTGGATGTGTGATCAAGGGCACCTCATGGTGCCAAACACTGGGCATTCTGAGGTGTCAGAGAAGGCAAATCTTCCTAATATTTTTCTCTTTCACTTGAGTCCCTTCACATGTAACAAATCGTCTTTAACACATGTTGGAGGTTTTCTTTGGAATGAGTTCGTTTGGGCAATTGTCTGTGCTTTCCTTTCCTGTCACTGAAAATTAATGACTAGAGCTGCACATACAGAAACCCACCCATCTCTACTCATTCTGGGACTGGAACTTCTTCAGCCACCCAAAATATCCCAGGGATGCATTTTATACAAACAGGTACAGAATTGAATTGTATTGGTACCAGCAAATATCTCTGAACAGCACTCAGTGTTATAAAACTAAGCTCTAAATTCAGACTCAGGAATCCAGATTTCTGGTCAGAAAACAGAAACACTACCATGTGGCACATCCAAACAAATCAGCACAGTTCAAACTGAATTCTCCTGGCTATTATCATATCCCTTCTGTAAAGCAGATACACTGGAAAGCTGCAGTGTTCTGAAATGTAAAATGGATTTTTGCAAAATCTATCATACAAAGAGTAATTCATTAATGGTTCTTAATTTTGCCATGTGTCCTTAAAAATGCTGTTTAAGTAATCTGTTTGTACTGGAAACCCACAATAAAACATCACTGTTCTGTAAATGAGGTGAAAGTGAGAATTGCCATGGTTTTATTTTACATCCTCTAAGTGATGGATGTAAGGAAAATAGGAGTTTTAGAACTGAGTTCAAATATTCTCAGTAGTATTATCTATCCGTTAGCAGACAGACAGACATATATAGGTAGAAGTTTATTTATCAGTTATTCTTACTGGAAGCCTTCTCTCAACACCTGGTGTTAGCAATAGTTAACATCATGGTGGCTTGGGTTGTGCTTCAACTTAAAAATAAATTAAAAAAAAAGAAGTAGGATGTGCATATGGTAGATGTGATTATTTTAACATGAGTTCATAGAGCTGTGGTTTCTTAGAAGTCAATCACAGTTACCCGAAATGTAGAAAAATTTAGAATGCTCTTTTTAAAGGTCAAGTCTTTTGTTCTTTATGACCAGTTTAAAAAATGTATCCATTCCTGGAGTCTAAAAATGGTGATGTAGTATCTATGAACACAGCAGAACAAGAAGAAACTTAGTTCATGTCCATTATACAGAGAAATAGTTACTCTTTCTTTTTTCTCCTGGATTTGTTAAAATACAGAGCAAATTGCAACATGAACAGGAATATAAGAGATTCATAGTAAATGGTTTAAGAAGAGTTTATGTAAGACTGAAATGCAGCTATGGGAGAATAGTTTGGCTCCATTCTCTCCATGAGATAAATATTGTCAGTTGTGAGACACCATCATTATTTGTGAACCAAATTTCACAACAACCATATGATTTCTGACTGACACGGGTCTAGGCCAGTTGGAATGACTTTTCTGTTCCTTGCTGAGAGAGCTAATAATGTCTTCAGTGGCAAAGGGCTTATTGTTTAGTCATTGAGAAGAGAACTTATATTAACTCAGAAGTTTTAGACTTTGTGGCAATAATAACATTTTTTTATGTTTTCATTGTGATATTTTGCTATGTGAGTAGTTACAAAGTTATATAAATATATATGATATATCACTCCAATATACTACATATCATATAAAGGAGAATTAATTTCATCAGACTACACATATCTGGTGCTTGTCAGTTGGAGAGTTTGGCAAGAGAAGAAGCCAAAACTTGTAGTAACCTCTGTGTCCAATATTTGAGAAAAGCCTTTCTCTCTAGAAGAAATCAGTTTCATACCTGCACATCTTTGTGCTTATGCTAAGCCCAAAGGTAGAAATTACTACTGGTTGTTATAAGTGAGGTGACAATAAAAAGACATAAAATGGAAAACATAATGCAAGTGGTGGATGGTGGGCATCACAAAAAGAGGAAACAGTAAGAGGAACTCAGCCTTTCTGCTGCAGTCTGTTCCCGTTCTGTCTTGTGGGGGCTTTATGGGATGGGGAGGGTTCTGCTTCAAAGAGAAGTAAGTAGGATGTAAAGCTCCCCAACTAAGAGTCTGCATCTTTCATTTTCCCAGCATTCCTAAAATTCTTCCCCCACCCCCCTCTTCCCCCTAAACCAAATCCCTTCGGCTTTGGTGACTTCAGTCTTCATGGAGTTGTAGCAAATGGAAGTAGAAGGGATCTAGAGAGGTCATTAACCCATCTCCCTGCCCCAAGGCAGGGCTGCAGCCATAATAGACTAATAAGCTTTTTTTTTTTTTTTTTTTTGGTCAAAGATCCAAATAAATGAATTGTAAAAATTTTGGGGAAGTTTAAGCTCAGTTGTTAAAGCTTCATGTAACTGTTAACAGAGTCACAAGGCTGACTTCAGTGAAATTACTTCAATATGAATCAAATTAAGAACAAACTATCACCTAATTCTTAATGAGATTTGGTGATTTTTTTATCACTCATGTTATTATGTATTTTTTTGCTGCAGTTACACTTCCAATAAGTATGAAAATATAATAACGATTTTGGAGTAATATACAGAATTACTTGGGGTTTAGATTTTTGCCAATATACATATATCTGCTTATCACATTGTTGCTAAAAAATTTCGCATTCTTTATTGCTTAAAGCATTTTACAGAATATGTGATTTTTATAGCCCTCAATTAATTTTATGAAATTCAACCTCAATTATCTCTGTATAAAAACAGTTCATACAGATACATATTTCCTCAAATCCGATAAGTAATTTTTGAACTGTTTGTTTTTTATTCTGTGTAGGTGTAATACTGTTTTTCACTAGTTGCCTTCACAGTGCAGTGGCAGTAGATTCCTCAGAAGAATGAGTAGCTGATGTGTGTAGTTGTACTGTAATCAGTTCTTTAACGTTATCTCTGGTAGCTAACTCCTTGTTTACCCTGTCACTGTTTCCTTAAGTTCAGTCATAGATTTTTACTTTATTTTCGGTTTCTATCACAGCCAGTTTAAGCACATGTACTGTTTCCATGCATTTTGTAACTGAAGTGTAAACATCAGGAGAGGTTTTTAGGATAACTCCTGGTCAGTCCTCTTAATACCGAAGAGAAAAAAAGTCTTGGCATTGGAAAATCTGGTGGCTTTATAATAAACCTCTAAAACAATCTCCTTGATAAAGTAAGATACTCTGGCAAAAGCACTTGCTAGTATTTTTGTGTAGTAGGATTTTAAAAAATAAATTGACCCCAAGCAAGCGTAGCAGGCCACTGGAAGTTCCTGGAATAGCCACGATGTGGTTCTTTACATGCCAGTCTTACATGGCAGACCAGCGTCAGAAAAACATCAGTGTGTATTTGGTCCTCTGTGCTGGGACTGCACTCACTGATTGCTCTGTGTCCCTTCTGAGCTGGCCTTTTACATAATCTCATCTTCCACTTATGCCTTCTTTTCCCCATTGAGAACAAATAAAGTAATTAGAAGTTTTCTTCAGGCAGAGGGAGGAGCAGGCACAAAGTATGTAATAAGTTTTGTCTAAACTGTTTTCCTTTCGTAATGCATGCCCTAAAGCTGTGTGCTTAGCTGGGTTCAGTGTAATTGTTCCTACCCTGCAAAGCCTTCCGGACTGCCCAAAACAGAGCAACACAACTCACACCATGCCCCTTCCCCAGCTATGCCGTGTTCCATAATATCCTTCTTCCAGAGCCAGTTATTTCTTCAGCCAGTGAATGAAAATTAAGAGTCTGATTCTGAAGATCCCAAGTTTAAACCTTCCTGACAGCTTCCGTGTGTGAACATGCTGTGTGACCCTGTAATAATGCAGATACACAGTTACCTGTGCACAAAGGAAGTTCACTCCAGCATTCCCTAGTTTGTCACTGATAAACTTTACCTTTCACCGATAAATTTTTAAGAAGTTATCCCAAGAGGGTGATTATAGGATCTTATTTTCACTTGCATGTTTACTTTTGCCACATTATGACCATTTTGCTTTAAAATACTGTTGCCCTGCCAGCTTGCTCTTGGCTACAGAAAGTTTTGTGTTTCTGGAATATTTTCATGAAAATGTTAAATTATTTGAAATAATTTTATGTCTAGCATTTAGGCCAGGGATGCATTTTTGCTGTCCTGTGAAAACCCAACCTGTTTGGCACACTCTGCATTCAGCTTGACTCTTCTGCTGGCATTTACCTGCCTTTTGGAGCAGGTGAGCCAATGCCTGTGCCCACACTCTGGGCTGGGACACCGGAGCAGAGCAGAGGGGCAGGAGGCAGGAATGGGAAGCATTGCCAGCAGGGAGGAGGACAGGTCAAGAATGGGGGAGAAGAGGAGGAGCAGAACAAAACAGGGGATGAGGAAGGCAAGGGGTTGAGGCAAGGAAGGGTGGCCTGGTGCTGAATTTGAATCTAGGCTTTAGGAACAGGAGTAGGGCGTGGAAACAAAGGCAAAGGACTGTCACGGGCAGGAATGAAGGAAGAGCTTGGAAGCAAAAAGCTGAGACCTAGGGACTGCAGATAACCAGAGAAGAGACATTTTTGTCATGAAAACCAGTTGTGGGGTAGAAGGACTGGATAAGCATTGGGATTGCCAATGTGACCAAAAGCATCCTGATTCTTACCAGCCCGATAAGAGAAAGAGAGCTTGAAAGGGATGGAAGCCAGACTGTCAGAAATAGCAGAGAAGTCTGTCCACCAGAAAACATTTTGTGCTTAACTGGGACTTCAAATGTGGTTGTCTCTCTGTGGTCAGCAAATATCTGTGAAAATGTTTCTCTTGTGGTGCTGATGTTCCAGAAGGATCACAGCCTGTTCATACCATCCCTTACAGCCTTAGTTCAAGTGACCACAATGTCCCTATTGGTGCTAAAGATTAAGGGCACTTGCTTAACCTGTAGATGCCTGTATAATGCCATGCAATGAATTTCCTGTTTGTTTGTGGTTTAACATGGAGAGTATTTTAAATGGTGTTAAAATATTTATTATATTTTGAAATACCTATGCAGGCTCTGTTCACAGGGAGCATGTGTGTGTCCAGTGTGTGTCAGATTTTAGTGACAGAATAATACTCAGGACTCAAAGTTTTCAAAGGACTCTGGTGTGGTTTGTTGTTCAGAACATGTCTGATCTAAGGATGAATGTGGTATATGCAGTGAAGTGTGCTTCCCAGAGAACCAGTAATTTGTTATAATGTTTGAAAGTTGGGATTGTAGAGGAGTGGATTGTAGAGGAAAGGATTGCAGGAGGAATGGTCTCATAATTAAGACATGGAAGGTATGATGTGTGTCTCTGCCAATACCACTGGACTTGTATGATCACATTGCTTCAACACAGCATTTTTGTTTTTATACTCTTATTTTTGTGTCTCTCGCTTTCTGAGTGCCTGACTTGGGGTTCTTGAAGAAATACTAAGCACTCAGCTGCAAATGAAGTTAGCATTTGAACATGTGAAATTTTAAACATTCTGTAAAATGCTAAACATTCCAGAAAAGCAAGTCCTAAATGCCTCAGATTCTGTTTCTGAAATTAGTAGATACCTTTTGCTATGTGTTTTATGTGCCTCAATTCTGTCTCTAAAATGGAGGTAACATTGCTGCCTTCTCTCACAAGGATATTAGGAAAATAACACAGTTGGTATTTGTGAAGCATTCAAGTGCTATATACTGACATGTTCTATTGAAAAGCCATTCTGGCTTCAGAACAAGGTTTGAATAGTGTACAATAAATATGTCAGAAAAGTTCAGAGTAAACAGTGACAAGAAAATAAAATACTGAATAGCCAGTCACTAAATGAGCAGTGTGCATCCTCTTCACTGAAGAAGATGGGGAAGGAGAGTATATGCCTGTATAATGAAATTCTGTATCATAACAAATAGGTCTATAAAAGCCTAATTCACTCTCAACATGCAATCTAAGGATCTTTAATTTTTTTACTTTTCCTGTCTAAGTCTTTGCAGATCTATAAACATTCTTCTGTCTATTTTCTGTTTAGAACATATATTAGTGAATGAACATGGTGTTGACCAAATGTGTAAATGTAAAAGATCATTTTCTTTTCTGACCACACAAAGTCCAGGGTGGTGTGGTGGGGTTTTTTGCAGTTGTTCCCTGTCTGTGATATTTAGTCAGTTCCTGCATAAGATGAGTTTGCTGAGTCTTGGTTCTGTTTGCTCTTCATCACCTTGCTCAGAATCCTTTTGGCAGATTTGGCAAAGGGTCAGTAATTGCAGGAGGAAGGCAGTGTTACTACATGTTCCCTAGAGGAAGCCGCCTCTCCTGCTCCTGGTGAGGGCAGAGAGATGCCAACAGGGAGTGGGAGAAGGTTGGATTAGTTCACTTGTCTCTCCGCCTTCCACATCCTGCTTACCCTGCACCCTGCCAGCAGAGTAGTGTACACTTTTTAAGAAAGAAAATGTAGTTGAAAGATCTGCCAAGTGCTCCCCTGTACTTCCCAGTTTCTCCTTCTCCTCTGCTTTTCAGTGGTTACAGCCTCTCCCATACAATCCAAGTTGTACCTTGGCTCTTCCCAGCAAACGTTTTGCTCAGCAGCCAGAGGAGGTAGTCTCATGCCCTGTTTGTATTGTGCTGAGGCAGAAATGAGGCATCATGGGCTGCAGGCCACAGCCACAGCCAGGCTTAACCTTCTCTGGAGTGAGGGGAGAGCTGTGCGTGAAGGATTCTCTGCCGCAGCACTGGTTTAGTACAGTGAAATGTCAGAGCTGCAGAGTTCCTGTCTGGTATTTACAGGGGGTAGGGGTTGATACGTGAGCTGTGCTTCACAGGCAGAATGCTGTCAATAAATACACACCTTTCTCCTATTTCAACGCTGGGCTGTGGCATCTCACGCTGGACACAGGCTTTCCTACTCCTCATGCACTGCATTATGCATTTCCTTCTCTGGAGAAAACAACAGTGCAGTTCTTCTCCCAGTGCTGCCTACAGCCAGGAGCAGCCAGTGGTAGGAAGTTACTCCCAGTTGCACAGTCTCAAAACCAGCAAGGAATACAACAGTCAGCTCATTGTAAATTCAAATATTTCTTATGCTTTTTATTTGAATTCTTGTGATACAAATGTTCCAAAAGTATTCAGTAAAAGGAAGCTGTGTTTACATGTGATAAAAGCAAAAATGAAGCAAAAGCTGAGAATAAGGATAGTCCACATAGCCTCATAATACAGTTTTGCAGCCACTACTGTTCCCCTGTTCCCTTCAGAAGTGTGTGCATTTTAAAGGAGCCACCCAGTTTAGCCCTTGCCTACTAAATCTTTCAAGAAATATGCTCCTTCCATGATACCAGTTTCATAAATTATTGCACTGTGCAGAAGATGCTCTACTGTCTCATCTGACCAGCTTTCAGTGCCTTGCTGTGTCCAAAAGCAAGGCAGAAATTAAGCAAGTAAAGCCTCAGTTTTATATTAATTTTCACCTTACTTTACAAAAGCTAAATGGTAATGTCATGCCTTTTATATATCTTTGGTGTAATAGACACTCAGAGGGAGGGTGGAAGTATTTTTGTCATAGTTGAAAAATAAGGTTTATTGTGCAAGGAGCACATGGTGCTTGTGGGCAGCCATGTAACCTGTGTCTCTGTTTCCCCATCTGTAAACTGGATTTAATGTTCCTACAACTCACTGGGGAGGGCAAGCTTTGATTAACATATATGATTGCCCTATACAAATGCAACTGCTGTCACTGCTTGGTTTTATTAGCCACTATCAATAGAATATGAAGAGGAAACATCTAGCAGAATAATGTGCAACCAGGGTGAGCCCTCTCCATCTTTTGACCATCACATAATTTATTTTCAGACTCTGTCACCATGTGTGCATATTTAAAATAAAACTATACTTACACTGTAGTGCTATAGAAATCAAATAATTTGATGTAGAGATTGACACGCAGACAAAACATTGGTTTTTTAAAGGAAAAATTCCCATAGATGTAATTAAATACCTTGAGCAAGGTATTTTGTTTAGAAAATTTTCATAAGGAAAAAATCTATTCCAATTTAGAGAATCCAATATATTGAAAACATACAGAACTGTTGCCAGGTCAGCCTAGAAGAGAGTCTGGGAAGTGCTTTATTTGTGTGAGTAAACACGGATCAGTCAGGAAAAAGACTGCATTTTGAAATATGCTATGCAAAATGATTTCTACTGCATTCATTTTTTTTTTTTTTTTCTCTCCATGTTTTTCTCTCTCTCTCTCTCCCTCTTTCTTCCCTCTCTCTCCCCGCCTTCCTCTCCCTCCTGAAAATCTCCTGCCACAGCGGCTGCATTTGCCTCCAGACTTGTCAGACACAGTGAGCCGCGCGAGCAAACAGGATCTGGCAGGATCCGCCAAACTGCTGAGCTCAGGATGTGGTGCGATGGCCATCGGCAACAAGCACCTGGACTTCTAGTGATTTCTGCTTAGCAGTTTCACTCAGATTTATGTGACACTCTAATTACGAGTGTTAATGACTTATATAAATATTTTTCTTAATGATTTGACCCGGCAGTCTTTAAAAATACATGTTGTCATATGATGCCTTCGTTTTCGGGGTTTGTTGGGGTTTTTTTTTTAATGTTCTGGTTTCTTTGTACTAATTTTGGTCTTGTTTGGGTTTTGCTTTTCGTTAAAGCTTCTGTTATGTTGGGTCCTGCCATTGTTTTGCTCCAGTGGAAAAAGGGAGTATTTTGTTCCTTTCCTTAAATTAAAAAAAATTGGATTACCCTTTCATTTATATTTTTTTTTACATTAAAAATAAAGGGATATTTTTCCCAAAAGAATTTTTATATGCTTACGTATAATGTTTTGTATGAATAATAAGTTGGATGATTTATTGAAATAAAGAAATGGAACTAAGCAATTCATTGTCATGTGTTATTCAAAAAGCAAATTACACACTTTTAAAAACATTTCTGTAATTGAAATACCATTCTTAAATTTCAGGAACTCTCTACATCAGTTTATTAAATATGTAATAATAAATTTAGGAGATATAAGGTAGTTTTTATTCTAATATACCAGTAATTGAGAATGGGGAGGGTTTAAATCAGAATATATTATAGATAATTACTTTGCCTTATGGCTTACTTGCATGCATTAAAATGCACTTGAATGGAATTTCCTAACCAGAGAGGAAAGAATTGATTTCCTTATGTAGTTCAAAACAGTAATCCTAAACAATTGAAGTCAGCACTATGAAATTATGTCAACAGACATAATTCAAGATTGAAATTCAAACCGACAGCTACATTAATGCCGGGAAACCAGAAGAGTGCATTTGAGCTCGGGGAGGGATATCACAGCAAGCTGGTCTAAAGCAGGGCAGAATACACAAGTAATTCAGGCTTTTGTACCCTCAGATATACAATTTGTGAACTTCTAACTGTTCTGTATGCATCCCTGTGTCTCTCTCATCAAACAAAGGAACAGTAAAGCAAAGCTGACCTGGGAATTAAAGTGGTTTGCATTCTTTCTTCTGAGGCTGACTTCCATTTTGAAAGGTAATATCTTCTCTGCAGAACTTCCAAGCTACCCAGCTGTAAGATTGCATTACAGTTTCAAAATTTAGTCTTTATAATAGTGTATTACATGGCTGGAGTGAAATTGAGTCTTCAAAGAACATGTTAATAGGATGCAATAATGGTAATATATTTTGATGGGTTTGGAACCAAGACTTGGGGAAGTGGTTTGCTTTTTTTTTTTTTTCTGCAATCCAGGTTCTACTTTATTTTTTTCTTGACAACACTGTGTAAAACAAAGACATAGCTTTTAAAACTGTCTAACTAATATGATGAATGTCAATCACTTAAAAAACTCCACTGTAGCATAAACACATACTGTATACAGCTTTTATTCTGAATTAGAATAATTGAATCAATGACAGTGATTTGCCAGGATGTCAAATCTATCCATCATATCCTGTCACTACCAGTTTATTTTTTGTGATCAAAATCAAAAAGACTACTATTTTGTCATCAGCTATTTCATTAGTAGTAACAATCAGGTTTTCTCTTCTATATTTTTTAGATATGCCTGTTATATTTTTTATTTCTAAAGACACAAATCCTTTTTAAATCTTTTCAAAATAAAGTTTCAGAACTGAACTGTCAGTTTAGTGAAGGAAAAAGACATCTACTTTCCTATGCCAACATACTTAAAATATTATCATTGATGTCTCAAACATTTTTTCTCTTTTTGTATTATGTGTAAGACTGAATGGAAGTTCTCATTAGATACATAATTGTGCCTTTTGAAAGCATGAAATAATTTAAATACTTAGGATAAAGTGATTTTTAACAAAGGTGAAGTTTTACATAGCACGTCTTTTTAATGTAAATAACACAAAACACAGTATTTCATTGTGGGATGTAAAGTCACAAGGCATATAAATTGCTGGCAACATATTTAAATAGGTCATTGACTTAACATACAGGGGAGAAAATATCATGGAAGTCACAGTCCCATTTCTAGTTAAGATATTACCTGAAAATTAGTGAGCAGCCTGTGTATCCCATGTGTGTACCTGTCTATATGAGTGCCCTGTGCATCTGTAAGGCTTCAGTTTCAAAACTTCAGGAGGGTGATATTAAAGCTGACAAGTATTTTGAGTAATAAAAGGAACTCCTTCTGCAAATCTGCATTAATTTGTTTTTTTTCTGAGTCACTAAATGTGCTTCCTAAAGTAAGTGTTAGAGAGTGCAGAGGTACAGTGTCATTTACCTAAGGCAAAGACATGGAGCAAAATTTCTCTTTTCTTCCCAAATCTCTTATCAGTTACCACTGCATGTGACAGTGACTTGGGTAATCCAGCAAGCTGATAGTGAGACAGAGCTTCTTATGTGCTAGCTGCAAGCAGCTAGAGAGAGGGTAGATAGAGTGTCATAGGGGGTGGCTAGAGTGTAGATAAAGTGTAGATACAGTGTGGATAGAGTGTAGATAGAGTGTGGATAACTTTGTGATTTCATTCGTGGCACTAACAGCAGTTTTGACTTGGGAAGCCAGAGGAACTTTTACCTGGTGATTTTCTGTGCCTGTTCCCCATAACCACTCTGTGCCTGTCAAGCTCCTGTGCACAAAACATCCTTCTTCAGTTCTGTCTTCCCTTGACTCGAAGACAAATATTTAACTAAGGGGAGCAGCTCAGGTAATTGAAGAATGGGCACAGCCTCTTTTGACAGGCTGTGGCAGTGTGCTACCAGCTCCTTTTGGCATCTCCAGAGGCCCCTTGCTGGCTTGGATGGAAAGTCTGTGCCATCCTCTCTTGTGCTCAGAGGGCTCCTCTCTGCAGAGATTGCAGAATGAGAGGGTTTTGTTTATTGCAATTTTTTAAGCAGAACTTCCTACTTTTTAGCTGGCTACAAACTGAAACCACCAAACTCAGCAGGGAAACAATAGATTCATCCCAGTAAAGACATTCCCAATTCAGCATAAGAACCTGATCTTCACAGAATTGTGACACGCAGTCAAGAAAGCAGTAATGAAATTTAAAACTTTGTGCCTTTAATATGTCAAATAAGAATTCTTTCTATAATTTCTGTTGTGTTGAGGTTTTCAAAATATAAGTATTTGGAACATGAGAAGAATATTATCATAGATAAGTCTTTTTCTCTGTTTATAAAGACATTTCAAAAGCAATTTCCAGGGTGCAGCTGAATTCAATTTTCTGTAACAGTAGCTACGAGC
Organism: Erpornis zantholeuca; assembly: GCA_013400515.1. Lineage (NCBI taxonomy): Eukaryota > Metazoa > Chordata > Aves > Passeriformes > Timaliidae > Erpornis > Erpornis zantholeuca. The sequence goes on from VZTN01000891.1 coordinate 78,609, forward strand.
ATCTGGAAACAGGCATTCAGCTACTCCAGATTTGATACCTGTGGTAGTACACAACTGGCTTAATATTTAAATTTAATATTAAGTAGTGATGCTGTTCCAAACACAGCTTTTGGGGAAGTGCAAAAGCCTAAGTTACAAAAATCTTTCACTATGCCTGTATTGGAAGGTGAGTTTTTCTGAAACCACAAGGTTGTAACACATCCCATTAAAAATGTGGGGGCACTACAAGTACTAAACTCAAACACACACACTCACATGTATTAAACAAGTAGCTCTCCAGGATCACATATTAGAAATTTAGTTAAAGTGTTCTTCTTCTTTTACTTGTGCAGGAGAAACATGCTAAGTACAGAGCACAACAGAAATAGGAAAGAAGATGTTTTTATGCCTTTAAGAGATGGTGGAAGCATGTCCTACCCCCATGCCACCTCTTGGGATTTTTATTTTCTCCTGTGAGCTACATGAGTGCAAGACCTGCCTACATTTCTTTTTTTTAATCACACTGAGCCCATGGTGGTGCTTATTCAATAATAAATGTACCTGTGTAGAAAAAAGGAATGAAAGTGAATCCTCTTCATCTTGGGGAAAAAAAGGCATCTCAAATGGTGGCGGGGGAGAGAAGGATGGAAGGAAAGAAAAATTCCATCACTTTTTTTTTTTTTTTTTTTTTTTTTTTTTTTTTTTTTTTTTTTTTTTTTTTTTTTTTTTTTAAAAATTTTTTTTTTTTTTTTTT
>VZTN01000891.1:79369-93507 GCA_013400515.1 Erpornis zantholeuca
GGGTTCTAGTTATTATAAGCAAATGTTAGGCTCTTTTTCTTTTCCCAAAATAATGAGAAAAAAACCTCTGTATTTCAGCATCTGAGTAGACAGATCTTTCAGGACAGGCAGGCATCAAGCATCAGGGAGCATCTGCTGAAAACTTGGCTGCTTATTTAAACTCTGCCTTTAAACAATTTGGAAAGTTACCTGGCACATCTAATTTACAGACCTCCTGTTCATACGAAACAAAGACATCTCTTACGTTTTCAACATTTCATTGCATAAGGATTTTCTGGACATGCAGAACTTAATCTGAAAGGTCTTTCAGAGAAGTCAGTGGTAGTTTAGACCAGGAGAATGGTAAGGTCCAGGGCATCTTTTACAATTTAGCAGATCTAGAGAATTTTTAACTGCATATCCTTCTATATATTTTTTAAAAATGTATTTTAACATCTTCTGGCATCGAAGATAAATGTAAAATCCAAAATACAGCAAGATTTTAAAAAAAAAAAATCTTTATGCTCTCAGAGTTTCAATCTGAATGTTCATGCCCTCAGAATGTCCTCACTTAGAGTGTCAGAGGTATTCTCTTAAAAGTCTTGAAATGGGTGAATTTTGGCACACTTTCAGATACTTTTTTTGAAGTCAAGTTGAAGCAGAGGCACTAAAGAAAGCTCTTACTGGAATTTCACCTGGCTGGACTTACAGAAGAACAGAAAGGATGAATGGATTGGATTTAGATATGAAATCAAGCAGTTTTTTGTGCCTTTATTTTGGGATAGTTTATTGTGTGGAGAAAGAACTGTAAACCTGTCTAAAATACATTACTTGATTGAAACTTCGGCAGTTCTTAGAATGCATTTATTTAATGCAAACTCTGTCAGAGCTTCTACTCATAGGCCAAGACTTTGTGCAGGGCATCAATCTTGGGCTGAACCCTGCATGTCTACAAAACAAATTTGGCTTCCTAACCCATTTTAAATCAGTAGAACAGAGATTGTTCTAGCAGGACTTGACACCAGCTCTAGCTCCACTGTCTCCAGCTCGCAACCACAGCTGGAAACTGCAACTGCAGCACTTCATTCCTGGCCAGAGAAGTTTTGGTGCATCCATTTCCTTTCTGGGCACATTGAACATCTCTGTGGATCGAGCAGATGAACTTGTCAGACACAAAGGTATCTCTGCTATCCATCTGTTTAATGAAACTCCTGCCACCAGCATGGCCTTGCACTTGGAAAAGCTGAACCGATTACAGAAACACAGGATGGGTCAGGCTGGAAGGAACCACAGGGAGTCATCTGGTGCAGCCTCCCTGCTCAAGCAAGGGCATCCCAGAGCACGCAGCACTGGATTGTGGCCAGATGGTTCTGGAATTTCTCCAGTGAGGGAGACTCCGCAGCCTCTCTGGGCAGCCTGTTCCTGCTTCATCACCTGTGCAGGAAGGAGGTTCTTCCTCATGTTCAGGTGGAGTTTCCTGTGCATCAATTTCTACCCATTGCCTCACGTGCTACTGCTTGGCACCATGGAAAAGAGCCTGGTCCATGCTCTGACCCCTTCCTGCAGACACTGACAGGCATTGATGATCCTCTCTGTTATCTCTTCTGGAGGCTGAACAGGCCCAGCTCCCTCAGTCCATCCTCATAAGAGATGCTCCAGTCCCTTTATCATCTTTGTTCCCCTCCACTGGACCTGCTCCAGGAGCTCCATGTCTCTCTTGTCCTGAGGAGCCCAGGGCTGGACACAGCACTAACGAATAAAACAACTCAGCCAAGACCAGATAGCAAGGGACAGAGAGAAGAAAGCATTTGGAAGAATTCTCCAGCATTATGAAATTTCCATTTATGATGCTTCCTAGCCTTTGTCCACAATAGTTCAGCAATTTGGAAAATTACTTGACTGAGAAGGATTTTGACAGCACGAGCAGGATTTTGACAGCACACTGGTAGAGACAGGGGAGTGGTAAGTCCATCTATGTGGGAGATTGTGTGGGAGTCTTCCCAGGAGCCACCTCAAAACCATGAGGGTCATCCCAACTTGCCAAGGTGTTCATGGTTGAGGAGCTTCAAACATCACTATCGATGCTCCAGCTTCAGACAAGCAAATAGAACTTGTCCCAAAAAACAGAGGGAAAGAGGATGGAAGCAGAGGCAGAATGCAGGGAGCAGCAATTACTTCAGGGCGTTATCCAGTCCTTGATGGTGGAAGTCTCAATAAAGTTTTAAATATATCCTAGTCCAAACAGGTGTAAACCAACATCAGCTCACACAGAGCAGTTAAATCATAACTTAAAAAATCATCAGAGCCAACAACAACTTATTTTAAATAAGACCCAACAAAAACTAAGTTTAAATAAGAATCTAAGGGTTTGAATATCTGCTTTGCAAAGTAACAGTGTTGACTTAAATTCAGAGAAATCAAAGTGGACAACTTGCTTCTTTAAAAGCAAAAAAAAATTTATAAAATTTAAATGACAGAATTTTTACTTAATCCAGTCTGACAGGGGGAGTTTTAAAAATAAATAAACCCTCCCCTGCAGTATTTGAAACACGAAACTGCAGCATATACAGAGCAAGCATGAATCCAGCTTTGCCAAGTAAAATCTAAAGGGTAAAACATAAACAGAGAGAAATATAGATTTTTTCACTCATTACAAATTAACATATTCATTGTAACACGGTAAACGTGTTTATCTGCTGTATGCAGTTCCATGGAAATCAGAGCCCTTCTGTTGCCCTGTAGGTAATTTCTATGGAATAACTGTTCATAAACTTCTCAAAATCCATTGGTGTAGGCCTGACCTGAAGGAGGTTATCTGTGAATCTACAAACTTCTCTGGTGCAGCTGGAAAAGCTTGTATGTCCCAGGAGAGGAAGAGCTGCAATTTGCAACCCTCACCAATTTTAGCTGCCAGAGTGTACGTGAGGTCTGTCAGGTGCCTGGAGGCAATTGCAACCTCTGCTGAAGGATTCCATACAACTTACAGCTTCTGTCAGGTACCTGAAGGTAACAAAGATCCTCCTGGGTCACCCACAAAACCTCTGCTCACCATCTGACCCTCCTGCAATTCAATGTAGGAGGTGAGGCTCCAGCACCAGAGACCTCTACCAGCCCAGCAAAGAGTGTCATGGTCCTTTGCAAAGGCAAAGAAGCTGCAGCCCACAGCCCAGCAGCATCAGACACACATTTTCAAAACCATGATCCCCTCACCAGGGATATAACCAGGAAAGGGAAAGGGAACAGTACAGAACGCCCTGAAATTCTCAGTGTACTAAAACATAGTCATCAGAGGTTCATAGCAAAACTTGAAGGAAAGCAGGTTTTTTGGAGAGTTTTCTCCAAAGGGCCACCTTCCAAAGAAACAACAGGGGTCCTGGCAGCCAGAGGTTTCATGGAAATCTACTACACATCAGCAGCACATATTAACAGACTGATCAAATGCTTTCATTGCTTTGAGGTTTCATTTCTGCAGACCCTATGAAAACACCTTCATCTTCCACATGATTGCTTTTGCAAACTACCTTAGGGTAGGGAACCATCCGGGGTAAGCTCCCCTAACTGTCTGCTCATACACTGGGGTTTTCTTTCTTCGCAGCTAAGAGAATGTTGGGGGAGGAATTAATTTAAGATATGTTCTAAAGCAAGAACTTGCCAACCTGGCTCCTATCCAAACTGTACTATCTTTACTACTGTGCATCTCATAGGGGTTCCTCCTGCCTCTGCTATTTTCTCAAAGGAAAACTAAACAGTAACGTATGTGAGAGGCTTCCCCAACACCATTCTCCAGCATTAATCCAAAAGGAGCTGTACTCCATGCTTTGTTTTCCACCCAAGGAGGAGGAGCACGTCTTTGGTCTCCAGCACTCTGGGCAGTGCAGGGTTTCTGCACTCTTCAGCCTGAGAAACACTCCCATGTGGGAGTCCTTGTCCATGGCAAGACATGGAAACACTCCCTCTCTGAACGAGGCCAAAGAGCCATCGCAGACTCCACTCTGGCACCCGTAATTCACACGCCTGTTTCTAACTGGGGAGGAGGGCTGTCTCAGGTGTCTGTAGGTGCCAATCACACTTCTGATTAAAAACAAGGCTGCAGGAGCTCATTAAGCAAGCAGGTGTCTTGTCAAAGAAGAGTTATTTTAAAAGAAGATCCTACACCATTCCCAGAGCAGAGGAGGCTTATCAGCTGCATGTGGCACAATGCTCAACTGCTTAAACTGAGGACAAGAGCAAACAAAAATGAACTGGAAAAAAATGTTAAAAGAACCACACATCTTCAGTTTTTGTAGTGCTGCTTTTACCGTGGAAAAGTAGAACAAATTTAAACCTTAGCATAACTCTAAACACATATTACCCAGAGAAACAGAGATAATATATTTTAGTCAGTAATACCAGAAAAATCAATTAAAAAAAAAATCTGACACCTTTGGCCATTGAAAGTGAATGAAATAGGACTTCCAATGGCTGGAAAGCCTGGAAGAGGCAATGTGTTATCAGTCCCGGGTCGTTGTCTGCTACTGTAATCTTACCCCCACAGATAAATCCGACGTTAGGCTGCTTAAAGTGAACCAGCCCATGGGGGCATTTTGCTCACTTTATAAATAAAAAGCCTAGCTAAAAAGAGGAGAAGTCCCCTTTCAGAGCTCCAGCTTGAGTGAGAAAGCAGCTCTCCCTGCCTCCTGCAGCAGGGCACCTGCTGGCTCGTGCTTACCTTTTAAAAACAATTAAAGCCGGTATGTGCTCAGTGCGAGGCAGCTCCAACACGTGTGGCACCCGTGCATGTCTGCTTCGCCATCAGCATGTACGGCTCATCATCTGTCTGCTCTGAACAATAACTGTTAGGTTAGCAGCCTTTTCACTTGTAAATGTAAATATTGTATCTAGAACACAATATTTGAAACACAAAATACAGTGTTATTAAGACAGCACTCACACATCAATTCTTGTGTGGCTATAATTTGTGAAATGCCTTAGGAGGGGCTTATAAATAAAGTATAAGGTGTTATTATGAAATACATTTTAACCAAATGCACAGAAATGTCTCGTTCCTATTGAAATCAATAGCAAAACTCCCGCTAATTTCAGTGGCAAAAAGAGGAGACCCTTGGAAATTGCTGTTACACTGAGCAAATACATCACAGCGGATTTCAGTCTTCACTAGTAATACAGCTCTGGAAGAAAAAATGGGGTGAAAATGGGTATTAGAGGCTGCTCAGAGCACGCTGAAGATTCTGCTTCCCCACTCCTGCTGCTGGTTGCGGTGCCTGGTGAGGCAGCACGTCCGTCCCTTCGCAGCCACGCACCTCCCCTTTGCCCGCTCACAGCGGTGCTCCCAGGCCTTTGGGCGCTGCGGGAAGGGCCCGGGATCCGGCACCGGGGCTGGGGCGTGGGACCCCCGCTCACTCGGGGAGATGCCCCTTGGCTGGGCTGGGGACGCGACGTGCAGGGCAAAGCTGCCCGCGACCCGCAGAGCCCCCGGCGCGCACGGCAGCGGCTCTGGAGGCGGCAGCGCTCGGGGCACCGGCTGCCCCGGCTTCCTCCCGATGTGCAGCCAGCCAGGGACTTCTCCCCGCCGACCTCCTTCCATAGGGCACGATAAGGAGCCAGTGAGCCAGAAATGTCTCCTCTCCGCCGCGGCCAGCCAGCCTGTCACTGAAATGATCTCAAGGTCCATCCGCGCACACACGGCTTTGTCGCATGGCTGCGGAGGCGCGGGGGCGCAACCCCCGGCACAGCCTGCCAGAGAAAGGCTTCAGATGGGCTGGCGACAGTGCGATGGAGGCCACCGGCGGCTGGACCACGGGCGGTGGAGCTGCAAGGCCGGGAAAAGCCAGGAAGGGCAGGGAAGAGCTACGGGGAGCTGCCTCTGCCCGCGCATCGGCACCTGCAGAAACAGCAACCAGTGCACAAAAGTTGTCGGGGAAGGAAGGGATGGGAGGATCTTTTCCATTCCTCGTTGACCAGAGGTTGGCATTTCAGTAACAAACTACAGTAGTAGGTATAAACACGGTAATTAGCTATAGAAGTGCTGGGTTTGTACCTGTAATTTATTGTTCTTGGAATCAATTTAGCTATGTGAGAAGGCACCTGCCTATCGTGGTGTTTAATGCAATCTATCCCTTTCTTTTAAATACATAACATGCAGGTCTGATAAAAATATATACTAAAAAAATTAAAAACTGATGTTTCTTTGATAATTGTGAGTGGATGACTTACGGGTAATTAAAATTACGTTATGCTGGGTTAGCAAATGTACTTAAAACTGACCAGTATCAATTAAAAAGAAACCTAAGCTCATTTTTGCTTGCTTCAGGCTCTTCATTTTAATAACTATCATCTCATGCTTTGAGCGAAGCTGCTCTTTTTCCCTAAAGGATTCAGAGTTTATGTGACTTTAATATCATCTGCAGCATTGCAACTACCTCAGCAGCACAGCCCTGCTACCCTAAGTCTCCAGTGAAGTTCTATCTGCAGTGACAAATATGCCAAAAGGAAAACATAACCAGCCTAGATGGTATCTTTGCTTTACAAAGGCTGCTTGTGATGCCTGTGCTTTGACTCAAAACTCCCTGCACATTGGCTTTTTAATCATGAGATCCCTTTTTCAGCACAGCATCGAGAGTAACAACTGCAGCACAATGAGCCAGCTTCATAGATATGGGAATGTTTAGATTTCCCTGCCAGTGACTAAAGGCCTTTAGCTTTCACTAGCCAGTCCCAGCTCGCATTGTTGTCGCCTGTTGATTTGTCTTCTCTCATTATTCCTTGACATGCAGCTCTCCACCCACGCCCACACTAACAACCCTCACACAAAGCGCATTGAGGTATTAACCAGGTTACAAGTTCAATGGAAAATTACACTAAGATTGTGCTGTGTGGCAATATAAAGGGATGGCATTCACTCTCCCAAAGAGCCTGTTAAAAACACAGCTGGGTTGTTTTTTCCCTTTTAAGCATCCTAACAAAAACAATTTTTCCAAGTCAGGGATGTGTATCTGCGTGCATGTGTGTCCACAGGCACTTTAGGTACACTGGCAGCAGACAGACACGGACGTGCACCGCGCCTCCACCACTGCCTGGCACGGTGCAAACTCCCCTCTGGAAATCCTGCTGGATTCTGGAGTTCGTTTAGAGCATCCCCAGAAACCCGAGCTAAATAAACAACCTCCTCCTGCTCTCAGCTGCAATTAGATACGTGACCCTATCTTCTTTTTGTTAGCCCAAATTACAGGCTGGTGGAAGGGATGAAAGTCTATAAAAACATTTCTTAAGAACCCCTCCTTACTGAAAACTGAAAATAAAATCAAAATAAAGCTTAATGAGGTTAACCTAACACAGTAACAAAATTTGCAACACCACACTATAAGGTTAAAAAGAAAATAGTATAATAAAGGAAATACAAAGGCTTTGGCATGGTTTTTACAATCAACAATGGTTAATCTTGATATGTAGTTGTGAACAACTTCAAAACACTTAAGTTTAAAACTCTTGCAAGCACTTTTAATTGATTAGGAATGAATTCTAGATGCACAAAGATGATTGGACTGTGAACAGTAGTACAACTATATCTAAGAACAATTAACTCTTGCCGACCAAAAAGAAACGTATGATGCATGAAAATGTGTATAAAACATCTATAGAATATTCTTGTCAAATATAAATGAAATTAACTTTATTATAGAAATCATTCTGGGAGATTTCTAGGGAAGACAAATACTTACATTTCGACATAAAACAAATTGGATTATATCGAAGACACAATCTACCTTTTATCTATCAAACTCTTTTCTTCATCGAAGCTCTCTCTTAACCCCTGTTTGCACATAGCTTCAGCCGTTAACAACCTTTGGAAATACCAACAGATATTTTTCTTACATAAATCTAGTGCGTATTGTTCCAGGTTTAATTATATGCAATGGAATGATACAAACTTGGAACGTCAATCCATAATCTATGAACAGATTGGTAGAAGTATTCGATATATCTTGATAAAACTCTTAAATTCGTGGCAAAGCTTGTTGATCATGGCTTCTTTTTTTTTTTTTTTCCTTTTCTTTTTTTTTAAACAACTTCATGACCAACACAGATCAAACATCCATCCAGTCTACATTGTTCTTTTTTTTTTTTCATTATAACATACAAATGCCCATTTACAAATAATACACCAAAATGAATAAAAGTTTGGATACCAAAATGAAGATTTGTTCCAACTGATATAATGCCTTCAGTGTACAAAGGTCCATGTGAAAGTCTTTTCCATGTGTTACAGCATAGGGCACAGTTGCAGTACAGAAGTACTCTGAGAGCCATTCTTCCTTTATAAAATACTGCTGAACATCCAACTGTTGTCCATATAGTCATTTACGGAATTAACACATGTTTTACTGTAATCTTGGCCAGTATTGAGACATATCAGGTTCACTGCCAGGAACTTGAACTGGAACTGACACTCCAGGGGAAATGAGACCTGAAAATTGAGAGGGAAAATGGATATTTTAGTTTTTCTCCATACATAGCACAATTTTTGCTTTACAGCTTCACAGATTTGAGCTTGTATTCCAGTAAACATTAAATCTCACCATCTTCCAGCCTGTGGAATTGGGAGTTGACTGGTGCATATATTTTAAAAACTATGCACATATCACTGATTGTTGTTATAAATATTGTTGTCATGCTTTAAGATAAGTGCCAGAGCCTCAGCTCACTTTTACCAGTTGAGAATTCAGTCCATAATACACTGAACAGTTCTATTCTTTTGAAGAGTGCCTGGTTTGCTCCTGTTTATGCTGACACTTCCCTTTTTTACCCTGATTTGCCTTTTTTATGCGTGGGCTAATATTTCTACAGGTTCCCTACCTCTTTCATAACTTCAAGTCTTCAGCAATAAATGACACCTGACACAGGCACGATAAAAATGTGCCCAGTCCTGCAAACACTTTCACATGCACTTAACCTCACCAGTGTGGATATCTCTGCTGAAATTTAATGCTGAAATAAATGGTAATTCAGAATTTAATTATATAGGGAAGATTTTGAGGGATGGGGGGCTCACTAAAGAGCTTGACTCTGTCCTGCAATTCTGACACCACCTCTGTTAATCATCTTTCTTTCCATCTAGCCCTCCAGAAGCAGCATAAAATCAGAATTTTTGCTCTAATTTGCAAGGTTATATATTTTCGCCTTCTGTCTGGTATGGCAGTGACAGAGAGACCTCCCCCTGTGATGGGGAGAGACTTCTCACAGCAAATACATGCGAAGAGCCTGATGGCTGGAGCAAGGAAGCCACGCTGGCAGGAAGGCTGGGGGAGCACGGGGTCACTCACCTGTGGAAGTGGTGCCAGAGGTGCCCATGGGCTGGCTGTTCATGTGTGTCTGCATGTGAGGAGGGGTGTATGTATCATAGCTCCGTCCATTCACCGATGGACTGGTGGGCAGCATGCAAGAGTAGGAGGAGGTCTGGCTGGGTACTGGGGGCTGTGGGAGCAAAGGACAAAGTGTTAAGTGTCACTGGAGGTAAAGACAGCATCACTCTCTTCGGCATGGACATGCCAGCCCTCAGAAGCAGCATGTGGAAGCAAATATGAGCTTCAATTTTCAAATTCAGGGACCCCAATGCAAAGGTGCCCAATCAAGCAGCCCCTTCACTGAGGCTTTTGGTCTGAAAACCAACATGGATGGTCACTGGTGCTTTTTCAGATATGCTTGGCAAGCGGATCCCTCCCTCTAGATGCTGATGAATTGTTACATCCCTAAGCTTGAGTGCTGCCCTCGTTTTACCCATGTAAAAGGAAAATGTCTCATACCATTTGCAGACAGAGACAGGGCCAGCATCTTCCTCGCACTCAGTGCTCTAACTAAAATCACTGAGGCACACAGGCTGGTCCTGCATCTGCAAGCCTGGGGCACATACACACAGACCATGTGTGGGTTCAGGGTGACCAAGGCTTTGAAAAGGGATCCCCAAACCCATACATACATGCACATTGATCCCCATCAGAGCTGCAGTCACCCCAAACCCATGCTAACAACATCATCTCAGATTAGACATCTCTATTTACCTCAACTCCAACCCCTAAAACCCAACTTGCCAGGAGGCACAGCAGCTGGGAGCACGGGCTAAGGGATGGCACAACTCCAGGGAGGGACCAAGCAGGGGCTTCTCCTGCTTCAGGCTGCTGGATGAGTGGGCACCAGTGCAGCCTTGACCCAGGGAGGCAGCGAGGGGGCAGGAAGCAGGATGAGTAATTCCCACTCCTAAGACACGAGACACGACACGCCTGCACGTATTTCCTGTCTGCACACCCCTGACACACACCATCTCCAGCAATACTGACAGCCTCACTTGCTGAGCACACACGCTGTGCTTTGGGAGAACCAGCAACGCTCTGTGCATCCACAGGGAGATGCCAATGGCTCAGCTGCCCAGTCTCCCTTTCCTACACTGCATGGCTACCCTGCCACAGTGACCATGCAGGCAGCGTTTTCCAGAGTGGCTCACGTGTGCCCTGTCCCTGCCCAGGTGCCCAGTGGTGAATCAGGGGCCTCCTGCTTTCCCAAGGGTCCCCTCCTGTATCAGCCTTTTGATCTTTTGTCATCTGCTCCCAGCTCGCTGCCAGGAACGGCACCGCCAGCCTCCAACATCACGAAACAGCAACCTAGCCAACGTAATTTCTTTCCATAGACTTGCAAGACTCTAACTTTATTTGGTTAATTTTGGTTCAGCAATTAGTAACATCGTAATTGCCGCAGCGAAGGAGTCAGGCTCTCTAATCTGCTCGCCTGTCTCTAGCAGTGGTCAATGCTGTATGCCTCAGACAAAGCTGTAAAACTCCCGTAATTGGCCAGAACCTTCCTAGGCCAACCCCACCATTAAAAAAGGAGGAATTTTGCATCTGAAAGGTCTATAGAAACAGACCCCAAAGGAATAGATTTCTTCCTAACCCAGCTGGTGATCAGCTAATGCTTTCAGGCATGAGGATTGACAGCTCTTGCAATTCTGGCTTAGCTGGCATAACCACTGATGCTAATCACATCCTTCCCTCTCTCAGGTGTTCCTAATGTGCTGCTGCCACGTTACCTACACCCAGAAGGTCGGATCCCTCCAGCAGCTTATTCAGGCAGCAATTTCCACAATATGGCATCAATGAGGTCTAGAGGTTAACCACATTTTTTTTTCCAAACAGCATTTTTTATCCCAGATTTATTGCCTTGCAAATTTGAGGACTTTTCTCTTTTAAAATCTGGGAAAAATGCTTGTTGAGCACAGCTTCTCTCAGTGCCCTTTCCCCTCTGATTCTCCCAGATAGGGCATCTTTCCAGATGCCAAGGAAGCCTTTGGGTGCCTTTTTTCCTTGGATCATGGTTTGCAATCCCTCGTGGCGCAGAGGAAGGGCCCCCACCCACACTCCCTCACACCCCAGGGGCCGCTGAGCCTCGAGGGAATGTTGTGCCACAGTGTGGCACTGGACTTACTTGCATAGGCAGGTTGTTGGCCATGGTGAAGCTGGGCATGGGCGGCAGCGCACTGTACGTGTTTGTGAGCGCCGTGTCCGTCCTGCCCAACATGGAACCTGATGTGAAAGAGGAAACTATAATAGAATAGACAGATAGATGGACACATTAGTTTAACCACAATTACAACTGGCAATACAGTCTCAGAGTCTCATTTTCCCCAGAAGCTGGATGGACATGAGCGGGTTGGTGGCATTACCGGGGGTGGTTGGTTGTGGGATCGGCTGGTAAACGCTTGTGCTGAAACTACTACTGATGGGAATGTGGCTGGGAGTGTTGCTGGCTTGTCTTCGCTGGTTCCTCAGCTTCTCTTCCCTTCTCCATTTGGCCCTTCTGTTGGAAAACCACACCTGGAAATACAGCATTTGAGAGACGTGAATGACCTTACAAGGACTGGAGGCATGGGGCCTCCCCCACGTAGCTCAAGGCCATGGCTTGCAGTGGAGAAAAGCAGCGGGTGAAAGCAAAGCCAGCTGCTGCTATTTTCCTGAAAGAGGGACATGGGCAAATACCTGATCATAAATATGGGTTGCCCTGTGCTTTGAGAAGCCAGGAGTAATGAAATCAGAATAGTAATAGTAAAAATAATAACAGTTATAATTGCAGAGCAAGTCACTACCTGTATCCTTGCTTCAGGCAGGTCTATTTTAGCAGCTAGTCTCTCTCTTGCAAACACATCGGGATAGTGGGTCCTCTCAAATTCTGCAGAATGAAATATTCTTGTATTAGTTGCAGAGTTAATGTGGCTGACTGTAAAATCAGTGTTGTTCCTGCACTGCCTTAAGAAGCATCACTGTTAAGGCAAAGCTGAGCTTTCTGTCTCTGTGTTGGGAAGGAGGATGCCTTGCCTGCTGGGGAGTATAGCCACGGGGATGGACAGGCTTGCTGCATCTTTCAAGGGTGCAGTGCTGCATCTTTCAAGAAGCAGTGAGGGCTTCTGCCTCCACTGAGGGGGTCCCCAAGGCAGCTCTGACCCTGTCACCACGAAGCGAAATGGCACATTGCTAAATAACAACGCGAAATAAGAACAAAGCTCCGCAGCAGGTCAGAGGCGAGGTGCGCCCAGGCCAGTCAGGAAAAAGGGCACCTGCTCCCAGCCCCAGGCAGCGGCAGCACTGGGGATGAGGAGCATGTGTGGGGGCAGGCATGGAGGACTCTGCCAGCCCCCTACCTGCCCTCGGCTCCCTGGCAATGCAGCCTGGCCAGGGATGCAGCCCAAGGGACAGACGAGAGTTATCCCCCAGAGAAGAGCCCGGGGTGCTGCATCGGTGTTTCGGTATGATCTGTGCCCTGAATACTTTGCCTTTGAAAACCATTCTAACAGCTTTTCAGGGCATACCATGGCCACCTATGAATATTAGGAGCTCTGTGAATAAAAGAGCATGGAGGGAACCACAGAGTTTAAATATATACATATATATAAGGCACAGGAATGCCGTGCTTGCATTCAGCTGTTAATGTAGTCAGGGCACATTTTGCTTTTCTCTCCTGCTTCAGCCATAGGAAAATGTCACTCACCTTTCTCAAGGGCTTCGATTTGCTCTTGGGTAAAGGATGTCCTATTTCTCTGCAGCTTTCTTTTCAGCTGGAGTCTCATTTGGGCCTCATCTGAATCTTCTCCATTAGAGCTGATGGAGTTAGTGTTTTCCCCTCCTCCCTCCTGTTGCGGACAGCCATCTGTGGAACCAAGAGTCAGAAAGTGAAATGCAGGTACCCTTGTTTTAAGATCCCTATCAGGGAAATAACGCAATTGGAAACAAGTTCAGCCATGTTTGCTGACACCCTCTCTTAAAAATGGCTCGGATATCAAAGCAACACGGTGCTAATGACACGGGTAACGCAGAAACATTTCAGTTTCCAGCCTTATCATAAACATCAGAAATGAGGAATTATGATCACCTGGTCTTAATTTCATTTTGTTTTCCCTCTGGAATAAAACCTGCATAAAAATACTTTCCCCTGAAAGTGATTCTTTTCCATGAATCCCTGCTGGAGCGCCATGGCAGTCTCCTCTGTCTGCTGCATTTATTTACCTATTGCTATATTTAAAATAGTGATGTTCAGTATTTCAGATTATCTATAATCAGTAATTCCTATCTAATCAATTAGATGTTGATAGGTTTGCAGAAAATGCTATTAAGAAACCAAACCAAGCTTGTAATCTTTTTAAAAAAATATTTATCCAGTTTTTATTTGAATTCTGCACAGTCAATTTCATTTTAAAGGTTGTGAATTTAGAAGTGCCTGCATTGTTCTGCAGTTTTATTCAACTATTGTATGAGTGTGCATTGCCTTGACACCTATTACTGAGCACAGCTGTAATTATATCATCACCAAGAACAGGCTATAATTGCTGAAAATGGAATTTTATATTTAGATAAAAGGACTGTCCATTCTTTGTAATGTGTTGCACCAGAGAAAAGTAAGATTTCTTTTAAAATTTTAACATGTAATTTTAAAAGAAATAGTAGCGAGTTCACTAACTAGCTAAATATGCTGTTCTGCAGCTGAACGTTTGGCATATCATTTAAGTGGTACATTTTTAATTAGGGCATTTCCACCACTTTTAATGTAATTTCTGTCATTAAACAGGGGAAAGTTTCATTGTGCTCGGCGCTCGGGCAGAGGCGGCTGCGGCCCGGGGCCGGCTG
>VZTN01000891.1:116214-141317 GCA_013400515.1 Erpornis zantholeuca
GGGCCGGGCAGCTCTCCCCGCCTCCGCCGGCCGAAGGGTTTGCAGGGATCCCCCCGGGAACGAAGAGGAGACGGCCCCCGCGGGACCCCCCGAGGGATAGGGGCCGGGACCTACACCCCGCACCAGCCCCGCTCCCCCGGGGGCCACCTCGTCCCTCGGCTCTCCGCGGCCACTCGTGACCCGACTCTCCCCAGAGGGCCTGTGCGTGCCAGCGGGAAAAAAGCTGAGGTCCTGCCCAAGTGGGAAACGTCCCCTGCGGGATGAGAGCGGGTGAAGAGGCACGACACACGGGGCACATCGTGGCACAAGGACTTGAGTTTGGGCTGGGTTTTCCAGGATGCCCAAAGAGGCAGGGTGACCTGCTGGGGCTTGGCGGGGCAGCGTTCGGGTTTGGGCCATCTTATCCCCGCTAGGTCATTACTGGGCAAAAAAAGAGGGAGACGGGAGCGGGCTCACTGGAGCACGCACCCAAACCTCCCGCTCCTGTCGTGACCCCCCAAAATGCAAGTGGAACTGCGGAGCATTTTCCCCCATGCCGTGATGGGCTTTGTCCGAGGAGATGCTGACCTGGCCCGGCCCAGAGAACACCCTCTGGGAGTATAAGAAAATCCCGGCTCTCGCTGAAAACTGTCGGATCCCACTAGAGGGGCGACTCCAGCTCTTACACAAATATTTTCCACCTCCGTTTCTTTAGTCTGAGCGGGGTTATGGTGGGTTCGAAGTGACCGACAGTAGATGCAGCACGGCGGCTTTCCCGGCCATCGCTGGGGACAGAGAAAAAGGACTTTCCCCCCAAAACCCCGAGTCCCAACTAGGGAAAAAATAACTAATACTCCAAGGCGACCTTTCCATTTGCTGTAATTACTGCCAAACTCATTCCTCTAAATTAAATGCTGCAACTGATTTGAATCCTTGTAACGCAAAACCCAAGTTCCATCGAATTAGCTGTAGCCTGCCTGCTTTCCCCAGTGACTGCATCTATTAACATTATAATCTCAAACACCATTTTTTATGTAACACTATTGTTAGTAAATCAACTCCTCAGGTCCACAGAGACGCTGACCTCTGTCAATTCAGTGAAAGTGTAATTATCTCCCCGAATCTTGGACAGATTTAAGAGATTACATTTCAACTAAATCTATATCAATGCTAATTTTTTTCCAGACTCCAGGTGCTAGGCACTCCGAAATGGCGTTTCTGCCCAGCAGAACGGGTTACAAAGAGGAGAGGGCTTGCTGTGTAGAGGGCCAAAAGAAATGAAGCCCCACATAAAATTACACCTATTTTTTGCTACAAAACCTGGTTCTTGTATGGCAAAGTTAAACAAAGCAGCTATGCTAAATTAGCGTTAAAGAAAGGCTAGTTTAATGCTCGGTTACAGTCAACTGGTGTATATTTGATGGCTAATTGTCTATCAAAATTAAAGAGAAAAGAACAAATGATTCGTTATAAGAAGGTGTTAAAAGCTTCGACAAAAGGACATTTCACAAATATAATATCTGTGGATGGCGAATTGTCCTTTTGAAGCTTTTTTAATGTACTAAAGGCCTGGGACTCCCTAGATATGAATAATGGGGAGAAACGCGCCCTTTTATTCCAAAAGAGCCTCTTTTAAACCAGTAGCTCTAATAAACAGGCGAGGACAATATTCCGGGAGGAACGGGAACCGCGTTGCTGTGATTTCCGACGGCCACTTAAATAAATAATGCCCCGGCAGTAAAAAGGCATTTAAATGTTATTTGGTTTGCGCTTAAAGAGACCTAAGCTCCTTCCCGGCGGAGAGCAGCTCTCACTTGCAAGTCAACCTATATCAGCAGGGAGAAAAACAGTATTTGCAGGGCTGAGGGACGGGGACGGATCCTTCCTCGGGTGCCCCGCGGCCAGGCGAGGTGCGGGCCCGCCTGCCCCGCATTTATTGCTTCATTCAGAGTAATGGGTCAGGAAATATTCCACGGGGCGGGGAGCGAGACGGGGAGAGCCGCGAAAACACGAGGGAAAAAGTGGTAACGCCAACCAACCAAAACCTCCTGTGTGAAGTTAATTCAAGAGGATGGCGGCGAAGCCGGAGCTGGGGCAGGGTCAGCCCCGCCGACTCCGCGGGCGCGGAGCCCTGCGCAGCCGCTCCGCGCAGGGAAGGAGCGGGTCCGCGCCCCCGCGGAGGGCGTGCGGGAGAGCCGCAGTATGCAAACAAGCCCCGGCTAACTCATGCAGCAAGAACGACAAACCGTCTGGAAAATGGACCCATGGAGCAGCAAGAATGTACTTTTTTATCTCTGACAACTTGTGTCCTAAAGAAACTATCTTGAAGATAATTGAAATGATTACAATTCATTGCTGCCTTACTTTGAGTAGGAACAGTCAAGTAATGAAATCTTAGTAATACAGCAAAAATTTAATTTACATTACACCACTGCTCGAGGTTTCCCTTTTTCTCTTTCTCTCCCCCCTTTTTTATGCCTAGCTTCCCCTAGAAATTTTGTGCTTACACATAATTCTGCACTTTGTTGCATTATTCATATTTTCGGGGTTATTTCCCATTTCCTCCCGCACTTTCTCCTTTAGTAATGGTCTCTGGAACTTCCAGATGTGTGTGTGGGGAATCTTCTGGAAGGCAATAGCCCAAGAGGCTGGGGAGGGATCCTCTAACTAAGTCCAGCCAGGTCCGGGGGCGTGCTGCAGCCTGAGAGAAGGTTTTGGCTAATTACACCCTCCCACAACCACCTCTGGTGATGATCAAGGGTTGGGCAGGCACAGCACCCCCCATCAGGGTCTGTCTCACCCGGGGCAGCAGTGATAATTCATTTTTGGAAACTGTTGGGACTCAGTCCTTGTGGGTTTTAAAAATTATTATTATTATTATTGCTGTTACTATCATTTTAATATCACGATTATTATTGTTATTGCGATTTCTTGCCATTTTCACCAGGAAAATGTTTCCCAGAAGCTGTAGGGTGTCCCTAGTGATGCTGGGGTTTTGACCGAGGTGTTTTTGCCAGAGCTTTGGGCTGGAGGAGGGCACCAGGGCTCACCCGCCCAGAGAAATATGATGGAGCCAGGGCGATCCTCTGCCCCACGGTCCCCCAGTGTCGCCCTGGCTGTCCCCAGCCTCTCTGGCAGTTGTTGGCAGTGCTGCTGCCCAGGATGCCTGTGCCCCTTTGCAGCCTCTCACCTCGCAGATTGTGCAGGAGGCAGCCTGCCTTTTAATCCAAGTCAGAAATGGACCAGGATACACCCTCAATGCAACTAACTGTTTCTAAAAAAAAGACCATCTGGTAATTGTCTTCCTTTAGATCTTCCCTTAATTATGCTTTTAATTAAAGATGGTTCAAGGCATTGGACCACATGAAGGGCAGTAATTACAAATTACATTACAAACCCAACAGATGTAGCTCTATCTGCTGGGAAAAAGGTACCGGAATAAAATTTGACTAAACTTTAGGATAAATTAATCCGCTGCCTTGAGAACAGAAGCACATTTTTTATTATGCAGACTCTAGCCAGGATTTAAGTTCTCTGTCATGATTGTTTTCATATTTCTTTGACATCTATTGATTTGGAGGCAGCTGCAAGGCTTTGTCACAAGAGAGAAGAGCAGTCACAATATATTAGCTTGATGGCATAACTCGAATATGAGTAGGAAGGATAGAAACATGACAGGGAGCCACGTGACTGAGTGATGGGTCTCCAGCAAAATAAAGAAATTAATTTTTAATAAAAAGCTTTAAAAATACCACAGCTAGTGCAACAGCAAGGGGAACGACAGAACTTGTCGATGATCAAGCATTGGGGTCTCTGAAATTTACCCCTAAAGACTAAGAGGGAATAAGCTTTTAATTCCCAGTCAGGACTTGAGCACTGAGCAGAATACACAAGAACCTCAGCCCCTGTGCTCTGGGCTGGAGCCCACCCTGCCCTGGCAGCCAGGCCTGGCCTGGGGAAGTCGGGGCACTGTGGCAGGGCTCCACTTCCCCGACAGGCGCTGGGAATGAGCAGCCCATTCTGCCCAGGTTCTGCTCCGAGGCAAAGCTCCCAGACCCCAAGTGGAGTTTATGCAAAGCCCCCTCGGTTAGCAGATGCAAAGCAATGCAGACCCGATAGCCTCTGTAATGAGGGAAGGCAGTGCAGGCTCAAAGATTTCCTGGGGGAATATCGCCCCGCTAATCTGTGGTCACTGATGGCTCTGGATATGCTACTTAAAATGCATCTTCTGGGGCTGCAGGAATACAGGCGTAGGAGCTCTTAAAATGACCTGGTTTGCAGGGGCTGGCTGGCACGTCAGGAAGAGATCAAGAGACTATGGGTGTAAGGTTTTACAAAACCCAGTTCTGGTTCAGTGGATAAAGACATCATTGATGATCAAGGGGCTGTTTTTAAGTCTACCTCCAGTTCAAAGAATGCGCCTCTCCAGCATTTTGCCAAAATCCTGTGCTAAGTGTATAACTGGGAGCTCAAAGTATTTGAGCAGGTTTGGGCAAGGTAACAGAATTTCCCTGTCTGGGGGAGGCTGTTTGTTAAAAGCAGTCATTGAAGGCAAGCTGGGGAGCGGGGACAGCGAGGATTCACATGTCAGACGCTCCATCAGACCATTAAAAAGAAATTAAGTTGGGACGTTTCGTCTTCCCCTCTCCCAGCTCCACCTCTGGGAAAAAAGCACGACAAAAATCCAGCCAGCACCTGAATGTGGGGGGTGTCTCCCCTTCAAGCCACAACACAGTCTGTGACGCCTTCAGTGTCTCTTGAAGGTGAGACTGGGCACGGGAGGCCATGGGGGTGAGGCTGCCCAGAGTCACCCTTGCCACTGCTTGCACTGCACCCCCCAGACCTCAGTGACCATGAGAGCAGTGGCCGGACAGCCCCAAAGGTCAGACCGAACACACGAGGGGCTGTATCACATCTCTGCCTTCCCTCTCACACACAGGCACAGGCAGGGATGCTCTTCCCGCCCTGTCTCATCCTTGATTTCCAGTGTGCCTCTGCTTAGCTGGGTATGACAGGACCTGGCCCAGCTGCTTGCAGCCCCCGAAGATGCCGCAGCACAACCCAAGGACAGATCAGTGCACACGCACATCCCTAGCACCTGACCTCAGCTGTGCGTTCACACTTTCACACACCCTCTCTTAATAGTGTCACATTTTTTTCCTTCTGAGGAGTGCCAGCCCCATGAACGTCTAACCCATTTTCTTACCGATTTCTGGATTTCCTCCTGCGTGTGGTGGAGGAATGGGAGCAGATTCTCTTGGCTTCTTGTGGCCCTCGTGTCAGGAAGGTAGTTATTTGGACAGACCTCTCGGAATGCCTCTGAATCAGCTGACTCAGGGCTCCCACTAATGCTGTGATGTGTGATTGCCCAGTGTCAGTAGGTATGGGCACACGAGCCAGTGTGCAACATATTATAGTTCCTACACTCTCACTTCATTTCAAAGTGAACAAACATAACGCCCCTTAATTTGTTCAATTTTTAGCCCCGTGTTTTCCTACTATTTACCACTTTCTGGAAGTGACCCTGACGACAAAACTCCATTATCCAAAAAGCAGAATAATTTCAGGTTCGAAAATTATAAAAACATATGTTATCCAGGAAATCCTGTGTATATAAGGAAATTGGTCAGTGAAAGATTACAGATACTCCTGAAAAGCTCATACTGCTCATTTATATAGAACAGATTTGCATATCAGCAAAAAAACCCCTTCTACCCCAAATTGCAATAGTGCTTTTAGATCAGGTGCCATATAGAATATAAATTTATTTTAATATATTAATATCATATATTTATACCTATATTTATGTTATACATCTATAAAAATACATTTAAACAAACCCAGTATATAAATATATTCGGAATATATTTATATACTATATAGACAGTGCAAAAATAGAATCTAGGTATTTATAATAACTTCTTTGTGATTTAATTGCTCTGCCCATGGCCCCATGTGTTGCCATTCGGAAAGGATGCAACATGTTACAAAACAAATATTTCTTTGTGAAATATGTGAAAGACTACAGATGTTTCACTGATCTGCTGGGTAAATCTCAGAGCCTTTTCAGTGACGTGGTCTGCACTTGTTTACACAGCAAGTAAGCAAGTGAGGCGTGCTTTTCTCTGAGCTGCAAGGCTTGCCAGATATAAAGCTAAAGCCATATATACAGCTCTGGCTTTCACAGGTCTGATCCAACGCTCGCTGATGGGAGGGACAAATTCCCAGGTCCACGTGATATGGTCACTAGGCTGAAATCACAGCTCTTACAGTGCTTGATGGTGGTTATGTCAATAACTGAATACCACAGGTTTTGTTTCTATTCTTACTTTGTGATCTATACTCAGCACTTTTTTTTCCCTGTTACGGTCTAAAATAGAGCTATTCTTTGAAAAATGAGAGTTCTTATATCTATTTAGTGTGGAGAATGCAGAGTCTTCTGAATTAATTACATGTTTCTGGGTTTCTTGCTGGTGCGTTGGGTAGGGACTGAAAGCAGAGAGCAGCAGAAGTGTGTGGAGGAGCCTGTGTCTTTAACAGCGCCTCTCGCAGCGCGGTCGCTATTCACGTGTGAATCGTAGCTCATGCAGCAGTGATGGAGCAGAAACGCGCAGTTTCAGAGGTGTAGAGTAGATGAAATAATGATTTTGATGCAGGAGAGCTTATTCCTTGGAGTTTCCCTGAGATGATGTTGTCTGCGGAGGGTCATGAGTTGGGAATGTCCGCGTGATTCTCAGCAGCCAAGGCTAGCCCTGCAGGTCAGTCTAAGTAACCAGAAAATCCTCCTGTAAGGTTGCCGAGCCCTTCGTGAAGCCCGTGTTTTTAAAATGTGTCTAGATGGAATATTGTATTTTCCCCCCAGTTTTAGAGCCAGATTTTCTCTACTACATATTGTCATAGCAAACAAAGGGTGAGGAAATACTCACTCCAAGCAGAACAGAAGCAAATTTAACACTTCCAAAAAGCACTGACAATTAGTTGCCTGGGCATGGCAATGTCACGTTTTTAATGTGTAATATTTTGTGGCTCAGTCCCTGTTAGATGTTTGTGTGAGTCTTTGTATTCAGGGTATAACTTGCAGTGGTAGCAAATGCATGTGTGGCGGGTCAGGTACTGCAAGCTTTATTTGGAGACTGGAAAACTGCCTGTTCTGCCCCTTTGCTGGCAGGTGATTTCCAGTTAGGTTTGGGAACAGATGAAAATTTGGGTAAAAGAAGACTATATAGTGATATATTCATCTTACAGTAAGTGGGGAAAGCTTGAAGGTGTTGTGTCATTTGGAATGACAGAAATAGCCCCTGATGACAATATTCAGGTTTTTTCTGGGAATTCCCAGCAATACCAGGTCATATCTATCACATGACTTTTCCATGTAATACTCAAATACCTCCCTGTCCGTGTGTACATTAAATCTTACGGACTAGCTGAAATCTGAACATTTCTTTATACTCCTATTTTTTTTCCCCCTGATTAGTTTAAAACTGAGAAGTTGAAGTTATTACCAGGAATTTCTTCCTATTTTCTTTAGCAAATAACTCAGTTGTTCTTAGCCAGTGAGTTGCAAACCTTTGCTTGTAAACATTTGCAGTGCATAGAAGTTGAGTTATGCTGTGTGAGTGTGTACTTTTGAAGGACCCTGAGTATGTGCATTCACACACTGACAGACATGGCCCCTCAAATTTCTGGGTCTCTCAGAAAGAGAATCTCTTTTTGTTACAAGGACACATTTATCTCTATATAACCTGCTTTGGGGCAAGCATGTCAAAGGGATAAAACACACATGTAAATTCCAGACAAAGATACATCAGGACAGGAATTCTTCTGTATGTCCATTCTTACAAATAAGGTTTACTGATTGGCACTGAGAGCAAAATACTTCCTTCACATCCCCAAGTCACCAAACCCCACCAGGAAAAGTAGCTAAGTTTGTACAATACAAGTGGATTCCAAAACAGGGCAAATTTGTAGCAAAGAACAAAAAGCTGGCAAATATTGAAACCATTCCCCTTCTCTTCTCTTAGAAAAAAAAAAAATAAAATGTTGGTGTGTCTGCAATTATTTGGCTGTTAATTAGTGGTGTGCACCACAGTTGAGATTGGAAGGACCCACACATGGACCTGAGCCTGCCCAGCTGGGCAGCAGCAGAGCTCTCTCTGCTTACATTCGCTCTTGCATGGTTTCCCCAATGAAATCAGAAATCCAAAAGCAAACCCTGTCACTCGGGGACAATGTATAGATTTGTCACAGTCCTTGGAGGACTGAGAATCCTAAAATCAATGGCTGGATTACACTGATCCTTATCTGTAGAGGTCTCATCTGCAATAGATAAAGTATTGATAGGTTGCTTCATTTACTGAAGCATTTCGGATCTCCATGTGGGAAGGCACAGTGGAGGAGTAATTGCATTTTCTGGTGTGAGAAACACTTCTTAAGGAAGCCAAAGCCAAGGCATTTGATGGGCTGTGAATTGCTGCTGCCTCCTGCCACATGTCTGAGCATACATTTGACTACCATATCGCTGAGCTACACATTTTTGCAATAGCAACAATAGGCTGCTGATCCAAGCACTGGGATGCAGACACGTGTACATATATGTGAGAGTGTGTGTCTGTGTGTGTGTGTGTGTAGACATAGAGCTGGTCTTCCCCGGAGATGTACATTTCAAGTGTTTGGTGCTGCTGTTTCACCACCCAAATCTCCAGATACACATGCCCAGTTAATATTAAATATTGTGATGTGGAAAATCCCCTGATTGTCACATTAATGGGACTATTAAGACATAAAAAAAATCAGAACTCTGATATTTTATGTTACATTTTATGAGCTGTAGCACTTTACCAGTAATAGTGGGGGCTTGGGGAGTAAAGGTATAAATATCTTGTGGATCACATATTGTTAATTACAGAGAATTAGAGGATGCAGAGCAGCAAGCAGGTGCTACGTGCATCAAACAGAGATCTGTATTTATTTAATAATATGTGATTAATACTAACCATGTCTGGTAGAAGTGTGCATCTTAGACCAAAGCCAGATTTACACCCAGATGTGAAAATCAGATACTAAAGGTGTGCAGGAGAAAGCTTATTCTCTCTGAGGCTGATGGAAGTTTACCACTGCCCTTCCTGTTCCTGTCTGCTGCTCGGTGCTTTTCTGCAGATGTCACTTACTTGACCCACAATCTGCAGGTAACAGGGAAGAGACATGACTCAGATATTGCAGATTCTGCACTTGCATGTCCAGGTTTTCCAGACAATAGTGTGTTTTTCTAAGGTTTTTTTCAGGATGGCCCTGTATCCCGCGTGATTTCTCTGTGAGTCACATTCTGAATCCCCCTATTCAAACAAAAATCTCCCTTTTACTGTCTGATTTTGACTAACAGCCATAACGTCCTCAGATGGTTGTTTCAGAATCTGCTGCACTGTTTGTGCACACACATAGAGCTTGCATCTATTAATAAGTGTGCTCCAGGCTCTTAAATTCATGAGGGCACATTGGAAGACCAGACATATCAGTAGGTGTTGAAATTCCTAGATAATCAGGAATTTACAGCAGCTTTATTGATTCTGTTTCCTGATCTTCAGCCACGCTCTTAGGGATGTTTATTGCACATAGCCATGTTCTCTGCATATTTGAAGGAGTAAATTAAGCCTCTGTGTTGCATGTGTATCTCTTGGAGCCCATGCCTGAAGCGAGATTTAAGAAAGGATATAAAATTAAGGGAATATTACATTCTCCTTAAAAATACCCAAAGAATGAAACCAATACAAATAATGTGCTTTATAGTAAATAGATAGAACCAAATTCGCTGCTTTTAAATACCACTCTGGCCGTTTCAGTCTGAGTCAAACCAAACCACTGGAAAAAAACGTGGTAAAGGGAGGAACCATCAGTGAGGAAGAATAGGCGTTAAGAGAGAGTAAAGTGTAATGAGAAGAAACCCAATATTGACAGATCATGTAGAGCAGAAGGAGATGGGGTAGAAAAACGCAGTCAAACACAGACAGAAATATGCTGTTTAGCAGGAGGGAGCAGCTACAGAAGCCAGCTCCAGTTTGCACAATTTGCCCTTCCCTACAACGCAAGGAAAGCTCTCTGTAACACAGTAAACCCAAATCCTTGAGGGGGAAGGACACAAAGGAACAAATGCATGGCTACCCATGGGCTCTAAACCACATACAGCCCCTCCAGACTGGAGCTTGCTCAGGGGTCGCACACATCTGGCTCGGCTTGTTTTGGGCATGAGGTGCCACCCACCCACCCCAATCTGAGAGTGTGGCACCAAACCCACAGCTGCCTCCCACAGCTCAAGGATGGCCCAGCCAAGCTTTTAGACCATTTTTTTGTAGTTTGTCCCTGTCTCCAGTGTTTGCTGGAGCTTGGTGATGGTCCTTGAGGGGCCTTCTATAGACCCCGCTCCTAGAAGTATTCCTCACATGCTCCTACAAGGGATTTCACTGAGGCACACCTTTCCCTGAGCACGCAGAGCTAAGGGTCCACCTGAATCTTTGCAGGCTCAGGGGTCTGTTCTTAATTTTAAAGCAACATTCAGGAATGGAATTGACTTCTGGTTAAGAAAAAACTAACAAATATGTGGTTATGGTAACAACAGAGCAACACTGCCTTTGCATTAGAGAGCTTAGAAATAAACTGGACAGGGTTAGGTTTGATATGCTGTTTTGCCACTGACTTTGGTCTCGTGTTGCACAAAACAATTTTATTTTACTGATATGGGATACTCCAAAGTAATATATATTCTCTGAGTATCCGGCACTCGCTTAACACTAGTAATTTGTGTTGATTGTGTGCACTCCGTATTTTACCACTATTCAGCCATCTATAAATGAATCACCTGTGGAAATTCACTGAAAAAACTGCAGAAATGCATTTCTGAGCACAAATCTCTCATACAGTAGAACACTGAAGTTTTATCAAGTGGATTTTACCTCCAGGAATAAAACACCGCCCGCACTCATTTTGCATATTTTTAATTATATTTTATTGCTCAGCAAAGCATATCCACAGATATCCTCAAGTGTGGTGTTGTGGCAGAGCAGGTCTGTGTGTCTGTGCCTGTGTCTGGGGGGTCACTGGAAACTGGATGTGCAAGCTCCCACATGCCAGCAGAAGCTGGATGATAACAGCAGTTTATTTAGGCTGCTTCAGCACAGCTCAGATGTAGCAAAAATCTCCTCCAGCTTGTGCATAAGTGGTAAAAATAAAGAAAAATATTACTCTGGCAGGAGCTGCTTCCCAACCATTAGCGCCACGGTCACAGTCATCCTGAAAGGCTCTTTGGAGATGGGTTCATAATATGGATTAAAAGCTAGAAAAATGCAGTGTTAAGTAGCACAGATGTATTCTCCCAAGAACAAACCAAGGCATCAAATACAGGAAAACACAGTCTTACACTCTAAGCATTTTTTTAATCAGGGCAAGAAGGTATTTGTAGATGTTCAGTGTCCAGGACCTGCTCGAAACACTCGTTCCCAGTTTTTGGAGGATTTGTGCCCCTGCCCCAGGACAGGAAGAGGTTCTGGATCAGGATCTGCTTGCTCCTGCAAACTGCTAAGCACTGGTGATTTTCAGTTGCTGTGAAAGCTTGACATACATGTATGTATATGTGTATGTATATATATATATATATAAAAAATACATTATATATTATATGAAAGTGTAATGGAGAAAAGGAAGAGCCCAGATGCTGTCTCAAAACTGCAAATGATCTCCTATTTTCACTTGTACCTGCAGAATACTATCAAAATATGAGCTGCATAGTGCAATGGGAGAGGGAATCAGTTTTTGAGATCTTAGATTAATAAATTATTTCCCCTGACACAAGAAAACCTAACCACACTTCCAACTTTAGGAAGAGTCAATGTAAGCACAGAAATCCCCACCAGTCTCTGTCCTGAAACCAGCTTCTTAAGTTTAGGATTGCTTTTATCTGAGTTTCTTACACTTCAGCAAAATGCAGCAGAGCTTGACAAATTCATTTTGCAAGAGAAAGTCTGCTACAACTTGTTTGTTCTCTGGGTTTGAAGTGGGGATGCAGTGCAAAGCATTCCTAAAAAAACAGAAATTATTTTCACTGAAGTTAAGCTACATTTTACAGGGACTGGCAGCATGGCACACACTTTTAGATATTAGTGTTGGTTAATAAGCAGTGTTGTTAAAAATCCTTGTGCACATTTCAGGTGCAGTTCAGTTATTTGAGCTCACAGGTTTTTCCTTCTCAGGAAAGCAAAAGGATTTTATTTTGCGAAAAAGGGGTTTTTGAATGCAAATTTACAAATAGGGTTTGAATAAGAAATTATTATTAGAAACTAATGTATTCTGTCAGGACCCTGAAATTATAACTATGCATTGAAGTGGATTGTTCAGCTTAATCTCCAGTATCTTTGACATCACTAAGTAGGTCAGACCAACAGCAAATGCAGATGTCGTAAGATAAGGTTAAAATCTAAGCAAAAATATGGAAAATGAGCTATGCCCAAACTTGGCAACTCAATATTAAAAAACCTTCAAACCTGTTCTCAGGTAAAAATTATATTTGCAGAAGAAGTATATACAATTTTCTTTTAAAAACAACTACTCGGAGACAGATGCTGATGGCAGAGGCCATCTAAGGAGAAATTAGATTATATACGAGTTCCTCAGGACTCTGCCCTTATTTTGCAGGGGGTTGTCTGCAGACAGTGAGACGGCTCGGACAGGACAGACACGTGTCCTTGAAATCTCGTCCTGAGCCGCAGATCTGCTCTTGAACAGCAGGAGCCACTCCAGCCATCCTGGGAAAAGGTGCTTGGGGCTCGTGTCTGATTCAGGCTACCAAATGCTATGAGGAGCTTCACAGAAAATGACTCTCTGTGCGGATGCTGCATAAAAATATCCCAAAAATACCCTGTGCCTGCTGCCAGGGCTTTGGGTTGTGGTAACTGAGGCGGGGTCTGGGATGCAGGGTGGCTCAGGATGCGCCCAGCCTGGGAGGGGGCAGGAGTCACACCCCAGCCTCGAAGGGACAGGGTGTGACCAGGGTGGGCACGTTCTGAGATGTGCCCCGGGCTGGCATGCGCCAGGATGTGACCAAGAATGGCATGTGCCAAGATGTGCCCTGGGCTAGCACGTGCCAGGATGTGACCAGGGATGGCATGTGCCATGACGTGGTTGAGAGCAGCAACTGCCCAGGGGCAGGGCTGGGGCTGGGAGGGGGACAGAGCAATACCAGAGTGACGGAGGTCTCCCCAGATCACCTCGGTCTGCCAGCCCCCACGGGCACAGGGGTGCAGTCTGGACACTCCCCTTTCTGTGGGAGTTCCTGGGTGCCGCAGGGCACCTCTGCAAAGTGACATCTGGGCAGGTGGCACCAGCCTTGACTGCTTGGAGATGTCACTGGTGGGGAACATGAGGATGGTGCCAGGAATTAATAGGCACAAATAATTTGTACAGAGGCTTAGGCCATGGGGCCGCTGATTCCGACCTGCAGAGGGTCTGGACATGGAGAAAAGGGCAGGGAGAAACGAACACTGGGCTAAGGACACGATGCTGTGAGAACTGGCCATAGTGGCTGCTGGCCCTGCTGCCCCATCCTGCCTTCTGAAATGGTTCACCGGTGCCTTTCATAAAATTGTGGAAATACAATAAAAATAGCACACAGGGATTCCCTCTGTCTCCTAGTTTTGGGTATTTCCTTTCCAGTCAGATGGACTGGAAATGTGTATCTGAAGGAAAACCGAGGTGCCCACAGAAGAGGCTGACCCTGGGAGCCAAACTGCAAACAACAGCAAGTATCGCCTGCCTCTTGAAAGCCTGTCAGAGCCAAAGAGGCTGGCATTGTGTTGGAGTGCCACCTGGTTCTGGGAGCATCCTGGTGCTTCACACGGGGTTTCCTCAATCTTTCAGCTTCCTGTGCTAGAGGCTGAGGAGGTGTGGGAATTGCTGACATGGGATGCTGCTGTGGGATGTTGATGTGCAGCTAGGGAGCTGGGATGCACCCTGCTCACGCGGTGCCATGAACTGCGGCTGGCCATTGCTTCCTGAGGTTGGGAGAGACTTTCGGGCAGGATGCCCCAAACTGGGACTGAGCCTGCAGTGTCACAGTGGGTGCCACGGGCGGGGTGCTGGCAGCAGCGAGCCCTTCCTAGGGCCTGGCTGTGCCTGATCCTCTGCCCTGAGCCCAGGGCGGTGTCACTGCGGCGGGAGGCAGCGTGAGCCCGGGACGCCCAGGCTGTCACCCTGGCTCAGTCCCGCTGCCGCCTGCCAAGCGAGCGGCACAGGGGAGCCAGAGGATAATGCGCCGCATTGTGCTCTCCCAGCACCTTTTCCCCTTCCACAATCTCACCATTGTGCGCCTTTTATCGCTGTTAAACTCCAGGCGAACATCAAAGGGATAGAAGTTCATCAAAACAGGGGCGAAACAAAAGGCTTTTAAGGCGCGGTGAGGGTGCACCGAGCACAGCAGCGGCAGGAGAGTTCACGTTCAACGGAGACAACCTCAGTGGGGCTGCTGTGACGGGAGAGCGCCCGGCGGCCCCGGGGCCGGCCTGGGACAGCCTCGCTTCATTCGCCCGAGCGAGCGGCACTTGCTGCTCAAAGTATAAATACTGAATGTTGTTTGCTAATGAAGTGCTCTTTAATGACAGCTGGGAGGCTTTTGGTTTTCCCCAGGAATAAACGCTGGGAACTCAAAATAACCAGGAATAGTTTTGCGACTCACAATCATGTTAATAAGCTGTAAACTGTGCAAAATGTACTGGCCGCCGGAGAATTGTAAAATCTGTTTGCAGCTCATGCACAAGCTCAATTTTGTTTTACTAAAAGGCAAAAAAAAAAAGACCTTGTGGGCGACGGGGTGAGGGAAGGGCTGGTTGTAAGATTAGCACTTTTCGCCAGGGGAAGGTGGAGTGGGTCTGCTTAGGAAGATGTCCATTAGCTAAAGTCACGTGCCAAGAAGGAGCCCGAGGTCTGCTCCAAAGTGCCTGACATGTGGGACAAAAAACAGTTGGTGATGTCAAAGGGATTTTGGTCTCAGAAATAAATATTTATTGTTTACTTGATTACTTACCTTTTCCCCTTAAATAAGAATATTTTTTAAAGGCAAGTTTACATCTTCCGATTTCCCATTCAATAGCTGTTCCAGTCCAGTGAGAGAAAACACAGCAAAGGGGAGCAGAAAGTGAGAAAGGTTTCAGCCTGCAGTGAAGGGAGTGAAAAAAAACCTCATAGTCTTGGAGAACATAAAGGATGATTTTTTTTTCAAATATATATGGAGAAATACACTGATTATATATTTGAGGAACTAGATTATGGAAAAGAAAGAGAATGTCTCCTATTTTCCAGACTTGCAATCACAGAGCATACCAAATTCCAGTTGAAGTGATGCTCATTTTGTGTCAGAGAGACAGCATATGGCACAAAGCAATTTTCATTCCCAGCTCTAGGTAAAAAGTTTGTTACCATGGGCTTACATGGGGTTGATTTATTCAACCGAAAAGTGGAAGCCTGAGGATGATGGGCTCTAAGGTCTGTTTTGGTGGGTAATACTTTCTCTGTTAAAGCCACAAGGTGAATTGTTTGGTGGGCAGAATGATACCTTTATTTAAAAAACTACCCCAGCTATTAGCCAGAAAAACAGAAAGAAGCAAATATAAATAAATATCAGAGAAGGAGAAAGAAATCCTCTTAAAGTCTTGTAAGATCAAGGCCAGCCATGCCCTCTCCACTATCTTATTTTTAAAAGTGACCCATGCAGGGAATATATGTGCCAAAGAAATCCATGGGCTGAGGCATTAGGTGGTGTGATCCAGACAAAGGATATTTTTTTAAGTCCATATAATGCTCAACACAAAGATAATCCATAGCTACAGAAAGCCTGCAGGTTGCTACAAAACCCCCAAGAAAGCCTCTGCAAGAAGGGGTAAACAATTAACACAAATTTTAAATCAATGTGCTGTCACCTTAATAGCCAGCGAAGTCAGCGAAGATGGGTGTAATATGATGAGACAGTTTAATTCTTGTTATGACATTAGCTGCAGACTTTTACAACAGCTGAAAATGCTGGAGTGAGAAGAGTTTCCAATTATCACTGAGCTCTAATACACAACTCTGGATTAGACTGAGGCATGAACAAGGGCTCCTCAGCCCAGAAAGCAACACAGAGCAAAGGCTGCAGAAGTGTCTGAAATCCGGTGAAAATATTTTCCCTTCTCCGCTCTTGCTGATACGCTCCTGAAAAGGTTTATTTCAGATAAAATAAGCCCATTTTAAAGAGCCTTGCAGTGAAACCAACTCCTAAGATGTGTGTGGTACAGTATTATGTACCATAAATCTCTACATCCAGGAGGTGAACCCAACCAATCTGAAACGATTCTGTTTTCCCAGCATTAAGCTTCAAAAAATTAAAAGTCACCCAGGCTTGAAGGCAGATAGACAGGTAATAAGCCATGACAGCACTTCACGGGAATCCACAGGAATAGGCAAGCAGGCCTGGGTGTCAGCCATATAAATATGATCATCAGACCCAGAGCTCCGAGTAATGCCGCCAAGTGTGAGCATGTCCGTGTTAAAGGCAAGCGGGCTGTGAACAGGAGCCCGAGGCAGCGGCGAGCTTAGCTGAGGGCCTGCCGGCTGGGGAGGCTGCACCCCTTCCCCAGAGAAGGGCTAAGAGCCTGGAAACGCAAATCCCTGAGCTGGGAACGGGCTGCAATTCCCACACCAGCAAGAAGGCTCTCCTTCAGGGTAACGCAGCTGCACTCATTGGCAGAGGATTTCAGTTTTCATGGTTTGGGATGCTTTTGCCCCAGTTTTATTTCATAGCTTGTTTTTGATTTTTTTTTTTTTTTTTGTAAACTTCACGAGAACAACACTCCCCCTGGACAAAACTTACACAGGAAAATTTGTCATAACAAAAGATCCACCTCTTCCACAGCTTTTATCCAACTCTTAGGGGCAATTGCAAACGTGGGAAGTAGCTGGGTGGTTTGAAATAGTGACTCTTTAATCCAAAAATGTCCCATTTTTTATTGCTTGTATCACATTGCTCTGCCTTTTTAAATTTTGCTTTTGGAAAATTGTGTCACTGTTTCCTGTTCAGATCATAATGAGAGAAATAATTTTGTCAGGCTTCTTGTACAATCCTTCTGGGTTTCCTCCATGTTATTTCCTGTAGCTGGGGATATAGGCTTTGGAAAGGAGAACAGGAGACTAGTAAGAGGATAACTGGGAAAAGCCCTACCCCAAGATGGAAAAGATCTTTGCTGAAAAATAAGTTGAAATTCACTAAAAGGCCTTTTCCACTCTCATGAAAGCCCCATGAGTGCTCCACATTGACTGACTACATCCCAGAAGTCCTCCCTGCTTCCAGGCTGGGTAAGGCCTTTGCTGAAAAATAAGTAATCTCTCTCTAAAATGCTTTTCCCCATTCTTTTAAAAGCCCCGTGAGTGTTTGCAGAAGTCATCTCGGGTAGCTTGGACCACAGGGAGCAGCAAGGGTCCCGCAGCCTGGGGCACTCTCTGGCAGCAGGCAAGGAAAGAGAGGATGTCACAGAGGAAGAAAAGCTGGCACTCCACTCAAACCACCCAAATCCTAGCAGGAGAGACCTGTCTGAAATCAGTGCTTGTTTTTTCCTTTTCAACACTCAACACTTTTGGCAACTCATTTTTAAAAAGTTTGACCTGAAAAGTTGCTGTGTCATGCAGTACCTTATTCTGCATGGTAAGGTAAGATAATTCCTCATTAAAAGGATTCACTTCCAACCTCCTCCCCTCCCTAGTGAATGAATAAATAAATCAATACACTTAATTATGTCCTGGATATGCTTTCTCTGCTATTTCCAAAGCAGAGAGGAAAGCTCCGGGTCTGGCATGCATCATCCTCTCCCAGCTGTTCCAGGGGCTAAATGGCAGCTGAGGGGTGGTCCAGAGGCACTGAGGGGCACCTTGGTGGCACACTTGTATCCTTTGCAGGTGACCTGTGTCCTACAAAACACTCCTGACCTGCTTGGATCTGTGCTCAGCCACCTCAGATGCTGTTTCCCTACCCAGGTGCCACCTGCCAAACTCTCAGTTCAGGATGTCACTTGCTGTCTGCTCCTCTCCCAGAAACTTACCTCCAGCTTTTTTACTTCATGATGCTGAATCCCTGGAGTGAAAAGGGGATTTCATGCCTTTATATGGAATTGCAATCTTGTATTAAGCCTCCTGTATTAAGATGTTTTTATCAAAAAATCTCGACAGCTGCCAACTCCCCTAAATCTCAAACTATCATTACACATTTAGTCTTAGGGGATTTTTCTGGATCTTCCCTCCTGACCCAATGATAAAGCCAAGCTGATTTGAGGTTGAAGATTCATTTATCTCTCCTTGGCAATTATCTCTATTACTGCCCACAATCCTTCCCAATCTTTTTAAACAACATCCTGCTATTAAAGCCACTTGGCAAGCATTTAAAGCCCTGGGATAAGTTAACCATGCACAAAATATCCCACTTGGGGAAGGATCCAGCTATAAAAATAAATGGTTTACGTTCCCAAGGCCATGGTTCAGGATGGGTATTCTTCATTTGTGAAGAGAGGTCATCATTGCTGACAATAAAATTATGTAGGACCTGATCCTCCCCCACTGAGCTCAATAGCAAAATCCCTCCTGATTTCAATGGTGTTTTCCGGGGTCAGTCGCTGGGAAAGCTGACATTCCACAAAGTTGCTGAAAATCTATAATTGGATATATTAAGAGAGCTTTCAAAGAGATGTCAGATTTGGAGGCTTAGTGTAAACTGTGCTGCAAAGGGATCATTTCGTATAACTGAATCAATAAATCTTTTTTTGGTGTTACTTTTCTGCTTGATCCCCGATGACGGAAAAGCTAAGCTCTGGAGAGTCACCATCAGCACGGAGGAAGTGCTGGGAGCCTGGTTGGAGCGTGAGCCACCCTCTGGTGGGAAAGATCCTGCTGAGTGACCTGGTGGGAGCTGAGAGGGGTGTAATCCTGTAAGTTTTTGATCCAGTGGCTTTGCTTACACTACGGAGGTAACTCGTGCGTGTAAATACTGGAATACCGAGCCCTTATTTTCATGGTGTTGCTGGTCTCCTGTCACAACACATCTCTTTGGGAAATATGATTGAGAGTTTTGATGAATTTTGCTGTGCCTTACATGTCTATATTTAGTAAAATGCAGCTTCGTTTGTTTCTTTGGAACAAGATATGGATTTATCCCCCAAACACATTTTTTTTAACTCATGGCCCATACTTCAAAGTGTTCTTTAATGCCACTTTGAAAATGCTCACTGGTAGCTCTTTAGGAACTGGAAATCTTCCATTTTTACTTACATGGTGCTTTTCTGGCTGATGAGCATGGTTTTCCCTTTGGTTCTCATGCAGAGAAAGGGCCACTTGGCACGTGGCAGCTATGCCAGTCAGGGCAGGCACGGGAACTGCAGCCTCAGGAGACAGACGCCAATGTGCCTGAAGGGTTCAACTGTTGTGGGACCTCAGGGAAGGGACACCAGGATGGGGCTTGCTCCAGGTTACTTCACCCTCGCAACAGCCTCATTTGTAAACTTGTGCAGCCATCTCCCCTCCAGTGTCCCCGTGCCATCTGCCCTGGGTGTGCAGGTGGGGAAGGAGACACCCGCAGCTCCCATGGGTGACATTGCCATAGGGGCCTGCTGCATGTCCCCTCTGTGTTCAGTCAGGTCCCCTCTGTGGTTCAATCACACTTTCCCATTGCTTCTCTTTCCGTGGAGCAGTTCTCCATGGGGCCACATTCACAGAGCTCGCTCCTTATCCCTAGAGAACTTGATTGTTTTTTCCCTTTCCTTTTCAGTAAAAGCTGAAATTCAGTAGAAGCTGATGAGACCACCATGGAGAAATGCTGGTTCCCCACACTGGCTAGTACCAGCTTGATCTGGCTCCAGCTCCGGGATGTGCAGCCTACAGACACAGTAATGAAAAGAAATATTCTGAAAAGGATGAGTCAGCTGGAGGCCAGTGGGGAGAGCATGCGGGATCTGACTGGAATTTAAAAGGTTATGAGGCTACACGTTGTTTTGAGCTCTGCCAGCGGAGAAACTCAAACACGCGAAACGCTTTGTTATCTGGCATAATTATGTCACTTTGCTGATTAGCTGGTAAACTCTTTTCAAAATGCTTTTAGACAATAGTAAGTTCATGAAATATAAAAACTTCCTGCTGACACCACAGACAAGGGCCTGCTTTACATGTTATTGCAAACTGTCTTCCCCAGAACCCCACCAGACTGTTGAACAGCCATGAAATTGTTTTTTAGTACATTTTAGATGACTTACCCATTAAAACAGTTGAAGTATCTTCACACCTTCACTTCTGTGCTGTAAGATGATGTGAGCTGTGAATACACCCACACTGGTGGTGCAGTCTGGATTTCTCTGCTTGACTTTCTGTATGGATTTTTCTGCTTGACTTTCTGTATGTTGCACTGATTGGGACACCAGCAGTTTTGCGTGAAGCTTCTTCACTCACTCCTCCAGCCAGGTGAGTGGCTCACATCCTTCCTGGTTCTTCTGGGAAGCAGTGCCCAGCATTTGTATAATTTGCAAGGCAGATAACTTCTGAAGATTTGAAGTTTTGACTGTAAGATTCCTTGAATAAATGACGTCAGAATTACTTCTGTTTGTTGTGTGGAAATGTATATGTTCCGTTCCCCCTCCATAAAGAACTGATCCACCCAGTCCTACTTCCCAAGCTGGCCAGACTAGTGGGGAGAGTCTGTGCTCATTTCTGGAGCACCTCCAAGCAGGGGGTTGGGAAGGAAATGCTGTTGACACTGGCTGTGCCTGGCCATCCTTTACAATAGCATCATGTCTGCTTTCATGCATTCCTTCATCTTTCCTTCCATTGAACCTGGTCATTCACAGGGATGCTGACATAAACTGTGTAACTGGGACCAAGGGGTGTGCACAGGGGAGCATGAAGCACAGCTGGTTGCTGCCTCCTCTTGAAGGAGCAGGTCCCTCTCTCATGTGTGGATAAATGAGCCTCCAGTTCAACCAGACTAAGCCAGAACAGGTAATTTCCCCAAGTTATCTCCTGTAATCTTTAGTGGGAAGCAGGGAAGTATCGGCACTGTTTTATTGCTCTCACTGATATGGTGTGAGAGGTTATTCCCCAGCTGCCTGGGATGGTTAGCAGAGGGCCTGAAGTGGGCTCAGAGCCATTAGCAGCTTTCACTGAAGGCTTGTAGAGGACCTTTACACTGGGAAAAGAGGCACTGGTGAGTTTTAGACAAGGCAGCTCAGTTTTCACCCCAGGAAAGTGCTGGAACAAATAATCACACAACTATTTGTAGACACCTAGGGGGGAGCTGCCAATAGGGATTTGTCAAGAACAAACTGTGTTAAATCACTCCAGTTATTTTCTATGATGGGAAGTCCTTCCATGTGAAGAGAAGCAGTGGATGTACCCCTGTCTCCAGTTTTCTCTCACTTCAGGAAGGTAATGCTTCTTAGGAAGAAGGCTGAGCAATGTGGATTGGATGAAGAGATCCTGCAAACCCCCAGTGAGAGCAGGACCATAGTAGTGAATCCAGTGCCAATTTGAGCTAGCAATGTGTTGGGCTTGGGGATGGTTAGCCTTGCAGCCAGCTACTGGATAGTGGAACTGGTATCACCCAGTTCCAGTCTCAGATGACCCAAAGAAAAGAGGACCAGTGGCATGCAGGGAGATGGGATGGCATTCAGGATGACCATGCTGGCCTGGAAGGAGCAAGGTACAGTGTAGGAGGGACAAGTGTGATGCAACCAGGGATGAGGTGAAGCAGAGCCCAGTGGGTGCCACACTCCCCTTTGGATGTTTTGCTTCAGGAGCAACAGAGAGGCTTGAAGAGCCTTCAGAGCTGAACACTGAAAATTATGCAAGGCTTGGAAAATAGGATTTATGAAAAACAGATCAATGACCTGGAGTTGCTGGGCTTAAAGAAGAGAAGGTGCAGAGGAGGAAGAGATTATAACAGCCTTCAAGTACGTTAAAGATGCTGATAAAAGGGAAGACCTGCTGTCTGTTTCTTCTGGGTAGGACTGGAGCAAATGGGCTCATTGTGTTGCAAAGGGATTTGCTTCAAACCATAGGCATGTCTTCCCTGACAGGAAAGCCAATGAGATGCCAGGACAGGCTCTGGGATGGGCTGTGGGATGCTGTGATGGGCTGTGGGAGTCTCAGGGACCCAGGGGACCTTGTCTTGGTCCAGACGGAGGGTCCAGATGTTCCACTGATATTTCTGGCCCTTTTAAAATTTTTATAATACCATGAAACAATCCTATGGATTCATTAGGATACCTCCTGGAATAAAAATTCCTCCCTGGGCTTGTTCCTCTGTCACAGCTCACCTGTGTGACGCTGCGCTCCGGCGCGAAGTGGGTGTGAAACGCTGCTGCTGGGATGTTGCGGCTGTCGTACACCTCCGCTCCAAAGTGCAAATAAACTCCCCGGGCTGCGAGCCGGGGGCCGGGCCCGTGGTAAGCCAGGGGCTCTGATTGATGAATTTTCACAGCAGGTGAGAGCAGCAGGAGACACACACATTACAGATTTCATGAACAGATAGTAGCACTCAGGAAGACAAATTGAGTGAACACCTCAGGATGTGACTACTGGGTCAGCCTCCAGCATTACCCAGCGGCAGACAAATCCCTGCCCTCAGCCTTGGCATGAGGCACCTACTGAGATGGAGGGGGTGACACCACTCCTGTGGCCAGCTCCCAATTTTCCTCATTACCTGCTCTGAGATCCTCTCAAAGATAAGAGGCTCTTGTGCAAAGCCGCTAATTTAGTCCCAGCAAACAAGAAAATAAGTCTGGATGTGAAAGGCTGGTGGGATTTTGACAAGATGCATGTAGAGGTTGGGCGACTAGTCTTAATTAGGCCATCTTTGTTTACATTTGATGTTTATCAGCTAATTGGCATGGCAAGGTGTGAGTCACACAGCTTCCCTCTGGCATGAAATCAGTTCGCAGGAGAAAAACTGGGAGAACAAATGATCCCAATTATAAGAAAACCCACTGTGCTAATTACTATCCCACGGACTACGGAGCCTCCCACCCGTGTCCTTGCCCAGCCGCCCACCCTGGGTCTCCGAAGCCCGGGCGCAGCTCCGGCACACTCCTCCCGCCCGGGCGCCCGGCCCCTCGCCCTGCCCGGGACCCTCCTCTGGCACTGGGGGAGCAAAGGTGATGCTTCACCAGCTGCTCATTTCATGCCCCACAGCATTTCTCGGGGACTAAGCCTGCTGCCGACGCTGCTGCCCTTTTTATTTCCCCCTCCATGCTACTTTTGTTCGGATTGGTGGAGAGCACGTCGCAGCAGCAGCTCATGGGGAATGTCTCATCTCCCAACATTGTGATACCTGTCAAGTCAAAGCCTGGGTGTTTGCTACTGTGGAGCTGGACCGGAACCTCACTGCTTAGGCTAATTAAAACCAGCAGTCAGATCCTGCCTTGAGTCTTTCTTCCCTCCCTTCCCCCTTTTAAACCATCTATAGGTTGACCAGTTTCCTGCTCTACCCTCCTACTGCCACGGCACTTTGTTGCACGTGCTCAAACATATTTTAGGTACGTATGTGCATATGTACTTACTGTGAATCTCCACCTTTCTCGCTCTGTCTCCCCCTCTCTCCATCCTTCAGGGAGATGTGCTGCCCCTATACCCTTTCAGGCCTTTCCCCTATACACTGAGGGTCCAGTGCGCAGGAATGTTTCTGGGCTGCCCTTGAGTTGAATGATGATCCTGGAGGCTTGGAAAAGCCACAAAGCTCAATGCTCTCTGTCTCCCTGTGTCTCTCTTGTCTTCCCTTCTTAGTAGGGGTAACAGATGGCTGAGGCTTTCACCAACAGTCCCGAACACATTGTCACTCCCAACTGAAAGTGAAATATTCAGTGGCATTTAAATTAAATAGACTCTAATGCTTCAGTAATATTAATTACGGTTTCATTCATCCCTGGCCTAATAAATCAACACATAAAGATAGGATGATCCTGTGGCTGGCAGCAAAGCAGGGCTATTCTGCCCTTTGTAAGGTTATGCACACAAAGCCCCCATTCTTATAGGGACATGATGGCCCCCTCAAACATCTGTGCTCAGCACCACTTGAGGAGAAGCCAAAGTGGTAACATTTAAACTTTTCTTGTCCAATTTGTCCACGCAACAGGGCTCAATTCAACAAGAACTTGCAAGTTAAAATTATAAAACCCATGTTAAGTGGGTGAAAACTTTTCAGTGTTTTGGCCAGGGGGTCCAGATTTATTCTGGCAGCTCCAGGAAGCCAAGGGCAGGGCATCCATTCTCACTGCTGAATTTGTTACCCCGGCTTCAACCTTTAAATAAGGGTTTGGGGGTGGAGAAGGCTGGAAGGGTTTGAAATCCTCATGGTGTTAAGCTAAATTTCAAGTTTTGGGGAGGCCCTGGGCAACAATTTTTCACACTTTTTTTTTT
Source organism: Erpornis zantholeuca (assembly GCA_013400515.1). Classification (NCBI taxonomy): domain Eukaryota; kingdom Metazoa; phylum Chordata; class Aves; order Passeriformes; family Timaliidae; genus Erpornis; species Erpornis zantholeuca. The sequence goes on from VZTN01000891.1 coordinate 140,647, forward strand.
TGTGTGAGTACCACAGGGGAAATAGGCTCTGTACTTCACCAACAACAGGTTTTCTCCCCTCACCGCTATACATATGTAAAAGGAGGCTAATAAAACGGTTGAAGAAAAGATCGCTGCTAGTAAATCTTCTGGAGACAAAACCCTCCACTTGTGATGCTTCAAAGCTGCCCAGAGCTACCAGTTTACCCCAAAAGTCTCAACTCAGGGCTGCTGATTGGAAAATAAAAAGCCCTGTGCATAAAAACTTCACTCCAATTGTTATGCAGTGAATGTGACGTTTACATACTGCAGCTTTACTTGACCAAATGACTCCCAAGTATACAAACGAAGAGCTTGTCACCTATAGCTCGGCTCCTTTGGAAAGGCCCAGCTAGAGTAAGCTTATAATGAAAATAAGTATATTATAATGACAAAGCAATGCCATATCTTGTAAGTGCATCACAGAAAGCCGAAGCAGGTGAAAAAAGTAAGTGAAACGGGAAGAAAAAAAAGTCACAAAGGGAAGGTATAAGGGAGCAGCAGCCCTTCTGGGTGGCAGGAAAGAGAGTAGGCGGCAGCGCAGCCCCTGTGCGGCGCGGTGCCCGCGGTGCTGCCTGTGCTGCGGGCTCACACGGCGGGGTACGGGGCTGCGGCCGGCGCTGAACCCGGGCGGTCCCGGGAGCAGCAGTGTG
>VZTN01000891.1:141671-176471 GCA_013400515.1 Erpornis zantholeuca
GGAGCGGCCCCGCTCCCTCGGGCAGCACACACCGGGGCGGCCCCGCTCCCTCGGGCAGGGAGCACCGGAGCGGCCCCGCTCCCTCGGGCAGGGATCACCGGAGCGGCCCCGCTCTTGCGCCGAGCCAGCGCCCCTGGGGCCGCGCTACAGGAGCGAGGCAGTGCCCAAGAGGCGACCTGTACTTAAGCGCTTAACAAAGGGATTTTCAGAGCCAATTCCTTAAGCAGAAAACTATTTAAACTCCCCTGGGACTAAATGCTGAGGAGCTTACCCTAAATTCTCCCAGGTGGAGGTTTCCACTAATCCTGCTGACCTGCTTCATGCCTCTTGTGGTTCGTGCTGAGCCAATAACACCGGTGCTGTTAGTGTAGTGCAGGTATTTCTGTCCAGGTGTTTGACCGATGGTATCTTTCACTGTCATCCTGGGCTTATCCCACTTAAACTCCATTAGCTGCTTGGATAAGCCCTCCCTGTCGTTTATGTCTATCAGTCTGAGACCTTTTTGTGTGCTTTCTCTAGGTGTCCCAAAATTTATAGTATTTTATGGAGGCACTTTCTGACAACAACACTATATTTCTGTAGCCAGTGTCCAGCCCAGCACCTGGGGACCTGCATGGTCAGGCTCATCTACTTTTGGAGCTGTGCTTCAGGTTGCTGGGCAGCTGGCACCAGGCTGCCCATTGACTGGAGTGTGTCTGCACAGCTTTGGCGACCCTGATTGCAATTTTGACATGTCAGTGGCTTCCACTTGAAAGTTCAGAACACTGATGTGTTGGCTTCAGGGATGTTTTCTCCCTATTCTTTATCATGGCAAAAAAAAAGAGCTGTGTCTCTGGGCTGACAGACTGAGCAGGCACTGTCCCCTCGTTGCTCTTTATTTGTGTTACCCAGAGCAGCACGTGAAGCACGTAAGAGAGGGATCGATGCGGAGCAGTCTCCTGTGGGTGGCTTTCAGCAAAAGTTATCTGTGAAATGGTGCAGGGCTTGGAGGGGCTGAGGGTGGTGATGGGATGTGCCAATCGCCTCGTGTTCACCTTTCCAAAGCAGTGCCCAGAGCCTGGCCTGGCTGCACGAGTGGAGATGAGCTCCCAGAAGCGAACATTTTCCCAATACTAGAGCTTCTGCAAGGACTTATTGAAATAGGAAGGATAGGAAAGGGAGCCCACCCAGGCTTCCTCCCCACAGCTTTCTGTCTCTCAGTTTTTAGCCCTTGCATCTAATGCAGCACAGTCAGGTGTCCCCCGTGTTCAAAGCACAGGTCTGGAGATGTTTCATGGAAGAAGCCTCATTCAGATGTTTCATTCAGAAGCCTCTTTTGCAAGAGAAGGAAGTCTGACACCCAGGATGAGTGCCCGTGGGCCACTGATGGCCCCTGCCTTGAGTCCAAGGGAGAGCACAAGACAGAGTCCTGGTGGCGAGGCCAGCACTGAGCGAGAAGAGGAACAAGGACAGGGCTGCAGGCAAGCAGCCAGAGCCCCCACAGCTGGAAAGAAAGACGGGAAGGGGCTATGCCTCAGGGAGCAGGGGGCCTGGGGAAGCCTGTCAGGGAGCAGCAGCTGCTGCTGCACCCCAGGGCACGGCTCGTCCTCTCCCGGCTGCGCTGTCGCTGCCTCCACCAGCCTGCCTCTCCAGGCAACTGCCTAAAGCTGGCCCCGGGAGCCGGGCTGGCAGGGAGCTGCTCGGCTCCTGAATGCTCCAGCTGGCTCCAAGGCCGTTGCAGCAGCTGAATGAGGAGGACGCACTCCCTGGCATGTCCTAGTTCCCATCAGCTGGCCCGGGCAGACCGGCCGCCCGTTAAAAACAGACAAGGGGAGCACGTGTTGCTCCAGCCCGTCCTTACCCAAGCCGGGCTCATTCAGGATCACGAGAAAAAAAACTGGGGCAGGAGCTGCCTGAGACCCGTGGTGTGCAGCTGGGCTGGAGGTGGCAGGGCAGAGGAGCTGGCAGCAGCCCGGGGTAGGGAACGTGAGGGGCAGGGGCTGCCGTGGTGGGGAACCAAAGGACACTGCATAGAGTTTGGAAGGCAAATATGCATCCAAAGATAACTTGTTTTGATTTATCCACTCAAAATTGTTGATAGTCACCTCAAAGTAGTCTCTTTTCACTTCTAGTTTTGAAAGAAATATTTAAAGTATCAGGACTCAAAAATTCATGTGTGGTCATGCAAATCAACGATTTGTCCTACGCTTACTGGAAGGGGGTTGGACATGCTTGAAACTGCTCTTTACCAGCTGTGCTGCTGTCCCAGTGAGGGGTCTTCAAAGCCATGAGTATTCCCATGTACTGTGAACTACACCAGTAACCAGTGGAGGGGTTTGCTCTATAGGCCATGTGTAAATATATTACAAATCCCTAATACCTTCATTCAGCCTACATTTCATTCAGAAATACTTCTCCATGGCCTGGTCTGCAGTCAAGGAGCTAGTCTTTGTGGGGACTGGCCTGGATGACACCTCCTCCTCACATATTTATGAACCACAGGAAACATCTGAATAAATAATGTTGCTAAATCCCACACTGAAAAAGTTGCTGAAGTCCCTAGCTTTAATCAAGGAAGCATTCTTTACTGCTTGTAGGGGAGATGGAAGACACAAAGTTCACCATCCTCTCCCCAAGAGGATGTCAGCAGAGGTTTTTCAGTAAAACAGAAAGTGTTACATCAGCCTGCAGGTCGGGGACACTGGGGACTATTACCAAAAGTAAAACATGCCAGGTTAAACCTTGGCTGTTTTGGTGCTCAGACATAAGCCTTATGCAACCTGTTAGAAGCTAACAGAAGGATAAGTTGAAAAAACAATTTTTATATGGCAGAGATTAGCAGGGAACATTTCACTGCATTTATCTGAAGGTATAATTTGCTAACATCTTTTTCTTCCTTGCTCAAAACATTCCCTGGTAGTTATTTTTAGTAATGGCATATATGTTTCCTAGTAAGGCACTTTGCATTTAATAGTAATAAGAAATAACATTATCTACTTTTTATGATTGAAGATTAAGGAGTCTACTCTAATAGCTTCGGTTGTCAACACAAGGTCCTCTGGTACTATGTTTCTTAGCTTCCCTGTTGTAAAAGAACATGTCTATGTAGATATTATTAATTTATCATTGCACAAAACAAAGTTTATGAACACTTAATATTTAATGTGCTGTGAATTTAATAATAAAAAATTAAGACTCTACCTTACATCATTTTTTAACTACCTGATTTTTATTCTTCTCATTAGCGCTTTATGGCTCTATTCTGAGATTTTAAACCCTTTACTTGGGTTTAAAAGCATTTAGTTGTGTATGCTGAAATGTAAATACTTAATCTCTAGCCTAGCTGAATACAAGGACAACTCCATGATGGTATTAAGCACCATGACATTTCAATCATATGTGGAACACAGGGCCATAAGTATGAAGCTGTACTGAAGTCAGCCTGAGCCGCCCCAGGTTACATGATCTGAAGGCCTGGGTCCTCTTGCTTGGTCACTACAGCACACAGGCTGTTCTTTCCAAAATCCCTGATGCTTTGGCACTGATACCTTTCCTGGCAAAAGGGGAGACACTTGTTGCAGCTTCTCCAAGGACCTATACTACTTCTGTCTGTCTGAGTAATTTCTTGCATAAGCATGACTAAAATAAGAAGTTTTCTATTGCTAAAGATTACCAGACCTTATTTCTTCTTCTGGCTCCAGCTTTCCTCAGCATAACATGGCAGATCTTGTTATTATCTGGAAATGCTCAGAATAAACAAAACTGCTTGAGATCTTAAACTGGGGAAAGCTTCCCTTGATGCATCAACACTACACGTTCCAGCCCCAGCTGAGGGTCTGGCTCTGCTATGTCTCAATACTCATATGCATATGGTATTTGATTTTGTTCCTACAGCATGGTGCATTCTAGATTTCAAGTACTGAACGTGATTCATCCTCATTTCTTTTTTTACATTTTTAGTATCTAGCCTAGCTGTTGAGGGTTTTGTTGGAAGAATAATTAATGTTTGGTTGATAATCTGAATCCCAACAGTTCATCCCAGACAATGTTTCTTGACAGCAAATCCTGCACCACAGAGATTAAGGAACACATTTTCAAATGTCAGAAGATGAGGGCTGCATGCAGAAACACAGCCACATTTGCCAGCACACGCTGTCCTCTCTGCCCTGTGTCCCTTACATTCCCATCACACCATTCCTGAGCCACAGCCCCAGTTTGACGTGATGGCATCCAGCGTTCATGTATTTAGGAATGCATTTTACCACACATGCATTTAACTGGACACTTGTGTATGCAATTATGTGACCTGCACACCCAACATGCGTGTGCCTCCTGGGGCTGCACATTCTGCAATCCAAATCAGCCAAGAGTTTAAGTGCCTGAAACAAAAATAGAGAAGAAGCCTTCATTTTTAAAAAATCTGGCAACAATTGAACTATTTTTCTGAATGAAACAGAAAGCAAATGTTCTCCAATGAAAGATAAATGACAATCAGAGCTGGAATATTAATATGCCTGGGTATGGGAAACAAGCAGGATGAGCCAGAAAGGAAGCAAACTTTGCAGCTCGAGCCTTGCTGGGTAACAATCCCAAGTGGAGAGCCGCTGTCGGGGTTGCTCCTTCAGAGAGAAGGATGCATAGGGAGAGGACAGGAGAGAAGAAGGGGCACTGCCCATAAAGAAGAAATAAAAAAAAAAACCACTAGGAAAGGATTTAGAGTAGAAAAAACAGGTTGTTCGGAATGAAGGGAAAAATGAAAGGGAAACCAGGATTGATGGATATTGCATGTCACCAGGCTCCCTTCAGAAGGACAGACAGAAGGAGGGCTCACAATTGCCATTGACAGCTTAATTTGATACCTGTAGAGCATCAGCAGGTGAAGTTCAGGACCCTCTGTGCTTTGTCTGCCTTTGCTGGTGGGACAGCATCCCCTGGGCCACTGCACTGCATCTTCCTGTGGGGAGGAGGAGACCTGCCTTGAGGAGCTTGACCTTAGAGGAACCTGCACAGTACCTGCAGACATTTTACTCAAGAGGAGACAAAGAATTTATATGTCTATATTTTATGAGATAAGGCTTCACGGAGTGCACTGGTAGTCCCCTGATCTCCAAAAAAATGGTCACCAATTTAACCACTACTGGAAGTGCTCATCAGGGAGATATTTGGCATTAATGGCCAAAGTATCACAATATGTTGTTTCATAGCATTAAAACTGTGATTGCTGGAGAAAATGTGAAAAAAGGCCATCTTCTTACTAATCACAGTAATTTCTAGCTATTTCTCTGGAAATGCCAGGTGTGGATATCCCCCAGACATCACACAAAATACTGTGAGTGGAATGGGAGCATGGTTCTGGGAGTGCTCAGGGTGGGCATCCTTTTTCCTGCCCCCTCCTGCCAGTCCCAGGGGTACCTCAGTCCTCCCAAGATTCATGAGCAGTCAGAGAAAGATGATTGCAGGGTGTGAGTGGGAAGAGAGGGCTGTAATCACCTGGTGCATCACGAGTTGTCTGTCACTGTGTCACGCCACAGTTCCCCTCTTCCGCTCCTCACCATTACCCTGAGAAGCTCATGTTCAGTCTCTCCAAGAAAGTGTCCTCACAGGTCAGAGCTGGTGTGAAAAGGGGTTTTCTTCTCACAGTCTGCCTGCTGCAAAGGAAAATGACACAGTTCCTCCCTTCTCCTTTCAGGACAATCCTTTGTATAACTTGTCACTGACCTGGTTGTAACAGGTGACTTTCAGCACAACACCCAGGGGACAGAGCTGTAAAATGCCACCAAATACTAACCTCTAAGAGCCTAAACAGCCTCCACCAAATATGAATGATGGCACCTTGCTTTTTTTTTTAGAAGGAGTATCACTTCCTTGAATAAATGAAAGTAATAGGATTCTCTTTTTATTTTCACACTCCTGCAGCTCTTGGAGTCTATTTCTGTTGTAGTCAATGACTGTGCTGCCTGCAACATGGAGTGACACTTGGCTCCAGAGCCTTCTACACCCACCAAGACTCAGACAATGCTTTATCAGCCAGGCTCGTTGTCTCTGACTGTGGCCAACTCTCCCTCAAACCCAGGCTTGTCTCACTCGATGCTTTATGGTTTCATGGTTCTGTGCAAACAAGTTAGTTTCTAACCCCCCTCCCAGGCAATAAACATTTTACAGACAGAAAACCCACACAAAAGTGTATTATAAGCACTAAGGACTGTTTGGTGTCTTAAGCAAGATCCTGCTCCTTGAAGATCTCATGATCCAAGAGCTGCCATATGAAATTTGGGAATACACATGTGTAACTGTTCTCTACAAGTGTCTTTTAGGACTCAAGCTGGATCCTTTAATTGCAAGGCTGGTGAGAGCTGCTCTGTCATTTTCAGAGTGTTTGTGTAATGAATGTACATATATAGTGAGAGGTGATGAACCCTTCTTTACCTCTCATCCAATGAAGCATTAGCACCACCAGTTGGTCATCAACCCTGAATAACACCCAGTCCCAGCTGCAATAATAGTGCAAGAACTTTGTTCAGGTTCTCAAGAGCAACATGTTGTGCCATCCAGATGTATTGTTTAGTTGGCCTGAAGCTGAGGCAAGTCATGTTAAAATTGCACCAGTGCATTTTTTTCTGGGTTTGTTGATTGTACCTGATCTGTTCCAGCTTGAAATTTAAAACTCACAAATGAGGGAATCAGAAAACTATAATGAGGAGCTCAGCTAAATCCCAGATCACTCAGCACAATCATATTTTTCAGTTCACTGGTGAAAGGCTCAGGAGGATCCAGAGAAAACACTATTAGTGTTTTGGACTTCTTGAGCATCCTGATCCAAAGATGTACTAATCTGCAGAGGGAAGTGGGGCAGACTTGGGTGCTGATTTTCAGTTCTTAGGTCAGTAAATTGGCTTGGCTAGCTGTTTATGCCTGGCACACAGCTAGACTGCCTTGGGCATACATAAAATCTTGATTCATACGCACATCTGTCATGATGGTCATGCCTTCAAAGAGAGGTGTGTACCCCTGGTTACTTGGAGGGTGTATCCACTCTTCTTTGCTATTAGTGTTTGCATAAACTGCAAATATTTTCCATTTTCCTTGTTCTCTGTCTTCCTCTTCCCTCGTATTTGCTCATAAAGAATGTACAGGAATTTCGCAACACTAGCAGAGATTTCAAATTTCTTTCCTACTTCTGCTAAGGCCCCTGGCATTACCCAGGGATTCAGCAGGAACATGAACTACCTTTGTACCTGCTTTACAAGTCTTTTCTGTGGTCAGAGTTATCTAAAAAGTCTCAGTGTAAAAGGGAATCACTGTGTCTGGACTATTTCAACCATCACTTCATGAGTATTTGAGATGAAGAAGGGGTTCTATCCAAGTCCTCACTCTGCAGGGAACAACACCTCCTGAGAGAGGAAGCAGTTTGACAGCCACGTGCTGCATGACCTGCTCCTTTACAGAAATGTTAGCCATTACACCTAATAAAGTGACTATAGACACCCTCCCCAAATTCTAACATTAATATCTGGCCCATGGCACCAGTTGGATTTGTACGTGTTGGTGCTTTACTGTCTCTCATCCTACTCCCTTCACATCACATCCTTGCTGTCCTCCCTGCGTGGGAAGGCATCTGACAGTGCCATCCGAGGCTGTAAAAGCTAATTCACTATGGCAGGATTGTCATTCTCAGAACCAGCATGTCCAACAAAAGGCAATGCCCTAGACATTTTGAGTTCATTAGTATTTTTTAATTAATCTTGCTTATAGGTGGGTGCAGGGGTCTCAGTGATGACTGTGGCCTCCCCAGCTGATCTTGTACAAGCACAGAGTAAGGGACAGACTTTGCCAAGCAGTTTTGCCCTCCAGGGCCTGCTATTGTGAGTCGCTGGCGAGACACAGACACTGAGCCCAGTTCTTCACCACCCCTCTTGAAGCCTGGGGGACCAAGACCTTGGACAGGCAAGACCGGTGAGAGAAGGGAGTAAGGACTTGGACATTACTTTTTCCCACTGGAAAAGTTCTGATATTCTTTGTGGCACTCTTGTTTTATGAAATACTCTCCTGGTTTACCTTGTAAAAATAAACATAATAAGAATATTTTTGCTTCCTCTTTACTTTCATGTTTCACTCTTCTTTCACCATAAGGAACTTCAGTTTGAGGATATTCCCACAAAAACATACTTAAAAGTGGAATACAACACAAATACAATAATCTATGATGTTGACTAAGACACTGTCCGGGGTTAAAAACGTAGAGCAGAATATGACAGATCTCGGCATGACTTTGTCCTACTGCTGGCACGTGGTGCTTACAGAGCAAGGAGCTTGGCTCCTTTGAGTAACAGCAGAACTCCTCACCTGAATGAGCATTTGTGGTGTTCAAACCCTACCTTCGCAGGGCTGGAGTGGTTTTGTAAGATTTTTTTTCCTTTCAAGAGGTTATTAAAATTGAAAAATGATGCAGCCCATTGCTTGGTTGTTTTTCACAGGCTCTCTGGTGCTCAGAGAGCGTATCAGCTTTGTGCCCTGGTTCTCAGACACACAGGCTCTCTGAAGAGGCTGGGCAATCTTCAGTCCCACATAGCACTCAGAAGTGGCACTTAGACTGTAAATATTATATGCTGCTGTAAGAACATTTGAATGGTAATACTCAAGCAATTACTTTCCTTTCAAGATCATTAAACACAAATCTGACTTGTATTTTAATAGGACTGCCAATGTATTTAATGGGGGGCAGTAAAGGGTAGTTTTTTTCTAATGGATGAATGTTTATATTATTATCCACTCTGAGACACCACATTAAGAGGAACCTGTATAACACTCATGTGTTTTGCCTCTTTTCTCACAGTATTCAATTTTTTCTCACTTCTGCATCTTACAGCATGATGGCAAAACTGCACCTGCAATAAATTCCACCAGCATATTTTGATTATGAGACAAAAAAGGACCAAACACCGTCATGCTGAAAAGAACTTGCAATTGGCATTTCCATCATGTTTGTTAAAACTGCAGAGAAAGGCAATGCTTGGCAGGTTGACAGTTTTGGCCAGTGACACCTGCTCTGTAGCCACAGGACAGGCACTCTAGGAGCAAGCAACACCAGCTTCTACATGGCACCTTGCAACCACATTTGGGGACTGCTTGGGATCCTCCCTCAGCAGGGCCAGTAGAAGTTTGTCTCTACATCCATTCCCATCTGTCAGTGTCTATTTGTTTTCCCGACAGTCCCCAGCTTAGATTTCTTGCTTCTTCAGTGTCCCATGTCCCAAAAAGTTGAAATGAGGCTTCTTTCTGCTTTTTTCAAGATTGTTTATTTTTCTCTTATCAAAAGCTTGGAGGCACAGCCAGTGCTGTGACTTCCAGGAACACAAGTGCAGAAAGGCAGAAAGGCAATGGCAGCTCACAGCAGCTACCTTTTATATCTATTATTGACCATTAAGAAAACTCTACATACTTTGTTTTGTTTCCAACACCAGTAAATTCTCATCTTATTGATATGTCTTTTCTATACTTTTTTCCACCAACCAACACACCACAGGAACTGGTGTCAGAGAAGAAAGGAAGAGAAGAGAAGAAGGAAGAGAAGAGAAGAAGAAAGAAGAAGAAAGAAGAAGAGACCAACACCCAAAAAATCTCCATCTTGTCCCTATATAATACATAGAGCAAGATCCTAAAACTACAACTAAATTTTCTGTGGTACACTAAACAAAAACCTCTTCACTTCTCTGGTGCATTCAGGCTCTCCCAAAAGTGAAGGGAGCTTCTCCCATCAGCTTAGGTTGCAGGCTAAGCTATTTTTTGAGGAGTTCTGGGGACTAAAGGAATCCTCAGAGGAGCAGGAGAAGCTTCCAGGTTTCCCTGGACTCCAACACCCATCTGTGCCTGACCTGCCCAGAAGAGTGGACAGCAGTGCGGGACGTGGGTGGCTGGGTCTGGCTTGAAGCTGCTCTGCCACAGCACAGACACACTTACCACCACTGCCTTCGCCACAGGGACCTGCTGGCTGGAAAGCAAAGTACTTCCCTGGTGTCTTATCAACTCTGTGAGCAATTTGGACAAATTTGTTCCTGACTACTTACTTCATACTATTGTAACACCTGCATCATCTTCTCACGGGGAAGTTACCTTATGTATTTTCACTACATATGCAGTATGGGGTGGGCAGGAAATCAAAGCTGGGCTGAGCTGGTCCTCACCAGGCTGTGCATTTTGGGAGCACAATACTCACTCCTTGAGAGCAAAGGCTAGGAATGGCTGTGCTGCATCACTGGTTAGTAGCTGCTAGTCTCCGGACAGTAGTTAGAAATTTTTGACTATTTTTTGACTATTTTTTGATTCCCACTCCCACATGTACCATAAAACCACCCCCTTCCCTGCTACCTGTGGTGAAGGACTGCAGATAGTTCAGAGCAAATGTAGCACTATAGATTATATGGTGTTATCACCTGTTCCCAAAATCTAGGGCTCAGAAACACATTTCTCTATGGTGAGTGCTTCCTATTAGTCAGAATTTAGCCATGGACGTTTGTTGTTTGAAACAGTACCCAGCTCAAGACTGTGTACAAGAACCACCTGCATTTTCACTAAAACATTTCAGGTACAAATCTGGATGATTGCTTTTTAGGTAGCTTCGGGTGGTAATTATTACAAGCCCAACAAATAGAATTTAGTAGGTGCTCATAGGTCTCCATTGTAAACATTGCAATAAAAACCATCAGGAAGGCGGTTTTAAATCCAGAGATCAGGCAAAGGAGTCCAGGATTTAAAGAATAAAGCCAGCTGGGAGGTTTTCTATTACTTTGCATTTTTGTGGGCAACAGCTAAAGCTATCCAGGAATTGCTACGGGACCAAATTTATAAGCAGAATATATTGTACTAATATATCAGAACATGTTCAGTGGTGAGTCTGTTCCCAGAAATGTATAGCTTTCCCACTCCTAAAGGGGAGCATTCCAACCATGACAGCTGCCATGTTTGGGACTATTATTACAGAAAACTGTTGACATTTTCTGGGTTAAGGATGGTTATCTGGAATTCATGGATAATTTAGTTCTTTTGCTTGCAAAAATAGTTTGATATGTTCTTTAATTAAGCATATAAAGAGATTGATGTGTGATGTTTGTGGGTTCAGACGTTCTGAAAAGTGACATTCCTCTACAGAAGAGAATAAAGCTTAAAAGGGGATATTATTTATAAAAGCACCACCATGCACGGGCAGTGTTTATTTACCATTTAAATGCCTCATTTCTGTTCTGGCTGTCTGTGCTATAATTTGCACAGGCACTTAAACTTGAGTATAAATAAATGCAAAGAAGTGGTGTTTATGCAGAGTTAAGATGAGGAAATCAAGCGGCTAAAAGATGGAGGCCACTCCTGCCTCATCAGATCAGCCATCTTACCCACCTTTGGCTCCTGTGAGGGCCCCTTCAGTGACAAGCAAGGAGCCATCCACGCTGGAATTGGAAGAGCTCGATCAGAATATCAGTGCTGAGGAACAAGCAAGGAGCCATCCACGCTGGAATTGGAAGAGCTCGATCAGAATATCAGTGCTGAGGACATGGCTGAGATTTAATGAGCGGGTGGGCAGCGTGAGCCGAGCACCACGGCATCTCATCGTGACTGAAACGAGGGAATGCGATGAGGCACCTCGAGTATCTTGCCAAGATCCTCAGGATGGGAAGTGTTTTCCTCTGGGCAAAGTGAGGCACCAACTCTGCTCCAGGAGAAGGGCAGCAGATGCCAGAGAACATCCCCAGGATAGCTGGCTACAGTGGGAACATTTGTCACTGTTACCTGGCAGTGTTGGAGAGGGGGAAACCAAACTCCTTCCACTCTGTGCACCCCCACCCACTCCCAAATCTGTAAGCAACTGCTTTGATTCCACATGTTTGACACTTTCCCCTGTGCTTAGGGATGAGTTTATGGTAAAAATGCCATGTTACAGGTGCACAGCCTCATGGGGACGTGGTCCAAGGACCCCTTACAGGTGAGGGCTTCGGGCAGAGCAGGCATGGATGCTCTGGGGTGGTTGGGAACCTTGAGGTTCAACTGCTGAACTCAGCAGGAACAGATCCACACCAGTTTTATAGTTGTGTTTGAGGAATAAAATCTGATTAAATTATTAGGAGTATACTTATTTGTCTAGACAGAAGAACTGAGTTGTTTTGGCAGAAGAACGGAAGGCACTTATTGTTTAATGTCTATTAAAAGGGTGAAAATTGCATCTTTTTTTCATCACATTACAGCAAACTCCTGCCTTGAGCTCCTGAGAACAGGCAGTAGGGAGACAGATTAGTGTAAGGAAAGGTTATGCCACTTACTTACCATGTCTGCGCTGCTGCAGTCCTTGGGGAAGTTGTCCTCACTGAGTTCTCCCAAAGCACGGGCCGTGATGACTTTCAGAGCACAGCTGTGGCATCTCCTGCCTTTGACAAACTGTCAGGGACTGCACAGCCTCTCCAGCAATGAGAGGCCACTCCACAATGAGAGAGCACAGGCAGGGCAGGGGGAGCAGTCCAGGGAGCAGGGGTGCACCAGACTGGGGAATTGCTGTTTCAGTCATGATCTCAGGATACATTTCTGTACTTGCAACACACTGTGTGTAGACAGTCAAACTTTCCTTTGCTTCTGCTTTAACTGTATCAAAGAGGAGCCTGTGACCAGTGAGGTGTTCAATGTCAACTACACTGGAGGAAAAAGAGAGGAGATGCTGTTTGGAGTGTGCTTTGGCTTCGGGAGGGGATCAGAGGGAGTGCCATAGTGCTGTTCGTGACTCTAACTTGACAGAAAAGGCATCCTTATCTTCCTTAAACCACTGCTTTCCACTGACTGCTTTCCACTGCAGCATTATCCAACATGCATGTTGCCACCGCCAAAGCATTTGCTTGTGTCCTGCCTTCACTGCTGGGAAATCAAACAACTGAGCAATGATTGTTTTGTGGAGACAAGACCACCCTTCTTACTGAGGTGAAGGGGCACAAGGCCTCATAGAGTCAGCCTGCAGGACTGATGGATGGGAGGGATCAGGGCAACAGGCAGGGCTGTGCCTGGCTCACTGGCACTGCACTGGAGACCTTCCACAGCATGGGAAGTGCCAGGGCCACAAAATGCCCAATCCCTGCTCTCATGGCTTCAGTCCTGTCTGTGCAACAGTGAACACTGAACTTGTCAGTCCTTGGCCAGTCCCAGCTAGCTGTCACATTTACAAGGTATTTGAGAGGGAAAGACAGATTGCCCTTAATGACCAAGAGGGACTGTTCAGGTTGTTCCTCTCATGATTCCCTAGCAGCTCTCCAGCTTTGCCCTCAGCAGCGTGTTTGTCCTCAGTCATACTGGCTCTGGGAGCAGCCCCTGCCAGTGCTGCAGCAATGGTGCACAGCCTATTGACTTGGGTCAGAGGGAAATGTCACCCTCCTGTGCTCGTGTGTGCCCACAAGTGTCTCTTGAAGAGCACCAGGCACACATTAACACTAATAACTGAGACCACTATTCTTTTGCCTCGGCCTCATAGGCAGCAGGCAGAGTGTGAACTACACTGTGTATCAATTAAGTGAAAAATAAATAATAGGAAGAAAGCAATATTTTTAACAGTGCATTCACTGGCACATACATATTTATTAGATAGCAGATAAAATGCTGTTTATGTGCATCATGAAGCCCTAAAGTAATCTGTGGTGTCATGGTTTAAACGATGGAAGTCAGATGCAGTAGCATTGTCATATTCCCCAAAGCAGCCCGCTCTTTAAAAAAAGCTCTGCTTTTTAATGTTTCTTCCATACCCTTGCATCATTATTGCTGTGCTTCCTGCACAGGATATCAGGCTCTTCCAACCTAAGTGACTAAAATTAATTTCTTGACGTTTTTCAGTCTGCAAGTTTTATTGCAACTTTATCTGAGTCATTCCATCTTCAAAGGCAAACCAAAGGGAGGCGGAGGCAGCAGGGCTTATTTGATGAAGTTGCAATATGTGTGTGAGGTGAGTCAGGAAACACAGCAATATTCATGTGTGGTTTGCTGGATGTGTGAGTAGCAAGGGGACTGTCTCCTGAAACGTGGTTAAATATGTAAACTCTGCCTAGGGAAAATGTTTATTTACCTAGATTGACAGCAATCAGGGTAAAAAGCACTCAAGATAAGTGGCTCTTTAGCCAGCTTTAATTTGTTGATGGATGGATTGATGGGAAGATGGTCAAAGAAATGACAACATTACTCTCTGTAATGGAGATATCTTGTCTGCTGGAGTTTGCAGTACCATTCGGTCTAATTATTCCTGATCCATCTATGAGAAAACTTTTCTCCCAGTGAGACAAGTTGTCATACATTTTCTTTAAATAAAAAGATTAGAAGGTAAAATCAAGAACAATTAGAGAAAAGGATGAGGGTATCTTCTGCAGTCAAAAATTTATACAAAATCATCTGTATTGCCTAAAGATGGTTTACTGTATTAATTGAAATAGTTGTGCATTCTATTATGCAGTTTGTATGGGAACAGATGGCTCATTCCACAAATTAAGCCTTGTCTTTTTACATTGCTCAACAGAATAATAGTGAATGAACATTGCTATTGTAAATGATCCCAAGTTCAAACCTTGTAGCATCACAACAGGCTACACTTTTCTGGTGGAAGTTAGTGGAAAAGCAAGGAAATAGATCATTGAATTGGTTCATCATGTACTTTTCACTATGGCCATGGCAAAGACAAAGAGCAACTCATAAAGTTAAGTCTTGCACACACCTTTCCTGGAACACAACATAGACCAGGCTACTGGTCCTACAACATGGAATAAACTGGGAAATGGGCTGTGGGTTGGGATAGCACATGAATTTTGTGGAAGGTAGTGAGAACAGTTTCTTAGGCTCACAGCAGCAGCGACACAGTTGAGAAAGGGTGGCGTGTGAGACTGTGGTCTGTTCTGCTGAGCACTCAGAGGTGACTGCTTGCAAAGCATCCTGAGAAATAACCTGCACTTACTGCAGAAGTAAAAGCTGCCAATCAACAGGACAAACTGATGCCCCAGATTTTCTAATCTGGCTGCAACACGCTTGCTCCAGGACTAGCAGTAAAAGAACCAGTAGCTGCTTCCCTGGCCAGAGGAGGTTGTTGCCCTCAGCATAACTGAGGGAAATCCATGGTAACACTTGTTTGCCAGGGATGGATAGCCTGCAGTTTCTGAAGGATCAGCTGTCTTTTAGCTTGGATTCCTCAAATTTGGGTTAACCCATATCAGTGTCACTACTGGATATTGCATCTACAGTGCTATTTTATGTGGGCTGGCACAGGGTAGGCAGCATGAAGCAGGGTTGAGTTAGGAGCAGCTGCACATGAAATGGGTGCTGGTGGCAGCTCACATCTTTGCAGATGTCACCACCATGAACAACCCGAGTGTGAGCTCTGCATGGGCCTCTCAGAGGAAAATCCATCATGCTGCAGTGGGAACTAAATTACTCTGGCACCAAGTTCCCTTAGCCTGGGCCCATTGAATGTGTGGGTGTGCCCACCAATGCTGGATTTGCTGAATGGGGCTCTCCCAGTCCCCAGTTTGCAAAGACACTGGGGTGTCACAGCAGAGCCAGGGCTGTCCCCACTGTGTCTGCCAACAGTGCGGTGCCACCAGCAGCAATCAGCCACTCTCTGAGACCTAGTGCTGATTGCAAGCTCCTCTTGGCACCAGGATGAGCTGGGCCAAACACTGGGTGCATCCTGTGGGGAGCAGGGGACCTCTGGGACACCACAGGGCTCCACTGTTATGTTCCTGCCAGGGCAGCTGGCAGTGGTAGGGGAAAACTGGGAGGCCTTGGGCAGGTCTCATGAGCACAGCACTGTGGGGGAACTCGGGCACGATCCCATGCAATGCACTTCTGCATGCCTTGGACCAGCCCCAGCTACACGACAAGCACATATGCTGCTGCTGGAAATTTTATGTGGAAAAAAACTAGCCTAGATTTTAGTTTATAGTTCTTTTCAGCAGGGCTGCATGAAGCTAATGACACAGAAAGCCATTTGGGTTAAATTGTGAAACTGAAAGATGCAGCACCTGCTTTTATGCTTCATATGTTACTAAAAATACTTCTTCCTTTCTAAAATGCAACACAAATGACAATACAAAAGAAAACTCTGCAATGACATTGGAGACATTATTAAGAGGGGTTTCATCAGTGTCCCTGTGCACAGAAAGATGAAATCAGAAATAGCAGAAAGAGCAGACATCATTATGCTGTTGCTCAAACCCTTGGTTCATCCATACCTGAGGTAATTCAATGCCCTCCTGATCTCTCACTGTAAAAAAGGAGAGAGTGATAAGTTTTAGACAAGAGACATGAGAATGTTCCAAAGTATGGAAGAGCTTCCATATGAGGAGAAACTAAATAGCAGCTATTTATCCTGAAATAAAGACTCCTGAGGGAGACAAACATGGCAAAAAGGTGTGGAGGAGGCAAATCAACCTGTGAAGTGCTTTTGGCAGACAGATGTGAGAGAGGCCTTCAGAAACAAATAAAAGTGCTGAATTTAACAGAAATGTAACTTTCCGAGGAAGGTGTGGGAGTCAGATGAGGTTCACACAGGAGGTTATGCTGACCCCTCTGGGGACAGCAGCCCTGGGGCTGCCAAGGACCATGTGGTGCAAAGGCCACCCAGCCTGGCTGCAGGCGGTGATCCACTTGTGCTGGGGCAGAGCCTGTGGTCAGCCACGTCCTTGTCCCCAGCCCATGTCACCTCAGGCAGTGGGGAGGGACTAGGGGGGCACATGGATGCCCACCTCACCAGGCAGCCTTCTGGAGTTGCCACTGGTACCTCTACAGGCTCTTTTGTTGTGGGTGCAACTCACAAGATACAAAAACCACAAATATTATTAAACATTTTCCTCTTTGCTCTTCAAAACCAAGAGAAAAACCCTGACTCAAGAAAAAATTTTTTACCAGTGAGAAGGGAGCATTGCCAGAGAGTATGAACCCCTGTAGAGATTTTACTTTTGCTATTGATTTTATGCGTGAGATGCTTAGGTACTCTGATAGTATCTGACAGTATAAGAAGCCAGAGAGAGAACAGAAAGGCTAATACAGTAACAATGTCACCAGAATAACTTGTAAATTTTTTGGAGATTTTGTGTTTAAATCTGACTGAAATACCTAATTTTTTATCAAGCAGAGAAGTGTTTTGTTAAAAAATATCATCCTCCCCTTGAGAAGTTTTATTTTAATTTTTTTTTTCTTTTTGCAAGAAGGACATGAAAGGGAAAATGGGGTGTTTTAGAGAGCTATAAATGCCTTAGAAAGGGAAAAATGTAAATGGCAGAAGTGTAGCTGGTGAGCTGAGGCATTCACAATGAAGGAACATACCTTCACTCCCATGTTATGTAACTTATGTCACACTGGTACTACACGGGAGTGTTAAAAACCCTCGTTGAAAACATTGTTCTTAAATAAAGGGGTCTCTGAATAACAATGGGACAATGCAGCAGAAGGCATGGGGATGGGGGACACTGTGTCCTCAGCTCCTCTGGAGCCCCAGAAGACATGCAGCCAGACCTGCCCTTTCAACAAAATGCTGCTCTATCAGGCAAGGATGCTCTCTAAACACATCTACCCACCCTAAACAAATCCAGGAGCCAAATGTTCTCCAGAAGAACGGTCTTTTGAAGGGTAAATTGCTTTTAAAAATACATAGAAATTTAGCTGGGAGGCTGGCTGTAGTTTGGGTGCTCCCTGGGTTCAGTTGTTCCCCTGAGGGGTAACAGTTTGGATCTTTTTAGGCTGAGGAGGGACTTGAACACATCAGTCACTTCTGGAGCAAGAACCCTCATGTTGAGGGTCTTTAACATAAAGCATAAGCCAATACATGTTGGAAGTGCAGCTGAGCTCTGGAGAACAATGGGCAGAGGTTGAAGCACAATCCCACCCTTCATGTTCCCAGCTGTTTAATGCCCCAAGAGGGGCAAGTTGTTATGGATTGCCCTTCTAGGCAGCCCATTCCTCCCTGTGCATAATCCAGAGAGCCTGGTCCTCACGTTGGGCTTCACACCAGTAGCCCAGTCCTAAAAAAAAGGTGAAGTGTCTGACCTGTCTGGAGTGCCTCTGCACCGAATCTGTCCCCAGATGTGCCTAATTTTGGGCATTTGAATTATGTGTCAGAAGTACTTGTTCATTAAAAATATGAGCACTTTCCATACAGTTACTGGATGACTGTATGTCAAGAGACTAAAATATCTTTCATTTCAGTTCATTTAGTCCAGCAAGTCTCCCCACTGTAACTGTAACCCACCCTGCTGTCAGGGAATGCACCAGAGCTACCGCAGAGCTAGAGAACCAAAAAATATACATTTGAAGTGACAGCATGAAAAAAGTGGATGGGGGTGAAATATAATTAGCTGAGGCAAGGACAAGTAGGTAAGTCTCCACAGTCATAATTTATGGGGGATATTGTTATAGTTATTACCATGCAATTTAACAGGAATACACCAGAGCAATTTTCATATCTTAAAACATGCAGATGCACTCATATATATGAGAAAAGTCTCAGAACTCAAATCATCCAAAATAACCAAGAAAGTTATTATCATAAAGAGCCACAATTAACATGGGATCGCAAGGGGTGAGTCTTGATTTCTGATAATCTTAAGAGAAAATGAAAGCATTATTAAAACTTTTGTGTGGTAATGGTGGCTACATTCAGAGCTCTGTGCACACACCAGCACTCTGCAGTCTCCACCAGTCACTCCTCCACTGTTCCTCTGCCAGTCCCAGAAACAAAAAAGTGTGTGGATTTGAGATTTCCCCAACCATTGGAGGACACGTGTGGTAAGGAAAAATTTTGAGATTGACCTTGCCAGTTTAAATAGATTTTTATTTTTTTAACAAAAAGTAGTGTTCAATTACTGAAGAGGAGAAGCAGGAGGTATGGACACTATTGGTACAAGCTGCTGGGGATTCAAAGTTGCAAAGTGCTCTATGACAGCCTGTGCTGCCATCCATAATTTACAGGCTTCCTTCTAATGTTGCTGTCAATACAGTATTGCTCTTATCAAGTGCATAAATTATTTCTTCCAGTAACATAGAATCAAAGAATGGTTTGGGTAGGAAGGGACACTTAAGGTCATCTAGTCCAACCACCCTGCCATAGGCAGAAACACCTTCAACTACATCAGGCTGCTCAGAGCCCCATCCAACCTGCCCTTGAATGTTCCCAGGGATGGGGCAACTATCTCCTCTCTCAGTAATTTGTACCAGTGTTTCATCACCATCATTGTAAAAAATTTCTTCCTGCAAGCTAGCTAAATCTATTCCTTTTTGGTTTAAACCATTACCCCTTGCCCTATCCCAACAGGCTTGTGACTTAAAACGTTTTTCCTTTCTTTCTTGCAATCCTTGAAAGGCCACAATAAGGTGTCCCCAGAGCCTTCTCTTCTCCAAATCCATGTCTCTCCAATTTAGCAAGAAGGATTTTGGGGCACCATGTCAGAGGCCTTACAGAAGTCCAGACAGGAGACATTTGTAGCTTTTTCCATGCCCACTGATGGGGTCACTCCAGCACAGAAAGCCACAGGTTGGTTAGGCAGGACCTGCCATGCTGGCTGTCCTGAATCACCTTTCTGTTGTCCATGTGCCTTAGCAGAGCTTCTGGGAGGATCTGTTCCATGAGCTTCCTGGACACAGAGGTGAGACCGACAGGTCGGTAGTTCCCAGGGTCCTCCTTTCTTCCCTTTTAAAATGCGGGTGCAAAGTTTCCCTTTTTCAGTCACCAGGGATCTCACCTGACTGTGCCACCACTTCGACAAAAGGAGACATTCGTCATTTTAATTCACACTTAAATTGCTGAAGATTATCCACTGTCCATTAGATTTCAACAATACCCAAATGTAAGCTGTTCTAATCATATGCTAAAATACAATAATCACCAACTCTCACAACCATCAGAAAAAAATCAATCACTCCCACACTGATCAAATTTCTGCCTCTCTCAGAAGTCCTTTTTCTCTTCTTTTCCTGTACTTCTGTGTGCCCAGTGCGATTTCAACTTAATATGCAGCCAACCCTTATTCCTCATAGCTGCCTACTTAAGGTGACAAACTTGTGTATATACCTGTTTCAATCCAGTAGATATGGTTTGGAAATAGTTGCTCTTTTCTTGGGGCATGAGGATAGGCTGGAAGAGCTCCTGAGGTTTACTGTTGTCTTTAAAAATCTGTTCCTCAAGCTTAAAAATGTTGTCCCAGATTTGGAAAGCGAGCACTTATTTAAGAAGGAGGGATTAAGTATCGCAGCTGTCAGCAGACAGGCATTTCTGGATCACAAAATCACTTCTCTGTCTGTTTGTCATGTCCTTAAATAAGAACAAAATGAATCTCCAGGTAATACAATTTAGTGGTTTTATCTTTTTCCTTTTGAGGCTTGAGATGAGCTGGACCTTCTTGAACCAGAGCAACAGCCCAGTTAGACCAAGCCTGCATACCCAGCAAATGACTCTGCAGTTAAAGCAAGAGACCCACAAAACTCTTACAAATTAAGGCTTATTTAAATTGTTAAGATCAAAATTTTAAATGTATCAAAGAAAGCCCATTATGTTATTTCAGGGTTGGTTTTTTGCACCATTTTTTTCCAATACTGCCAGTCCATGTCTGTAAAAATCTTCTTCCTTCTGTTTGCTGAATCATGCCTGGAATCCATATTAGAAGTCAAGTGTAAAAAAATAGGAGGGGAAGCTGTGCTACAGGCAGCTGTTGTTGTCAATGCCCTTTCTTTCCCCGCAATAAAAGTCACACAAAAACTTAGAACCTTGCTGGGCCTCTACTCCTTACTGTCAACATTACCTCCCTTCAGATCTGTAAAAGGGCAAATCTTTTCCTAGCAACAGCATTAACCCATTTGCAGGGATTTGAAAACAGGCTTGCTTGCTTGCTTTCCCATAGCTGGCAACAGCTTGTGCTGTTCCTGCATGCCTGTGGTTCAGAGGGTTATAGTCTCTCTTTAGCATCAGGAACTATTCCACAGGAACCCCAGGAGGAGCAGAGAGACAGGAGAGCTCGATACTCACCAGAGCATGTGTTCTGCTCTAATCAAGGCACTGAGTAACACAGCAAGGGAAGGGCTCTTGATAGCACTCAGAGGGGAGTGTTGTAAGTATACAGCTACAGCAGGAAGTTTTATTTAAACTCCAGTATTAATTTGAATGTGTGGGATATTTCTGATACAATCTCAAGACAGTAATTAGGCCGTTAATTGACAAGACACTTACTCTTCTCTCAGTTAACCCTGATTGTGCTCCTCAGTCATTGTGGAATGCCCCTCAAATAAGAAGGAGCACAGGTAAGTATAAATACATAAGAAAGGTCTACAGTTCATTTCACATATATAAAAATAGATACAAGGATAGATATACTATCTAGCAGCACCTAAAATGTTTTATGTATGTATTTTTCTAGCTTCTGGACCAAATTGAATTTCATTGCTTTTTCACAGACCACCAACTCAATAATCTTATTTCCTGTCATCACTCTGAGGCACCAACACAATGGTCTGCATCTCCTAAAAGACTTTGGCTAAGGAGCTAAAGAAGCTTTCGGTGTAAAGTGTTTGGGAGTCACAAGGCTACTCAGTTATGCATCCTTAACTGTGTTAAGAGTGGCCTGTTGAAATCCTCTCTATCTCTGGGGAAGGACCTACACAAAATAGAATAGACCATAACAATCCCAGACAGGTGGAAGTTTAGCTCCAACTCTGAACTTTGTGCTGAGTCCCTCACTACAGGGAAAACACATAACACTGTTTGGCTACACTAAAAACCCCAAGGAATTCAGATTGCAGAACTGAAGCAATGCTTTTTTTATTATTTTCATACTTGCGAAAATGTGAATCTGTGAATACAAATCCCAGGCAATTCCAAATGGGATAGGATGGAGGTCATTTAAAACACATAACTCCAGAGCAGCTGGTAATCTGAGTTTTATCATAATGCTACTAACATTTTGTGAGCTACTGCCATGCCTGGTATCCATCGACATTTCTCACACAAGACAAGGGTAAAACCTAAATATACATATTTGGTGATTTGTCAATGCTGAAATTAAATGAGCAATAGAAACCTTGTGTGATTTTTTGCAGTATTTCCTATCATCTAAGAGGCATTTTATCAAAACAGTTCAAAAGAGTTTTTCATTCAGAAGTTACCAAAGTCTCCAGACAGCTGACCACAGTGGATCTCCAGAATTGTTTTTTCTGAAAGGAAGCAAGATGCAGAATCTTGTAATCTGCTCTTCAACCTGTGATCTCCTTGCCAGCAGATGATGTGGATTTGGAAAGGGGAGACTGGACAAACACTTGAAAGAGATTTACTGAGGGCACTAAAACAGACAAATTGCATTAGACTCAGGCAGGCTCTTGAATCAAATCCAGTCTGAGACTAGGAGAGTATGTAAATATCATAGCTGCATGCCTTGTTCCCACTCTACCCCAGGCACTTGCTGTGGCCACTGCTGGAGACGAGGTGCTGGGATATGCCTTCCTCTGAGCCCTTATGGTTGTTATGTTCCAGTGAAGTCACAGGAAAATTCCTGTTGGCAGGAAAGCTGTGTTGGCTTCTTGTTGGCTTCACTTTGGCATGAAACATGTGCTTAGCTGTCCATCTCTTTTACAAATGTATTTTCTTGTCTTTGGTGCTTCAGTTATCTCTCAAACCTAGTAATTAAGTAATTAATTCCTAGGAATACATAAATGGCTTTTCTGATGGATTTTAGATGGATTACATCTCAGGTGTTTTAGACAACCTCAGGGTGAGATTACTTTCTTTATACTTCTGCGATACACCTGAGAAAGCAGTGACACATCTAGAGCAATTTCTTTGCCTTGCAGTTCCTTCCACATATGCATCATCATCCCTTATTATTTTTATTACTTATATTTTTGTGTGTCACTACTATGAAGTTACATAAGGTGATTAATGCTCTATGACTGTGTAATGACTTCATTTGATTGGTGAAAAAATAATTAGAGAAGAAAGAAACCGCCCTTAGAAAAAACCATGAGACCAGATGGAACAGTATGTCTTGGGCGTGGGAATGGTTACACAGTAGTTTTTGGGAAACAGGGGGGATCACTGGGGGATTTTGCTCTTCTGCTCTGCTTGTTCAATCATGACCTCAGCGACCAGTGTCTCTTCTAAATTATCAGGAGAGTTAAGAAGAGAAATTCGTTAGGGAAATTAACCCTTCTTGGCCAATATATTCCTCTGACTTAAGCTTCTCTAAAAGCTTTTGACTGGCCAGGGAAGTCCTTCCCCATAACTTGAGTATTTATCAGAGGGTTTGGTTCAGTTTCAGAGGACAAATCATCATGCTGGCATCTCCACACCCAGGTGGGAGTGAATACAGACCAACCACTGCCAAAATAATAACAATAATAACGAGAGATGTGTTGAATAAGGACTTATGCTCAGCCACTTCCCCTGCCAATGAAGGAGGAAGCAAAAGGGAGGTTTTCAGAAAACAAAAGCCACCCAAACCATCTATTAGCACTTACTACTGTCACCTTGCAGTAGAGGCTTCACACTTCAGTGCTATAGATTTAGGACTACACACTTTGCAACAGACCTTAAAGCCCTTGTAACCTTTCCTGTAGGATTTGGAGCAGCAGTAGCGAGTGCATAAGGCTGTTGGGCTGGGCTGTTTAACCTGAGCTTAAACATTAGGAATGACTAGATCCAACATATTGTTTCATCAGCCATATAGAACTGGAACCAGCCCTATACAGTTCTGAAACACATCACTGAAGTATTTATCCCTAACCTGGAAACTTGGGTAGCAACTGAAACAGAGTGGAAAGGGAAGTGTGGTAGGGCTATACATGTAAAAGTTCTCACCCACTCTTGTGTTTCACTATTGAAGCCTAATTTTGCTACAACATCAAGTTGCTTCCCTTAAAAACAATCCCCCTTTCAAAAAAAGAAATCCACAAGAAATGAAGAAACATAAAGGGTTATACTTTGGGTCTAATTCCACTCTCCAGCAAAGCTGGGGTGTGCAGAACATGATTCCTTTCAGTCTTAGAAGCACCAGTAAGTTCACAATCTAAATGAGCTATATCACCTTGTTTAATTAGAAATTATGAGACTTTTAAGTCTTGGGGAAAAAAAAATCTCAGGATTTTCAAGTCTGAGCTTTCTCTGTTTACCTTCCCTAAAATTCTCTAGCTTCTCCCAACATTAAAATCAATACACATGTATTTGTGACATCAAGGAAAATGTAGGATTTCAGAAGCCTCTCAGCTTTGCTGGTAGAGAGAACCAGCTGAGACACAAATCTAGTGTTGATTAATTGTTATTTTAATATACTATTTATATTTAAAATGTCATCTTAATTAAGTGGCTAGTTGGGGATAAAGATCACAGGGAGATCATATCTTTATATCTTTACTACGAATAAAGCATATCCTCAAAAACCTTACTTAATTCTGAGAAATGAATTGGGGCAGCGTAACGAGTGCCAGGGATGAGTAATCAGTGCCAGGTTAGGCATGCTTCACTGCTTGCAAGGGATGGGAAGCTCCCTGCCACAGCAGCTCATCAGCCCAGACTTACCCTCAGCCTGGCACAGTGTCTGGTCACTGTGGATTCCCACTGTGCTGCTATTCACCACCTCAGATGGTCACTTCAGTCAAGTTTATATCAACTATTTTTGGCTTTTTGAGGTAGATGTCTCCTTGCTCATCTTACAAAAGAGCTTTGGTTGTGCCTGTGACACCAGCCATAATTCAGACTGGCAAATGCTATTCAGTTCCATCAGGCGTGCTGATGAGTTCTCACAATGATGGCTTAGGCAAATTTCCTAACTACACGTTTCTTCTTGCTGGGAGATGGTTGGCCAGGAGCTCACGAGTGAGCAGTGCACTCTTTCCAGGAGAAAAGGAGGTCTGTGCATTGCCCAGGTAGAAATTCAAATGTTAGAGGGATGTTTGAATCAGGGCTGATGATGCAGACACAATTAGCGGACGTTGCACCTGCCAGACCTGCAGCAGATATTAATGTTGCTCAGAAAAAAGGGTCATGAACAGAGATGTCAGACTCGGAAACTCCTGAAGAAATTACGCTGTCAGCAAAAGGCCAGGCAGACCCCCGAGACGAGAGAGCGCGCCAGGAGGTTCCTTTTGCTGGGAATGCAGAGTTTTCCCTGTGGGGAATGGGGGTTGGCAGCTGCACACCTGCCTCCTCCACAGCTTCCCAAGTGCCTCCCCAGATGGGAGCGTTTGCTGGAGATGGCCCACGCTGCTCCGAGCAGTTTCCGGAGCCCTGTGGCTGCTGTCAGGGGAAGAAACAGCATGTGAAACATGGCATCGTTTCATTTCATTGAAAGGAAGCAGATAACACAATGGATAAAATAATGTTACAGTCCCCATGTGTGGCTCAATACTGGTGCTTAAAAGCATTATTCAAATACTGTGGACCCAAAATAAGCACACAGGGAGGGGTTGTTAAATGCTTCTAAATTACACTGCAATGAATTCCCTGTGTTTCCTCCTGGTTTCTGCAGTCTCCATCAACATGACACAGGTATTTGATGTAGTGCCTTGCTCCACACACCTTCCTGTTCCTGGGCTCTCTGCACTTTGGGCATTCTCCTTCCACTTGTACACTGAAGGAAGGATATGTTTTAAAGAGCAAAAGAGCTTTTTTGAAACTTCACCCAGGAAAGGCCATGAGACAGGACAGAAGTGGAGCCATAGGCTTTGCCATGGATGCTTTCAGGAGATCTGAACCCAGTAAATGCCCTCAGCAGTCTCTGTCTCCAGTGCTCGGTGAGAGTGAGGGACCTCAGAATGGGATCCAGCCTTCCCTGCTCCTTGCCCTGTGGCCATGGTGCTGCTCAGCCCATGTGTGGAGGAAGACCCGAGGGAAAGGGCTTTCCTCTCCTGCCTGCCACTCTCACTGGGCAAGTGAGCTGTTTGAGGCAAAACTTGTCTGAGATCCAGTGCCAGGAAAATTCTCATTCAAATAAGAACCATAAGAGAGGTCAGGGAGCAATCTTACTTCCAAAAATGATAGGAGGAGGTGATGGAGCTGTGCCAGTTATTCAGTCACAAGCTAAGTTGAGAACTCAACAGAATGTGAGGACCTGGGATCCCCTTAGCAGACCAAGGGTCTCTGAAGCTAAATCCTGAAAAACATCCATTGTAAACCAGTTAAGTCATCCCAGGAAGAAGACCAATGCCCAGGTCTCCTCCAGGACTCCCATGAGCACTGTAGATGGTGAGGGCCATCTTCCTTCTTCGCTTTCAGCTTTCCAGAATATGAGTCCTTATGCTAAATCCAGCATAAACACCACCTAATCTGCAAGATGGGAATGAGCAAGAATAATTGGTAAAATATGAAATTAACACTTCATTCCTTCCTCCTGCTTCCACCACCTCTCCTCCCACCTTGTTTCCTAGAACACTCATTTGTGGTCTGTGGTTGAGGGTCACTGCAGGAGCTGCACTGGGAGTTCACTGGGAGTGCTCGACGGAACACCTCTGCTGCCCAAACTTCACAAGCTTCTTGCAGCAGCATAAAAACATCAGTACTTGTGCACCAGAGAAAGAGAGAAAAAAATCTGCCATACATGAAAAAAAACTTATCGCTCTCCAGTGGGCCTAAGGTGAGCAGTGAGTAACCTGGAGGCTTGTCCTGCAGTGAGACAGGGAGGCTTGTCCTGCAGTGAGACAGTGAGACATCGACAGGGCTCCTTAATACACTTACAAAATGGAGTGAAGGGCACCAAAAGAGGGATATTGTGTCACCTATTCACTTCTCCTTTCGTGAAGCCACACATAACACAAAGTTAATTAAAGCCTCTATTCTGAGAAAAAGGAATGTTCCATTTGGTAAATTTAGAAACAGCTGGTTAGTTTTACCCATTACTTTTGTGCTAACATCAGTTGAGCTCATTCAACTCTCTCTTTTTATGAAGCTGTCCTTCCTATGCTACCTGATAGCTACTAATTGCTGCAACTACATTTCTGAATTGCAAATTTTCTGCACTGATAAAAACTTTGATTGCCTGTCAGCTACACATAAGGAAAAGATCACCAGTGCTAAATGAGGTGTTCCACGCTTGGATAATAATGCCTAATGAATTATTCAAAAAAGAATGCTTGAATGAAGCAAACAATTTGAAGGGTTACTAGCAGCCGTAACAGTTCAACAGCCAAAAGAACAAAAGTATCATCCTGAAAATTACACTAATGATTAAAAAATGCGTATTAATTCTACATTTGGAGAAAAAAGAAATGCCAATCTGATTTTAAAGGTTAATCATTATTTTTTCACTAATGCTCTAATCTCTGGGAAAAACACCCTTTACCAATATTTTGGGACATATAATATTATGACATAACATATTTATATAATTTTCCAGGCATTAACCCTCTCTGCAAATTTCAAATTTCTCTGTGAAAGAATCGAAAACCTGGTTTGAGACCCTATTACTGTCTACTAGATTCTTTCTATTGCTTTAAATGGATTCCAGATCAGGCCCAGTTTCCAGCACAGCAGCATCATACTGATGCCTTGGAGTCAAGCACCTCTAAAGGTGCTCTCAAGAGAGCAACTGCTGAGCCACAGCGTGGCCTCAACCACACCAAAACACAGTCCAGAGTGTCTGAATTACTCCAGAATGGCTTTGGTGGGGTGGAGCCTGAATCTGGCTCTCACTATTCATGTGATGAAAGATTTGCTAAATGAAAAAAAGAGTGATGGAAACAAGACCCACACATTCAAATGATATTAAAAGCAAAAACTATATTCACGTAACTGCTGTAATATATAATTCTTCCATCCCAGAACTGATTCTATCTTTGAAAAAAGGTGGATGGTGATTAAGGAAAGAAATATTTTCTCTAAGTGCTCCTGGCTAAAGTGAGAAGCATAAAAGAAAAGGAAATCCTTAACAAACCATGAGAATTTCACGGATGTCCAATGCTGACACATTTTCAGCTTTCATAAAAATATATTTCCAAGGCCAAAAGTGATAATTTATTATGACAGACTCTTTCTGGTTGCCAAAAAGACAGGAAAAATCTGAGAACTAAATCCTAAAGAACATCTCCTGTAAAATATTAGCATTATGTGAAATACAGGAAAAACAGCAGCACAAGGGCAGTGCCATGTTTATCTGCCATGCTGTTAAAACACTCACGGTTGTTGTGTTTGGAGCTGAGCTAACACAGACTCAGAGAGGTCTCCCAGTGATTGTACAGCATGGATGGCACTAGGGAAGGATTTGTAAAATAGCATTTATTACAATGAAACCCAGTCGACCACTTAGCCATCTCTGCTGCAATTTTGCAGCTATAAAGCCTTTGGTATTAGACGCCAATTAGTGATTTTATTATAAAGATGTTCAATGTCAAGATAACACTTCTTCTCATTTCTGGCAGTGACACTGAATGGTGGATAGAAGAAATGACTTCAGGAAAGCATAGCTGACCATCTGCTTAGGCCTGCTCACTCACTGATGATTAATCCTTTCCCTCGAGGACAATGTCTCCATGTGTTTCTCTTGCTGTCTTTTTAATGTCACAAAAAGAGGTTGATAAACACATTCAAGTCACAATTAAAAAACATTTTAACTGACCAGTTGCCACTGATGATATTATTAGACAGTTTTAGTCACTCTTGTAACAATGTGTTTAGTGGTGTTGATGTGAAGTGGAGATGAAGTTTCTTTAATGTGCCTCCTACCTATTTTTATGTTCAGGTGACATTTAAATGTTTATCTTGATGTAAACAAGCAGTCTGCAGGAGGCATGGGGAGAGGGTCGTTTTTTACCCTACAAAAGCAAAAGCTCAGGAAACACTATCTGATGGACTGCAAGGAAACTGCTGTCCTTTGACTGGGATGGGGGAGGAGGAGGAAGAGGAGGAGCAGAAGACCTATCAGAGATTGTAGTTAGATTGCGGTGATTACTTCTACACCCATATATGCTGCTGCCAAATGCACAAGTGATTGATTTCCCATTTCCCCTCAACAGGTCAGAGCTTTGTGTTGGACTCATGGGCACCCTGAGCACACAGGAGTCACACATGTGCAGGGACATCCTGCAGGTGACATGGAAGCTGCTGCAGCAATGAACAGGGTTGACTCCCACCTGGCCTCTTTTCTCTCATGAATGACGGTAAGAATTTTGCTCCTTGTGGGAGCAGGTTGATGCTCACTGCTGTGCAGAGATGTCCTGGTGGAAGAGGTGACTTCTGAGGTACCAACAACTTCCATGAGGACTGGCAGATGCAGAGCTCTGCACCTCTGGCCAAAAGATTACTTTATATTCTCATACAGGGATGTAGAAGCAGCCAATTTCCAATGCTCAGGGCCTGACCTTTCCTCTCCACCCCAGTCTTTCACTTGTGGTATACTTTTGTTCCTCCAACTGATCTGCACTTGCAACTAACAGAATCGCATTTCTACCTTTCCTAGACCTATGCCTACATCATTGCCTCTCATTAGCTTAAGGGATTTAAACTGTCCTGCAGACCTTAGGAGTTAATGTAAGTTATGATTCAATAGGAATCCAGTAAGTCATGAAAGAGGACATAGCAAGGAGAGACATAGAAAGTGCTTACTTGTTGAAGGCAGATTTGACTCCTGATTTCATTCCTCATGAAGAGGAATTTTCAAAAGCCCTGGGGTAACTTGGAAAACCAGGTCCCAATGACTTTTAATCAATTAGACATATTTTTGAAATTCATGTAGATAATGAGTGAGCAAGTTTACAGTCCAGTCCGATCTGTGGTGAAATCGATGGCAATGTTTGCTTTCTGAAAGATAGTTCCAGTACTTAATTAGATTTCCTGTAGGCATTGCAGGAAAGAAAACAAAACAAACAAAGCCATAAGAAACCCCCAAAACCCCACAACATAAAAAAAGAAAAAAAAAGAAAAAAAGGTGGTTTATACAAGAAAAAGGTAGTGGCAGTTTACCAGTTCAGAAGGAACATTTCATGGGATGAGATCAAAGGCACGGATACAGTAAGAGAAGACAAGCAGGATCTCATAACTCATAACCACTGGTGGACATAGCAAATCAACTGCCCTTACAGAATCACTGGTGGCTGGACCTTGGTGTGGCACAGAGGAGACCCAGTGGAGGAATGTAACAGAGGAGGACAGGTGATTACAGAGGTGGCATTTCAGGTGATTTTGACTGAAGTATTTTTTCTTCATGATGGCAGCAGGAATGGATACTGAAAGCTTATTTTCTCATTGACCCAAAAATAGGTGATAAGGAAAAGGACAGGATTTTAAATGCTGAACCCATGAGAAAAATGTTGCCTATAAATGATTTCTTTAAAAATCATCAGGATATATACACACCAATTTCCAGTGGAATTGCATGGATGCTTTATAAGGGGAGAAGAGGAATAACCCTTGAAGAGGCTCTCAAGGGATGGTTGCTGACATGGAAAACCATTTGCCCCAGTCAAATTTTTGGCTTTAATCTGAGATGAAGGATCTAAGTCATTTAAGGGTGTTTCTGTTTACCCCTCAAGCTTCCTGGAGGCAAGAGAGAAGCTTCCGTGATCAATATTATCAAATGGCATGGAGAAGCACAGGGCATTACATACAAACATTCTTTCTTTTTCAGATGCTGGGGACATCTCATCTACTAAATAACAAGGCACTTACCACATCATAACCTACAATCAGTCAAACAGACCAATTCAGTGAAGTGGTACAAGATAAAAAGTCTGATTTCTGATGTATTAGAGTTCTTAGAAAATGGAAATTAAGCAGCAGGTGGTACCTTCAGCAAAATTTTGAGGATGGATTACCACAACAGATCTAAGCAAGTATCATCTGGTAACAATATCTAAAATTTCATTTAAAGACTTCTTCCTCCAAAAAATTCCTGTGCCCAATACAGAACCACAGTTACTCCAATGGACTTGTGACAGTCTTTGTAGAGCTGGATGTGAGAGGTAAAATTCATCAATTCCCAACATCTAGCTCATATAATACCCATCTTAAAAAAATGCTATACCTCATCACTTTAGGATATTGTTTCCAGTGATCAACTACCCACTCTCTATTTTAATTTCCCATTCTCGCTTTGTTCCTTTCACTTTAAAAAGCCCTTTTATTCTATGAATTTTAAGAGAACAGTAGACAAAATTCTCCCTCTTTATAAAAAAGGCTTTCAATTTTTATCAGATAAATGATAACTTCCAATTAAAATTATATGACCAAAAATTCCTGACTCGAAACTTTGGAAGCCAAATTATTCAAGAATGTCAGGGAGGCTACTCAAATAGTGAGATACCAAGAGTGTTCAGACACTCAGAATCATAGGCTCTTAGTCTAAAGCAGCCTGCTAAGTCCAGGAGAGTTCCAATTTAAAATTAAATCATCAGCAAATTGCACTGACAATTGCAAAAGAAGAAATGGATCTGGCCTGTACAGTTGAGCTAGAAATCCATTATTCATATTTTAAGAGCTGAATCAAAGGATGTTTTGTTTGCAATTGAATTCTGTCAGGGGTAAATCCAGAGGAAAATGAAACGTGGTACAGAGGTAAGCTTTTAAATTTCTTTCTCTTTGTGTATTTGGTTTGTGAGATGTTTCCAAGTAATAAAAAGATGACTTGGTAAACAGAATGTGTAACATGATCCTGAAAAAGGGGCAATTCCTTGCCTTCAAGAAGCACAGCTCAGATGGCAAAAGAAATGAAGTAAAACATTAGGAGGATAGTGACAGCTTTTCATAGAGACATTTCAAAATGTTGACATCCAAAGTAAATTCAAAGAGATTAAATGGCTTTGAGTAGTCAAGAAAAAAAAATCACATAGATGTGTCATCAGCATAACACTGGAAGCTGGAACTCAAACCACCCTGATGGCTAAAAAAACAGAAGGAGGAGCACACACCACAGAAATAGGCCTGTACCCACCAGAAGCAACTGAAAGGACTAATTCTGATATAATATTAATTTTAATGAGTTGTGTAGTTAAATGTGTTGTAATTGTAATCAAGGTGTCAGCACAGCTCTCCAGGTATCCTGTGCTCACCAGGGCCATTCAGAGGGACTGGTCTCTTGTGACTTGCCCCTGTGGCTGTGTCACCCCCTCAGCTATTACGAGTTTGAGCACCCCAGAATTGTACCCAAACGCCACAACTTAGCCCTTCCTTAAAAAAACCCAAAACCAAAAAATCTTATTTTTCTGTTTCTACTCTTTCACTTGGCAGCCCCGATCACCTGCCTGGTCTTTCCTCCACAAATGTCTGTATGTTTTACAGGTGGCTGTTTGTGCCTGAAAGCCCTCACCCCTGCTCATCCTTCCATCACAGCTTCCCATAGCCTTCTCCCAAGCACCAGCTTCTAATCTGTAGCAAGAAACTTCCCACCACACCTGGAAAACTGAGCTCAAACTGAGAAGCTAAAATAGAAAAGTAGACTCCACCTTGACTTAAGCCAGTGAATTCCAAGATACATGGCTGTAAGGAGGCGAAAATAAGTGTTGGGAATCACAGCAGCCACAGAGGAGGATAATGAGATGGAAGACCAAAACAAATCACACGACACTGCCCTGGGCTATTAGATCTGGATTAAGTAATTAGTTCATCAGATTTTCCCAGATCCAGGTGTGTGCCTCAAATCTTAGCCATAAATTGTTTTAAAAACACAGAGTATGAACATTATGAAAAGCCAGATACGTAATCAAACCCACATCATCTATTTCATTGAGTCTTATTACACTGTCCTATGAAACAACTTTTTTATTTCTCTCTCTTTACTTTAATGCACCAATAAAATGGAAAATAGATGGTGTCACCAGAGTGGCTGTTTCAGCACATTTTAAAACTTCAGTTGCTGCACTTTTTTAGCTCCAAGACTGAGGGACTTTTCTTCATGCATCCAGCTCCCTTTGGTTTTCATCCTAAAAAACCATGAGGTATGGGGAGGAGATTTCAGAAAACCTGAGCAACTGAAGAGCTTTGGGTCGAGCTGGAAAAACAAACAATGAATGGGCAGGAGCAATATACTGTAATAGAGAAAAAACCAAATGCCAAAGCTCATCCCTTCTGTTTTCAGCTTTTCCAGCGTTTCTCTCCATGTGTACATTGCCTAGGACAGTCATCTTCTAGTAAAGACTATTTTGTCAAAATATTCTAGAGGGTCTTTATGTTTGTCATCCCTGTATCAAGAACAATGTGCATTATTTCACATTTCTCAGTAATAAATTTAATTTGCCATGTGTCAGCTCAATTACTGAGCTGATCTAAGGCACACTGAATGTTTCTTGCCACTCACTTTGTGCTCACTATGCATCATAATTTAGTATCATCAGCACATACAGCACATTATGGTGGGCCTTTCTAACTAGGTAATTTATTTAAAATCAAACTATGAATCCAAGTATTAATCACACTTAACTCTTCCCTTTTGGGGGAAACCCTGAGCACAGAAAATTCATTTTCTTTCTTGTATTTCTATGCCATGTCCTTCTCAGTCCCTGTTAGGTTCATCTTCAGAAGCAGCCTGTCATGTAGATCCTTATCAGAGATTTTCTGAAAACCTAGATAAAATATGTCATATGCACTGCAATTATCTACTTTATAACTCCTAAGCTCATTAAAGAGGTCAATTAGTCATTATTGCCTTTTTTAAACCCCCTCTGGCAGCCTCAGGTTAGACTTTGGCTCCTTAATGCAGGCAGTACTCAAACAGAGTGAGTGCTCCCAGGAGCCAAGTGCTCCTGCAGCCAGAGCTGAGCACCAGCACTTTTAGAGGGAAAAAATGGGAAAAGAAAAAGAAGGTAACTGCCCACTGTTCCACTCACATATTAAATATTGATGAAAAGACAGAGAAAATAGAGCTGGAAATGTAAAGAAATCACTTCTGAGCAAAGAAAAAAAATCACAGAAAGAATAGGAGGAAGGGTGGGGGAGGAAGCACCGCAGAGCACTTTTGTAAGCAGAAGCTGAAATTAGCAGGGGGGGTATCTATCTGCAAGCAGAACAAACACAATTAGATGGTCCCCCTGCTAATTTTGGCTTCTGGTTGCACAAGTGCACTGCAGGGCACACACCTTCCTTAGCATTTCCTCCTGCTCTGTGCTTTCCAGGTGAGAAACAGCAAAGGAGCAGCGCCTCCATTTTGATTGCTGACTGTAAGCATCTGGATGAGCCTTAGCACTTCATCACAAAAATAATCACACAGAGATTTTGGGGTGGTTATCAGTAACAAAGTCTTCCTCACAGCACTGCTTCTGGGTGGTGCACTGGTGGATGAACCAACACAGCTGAGCATCCAAAAAGTCTCATGGCTGTCTTCTTCAGTTTCTCTTGGGTCCCAGGCAGGACCCCACAGAGTCATATGAAGATGGAGACACTCAGCTCAGGGTGGAACAGGGAGGACAGGATGGAAATATGCCCCAACCTCAGCTGAATCCCCATCTAGGACCCTCTGCAGGGCATCTCTTCCGTGTTGACCATGAACTATTCCCAGCTCGTCTCCTTGATGTTTTCACTGCCATCGTTGTGGTGCAAATTGAAGGAGAGAAATGAAAGGGAATAAGAGAATGAAAGAAGGCTATTCCTGCCTCGATCTCATTATCTCTGCTGAAAAAATGAGCAATCATGGCAGTGAGAAACAAAATCTCTGAGGAGTGCTACTCCGGGCAGAGGAAGCAGCATCACAGGGAAGGAGAGCATTAATATGTGCTTTTCAACCAACTGCATTTCAATTTACTGCTGGACTCTATGTCTCTTTTATTAATTTAGGAGTGTTTCTACTTTATTCTGTAATCTGTGCTCTACACTTTACCAGGTTAGATGCCTACTTTCTTTTTCTGCTCTTTTTTCTTGATTTTGTTTGGCGG
>VZTN01000891.1:176502-216357 GCA_013400515.1 Erpornis zantholeuca
TAAGTGATATCTGTTAAAACTGCACATGAACTCATTTTTCTCCGTTCCCTTCAAATCCCTTCAAAATTGAAATCTGAACCCCATCTGAAATAACAAATTGTTGTCTTGCGATTGGCAATTATAAGTTCTGGCTTATGAGTTTTGATCTCTAAGGTAATTTAATGTATGACCTTATTTTAGTTACTCATAGCCCAGGACTCTATCTAAAGTCCAATTTGTTATTACCTTTTTAGCTATTAATTGCAACCCAGCTGGGCTGTGCATGTATTAGAACGAAGCAATACTTTGATGAATAAATCTCGGCATCGTTTCCTAATACACATATTTTAAGGGCATCCAGCTAATGAGGACAACTGAGGTAGGTCACACACACTACACTGTTTGTGATAATGTCTTTTGTATTTACTAGGACTCAGGTAAACAATATAACAGAATGGATGTTTTTATAGACTAAGCCAATCTTGCAACATGACAGGCTAACATTTATTAATATCTTTGTATTGGCAGTATCCTGAGTTAATTATTTTTCTGTACACAGTTCTGCTGTTTATGTCCCTGATCCTCCTGTATCACCCATGTAAGTGGAACTTCATATCCATGCTGAATCCTATGAAAGGCAGGAATATGTCCATTTGCAGCAGTTAAAGAGTTGAGTTATGCCAGCAACACTCAGATTTTTTGCATTGCTTCCCAAACTAGACATATTAATTACTAACCTTGTTTTCAGATGACCTAATATGCACAGGATATACTTACTTGTGCCAAAATTCCTGATGACTTGAAAAGCTGATGTAGCTGAAATATATCAAGAACTTAAAGGAGTCTAAAATAACACAATGCAAAGAAAACTTCATCTTGAAAAAAGGTGGAGTATAGACAGCTCTTTGTATGGTATCACCAGTAAGAGATAAACATATGAACAAATAGTTACAAAAGTTATAGTAAATATCTTCATGATATGGGAAGAGAAATTAAGGGGTTTTGCCTTACAACTCAGAAGCACAGCAGCAGAGAATTAAGTAATCTATGGATCCGACCATGTCAAATAGATGATAATTTACTCTTTGTCATTCATTTATTTAAAAGTTTCCTTGTTTTTGAGGACTTGATCTTTTTTGAGGGTGGATGTGGGGGTGTGTTAACATGCTCCTCTGCTCAAGATTATGATCATGCAAATCTGTTCATTGTTGACAAATAACCGTGCAGGTATGGTGCCATCAGAAGGGTTTTCTGTGGTGATCACCGAGCCCAGTGAGGAAACAATAGAATTTCAAATTTTGCTAGCACTCCTGAATCCTCAGCCACCTCCTCTGTAGTAACTCTGGTTCCTGTGAAACAAGACCACTGTGGATAACAGCACTTGAAGACATCACATTGGACTGTGACTATTTCA
The DNA here is from genome assembly GCA_013400515.1 of Erpornis zantholeuca. Classification (NCBI taxonomy): domain Eukaryota; kingdom Metazoa; phylum Chordata; class Aves; order Passeriformes; family Timaliidae; genus Erpornis; species Erpornis zantholeuca. The sequence goes on from VZTN01000891.1 coordinate 177,896, forward strand.
AATTGTTTCAACACCCAGACCATTAGACTTTCAGCAGTTCTCAGAATCTCTGGAATACTAAACACACTAATTGTTCTGTAGCAACATCTTAAGTCTGGGAACAAAAATCCTGTTATATTCAGTAAAAGCCATCCCACTGCCATGCAGCCCTTGCCAGGACTGTAGGCATTAAAAGAAAGTGCTACGTAGATTAAATGTGGGCTCACCTGCCAGGCAGCATATGTTTCACTACTGTCAAACCCAAGGGTTCTGTAAAGGATTGAGACAGATGTTTATCTCACCTCCTGCACCTTTTGGAGAGATCATGTCACAGCACCCCCATCACCAGAATGCTTCATTGTGAAACACAGCACCCTTTTTAACACCGGTTTGCCTGCAACCTGAGACTTGCTGGTAGAGGTTTTCTTCCACGTCAGCTAGTCTTGGCTATCTTAAGTTTTCCTAAAGTGACATGCTGGAATTCCCTCCACGCATATCAACCTGGAGATACGTGAGGTGCAATGAATTGTAAACTTTCACAACTGATTTACATGTTCCAGGTTTTAATACCCTCTCAATTCTTAAACGGATTAAGGAGGACAGTCTTTAGCTACATTTGACAGAGATTATTCTCGACATGGCCTATTTTTCATGGTAGTCATTTATTGTACTTGGTAATTAGCTATATGGCCTTCTGCATTGATCTGTTTCTTTCTGAATCTACTTTAGGTCTGCTTCCTAAATGCTGGATATGGTGTCTAGTGACACCACTTTTGTTTATCATTCATTTCTTCACATGACATGAACTGGCAAGGAATAATCAAAGGCTGGAAATATAATGGGTTTGGCTGTCATAAGATGGATAAAAGCTCTGGAATGGCTGCCCAGTAATAGGAATACTGGAGGCCAAAAATTCAACTGTTTTTTTAGATGAAGCTTACACAGTTTATGAGAAGGTTTGTGAAACCTAACATATTTGCTCTGCTAATGAGGAAATGGGTCCCAAAATACAAAATGCCTATTTCAGGCATTTGAGAGATGAGTGCACACACACAGGACGATTCATCACCACAAAACATCCCAGCATTTTCTTGTGTGTGTAGAAAACAAACAGAAAGTTTATCATAGCTTGTTACTTACCAGCTTTCCTTTGAGCCTTGGAAAGGCTAACTCTAACTTTGAACATCACTGTTTCCATAGGGGAAGTTTGACTTTGAAAAAATTTAGGGGCACATGCAGCCGACTCCTGGGGCACCATGTACTTGCAGTTTATAAGGCTGCCCACACTAGCAGTGACCCAGATCCTTTATGATATCTTTATCATATTTTCCCCAAGGATCATCCATCACCTCAGGTATGTGTTTCTTTGCCTACACAGTTGCAGCTTTGCTGTTTTGACAACCAAGCTGACTCTTTCCGAGATTTTTGGATTTATCTGAACACAGATTTCAGGAGGCTGCTCACCATACCATCCTGCTCTCCCAAACTTCCTTCTGCTTCTGTCTCCCAAGTCTTCTGCTGCTCCTCTCCCACATATGTACCTCACTGCTGAAGGTCCTCCCAGCTTCACTTGCATCTCTGGTCCTGTAGTCCCCTTTCTTAGATTGTACCAGGTGACAGAATTCAGCGTCTGCTCCCTTTTGGTGCATTCTTCACCTTCACCATATCTCTGCTACTACTGGAGAGGGCTGGGAACCACAGGAACCCAGAGAAGTATCCTCCAAAATACAAGTCAGTTTAGCAGAAGAGTCATATGACATCCACATCTACATCTAGACTACATCTGCAACCTTTGTGCTGAGGTCTTGTGCATCACAGGATGAATGTAGTCAGCTCCAGAATGGGTGTCAAAATCCCTGGAGGAGCTTCAGCAAGGGACAAGCCCAGCTTCATGTGCTCTGGTCTCCCCTGCCTCATGCAGGAAGCCCTGGGACTGCTAAGGCCACCTGAAAGAGAGCAGAAAAGCATTCCCTATTCTGTGTATCAGTGACGAGAACAGACACCAAGGAAAGAGCCCCATGGGACTCATTGCACAGCACTATGAAGGTGAAAGGCAAAGCCAAGCACAAAGGCAAAAGGAAGCACATGAACCCAGAGCACAAGCATTTAAACAAATCAATATGTTGTCCTCCAGAAGCAACTCTCCATCAGAGCAGATTTGTGGCTCTGTTTTATGTATTCCATGCTCCAGTCACTCACTCCAGTCATTGCCAGCAATGATGTTTCTGTTGCTGCTGCAGTGGCAGGGGAGTATAACCTTTCAGAAGGTGTGGGGGCTGGGGTAGGGCTGCATTTATGTGACACAGCAAAACGAGTAAAGAGCCAGGAGGGACAGTCAGGCAAGTACCTACATCTAATAGCAGACAATTAGATTCTCCATCAAATGGGGTCTGTTAATCTGTCATTGCCTCATGTAATGATCAATTTGGAAGTTGTTCGTATAACTTTTTATATTCCCAAACTTAGTTTTATATACTAATGCAGTCCATATGTGCTCTTTTACAGGAGATCATGGAGTATGGAAGCAGGCTTACCCCTCTTGGAGCCTAAGGGAGAGGTCAGGCTCTTCTCTGCATCCAGCCAAGGCCCTCAGGCTAGATCTGTCAGCACCTGAAGCAACAGGAAAAAAGAGTTTTGCCATGGAGATCTATTCAGGCCCACAGGCTATGGATGGGCCTCCATAGCCCAAGATTTTATAGCTGCCTCATGGAGTGTTAAAAACTNACTAGGACAAGTTACTGTCTTTTACACCAAAACATCGTTTACACTTGAGTCTATCTCAACCCCAGGGTAGCAAGAGAACCTTTGAGGCTTATATCAGCATCATAAAGGCTTAAAGCTTTTTCATACCCTACTCTCCTCACCCAGAACAAAGTGGCATCAACCACCATCACTTATGACAGAGAGGTCGGCAGGAAAGCAACTGAGACCATCCCAGCCCATTCAACAGAAAGCCAAGAGATAATAGAAACGCTATACTCTGCACTGAAGAGAGACTTGAAATATCAGCTCAGCAACAAAAGGGTACCTATCCCCATCCTGAGCCAATCTACAATGCTGGGTCTTAAAGAAAATTAGTGTCATAAAACATCAAGTCAAAGCCATATTCAAAGCCAAGTCAATGCCATCAAGTCAAAGCCACTGCAGTCTCAGTTTTGTTACCCACAATTATTTTAAGTATTTATTGTTGCAAGCGTGAGGAAAATGCAGAAACAGAATTGAAAATTGATGTGAAGATGTGACAATTACAGTAACACAATGTCTTTGTATGATGGACTACTCATAAAATGCCTTACATTATCAGATGCACAACAAAAATGTCTGAATGCGTCTTGCCATGTATCAGATAAAACATGGAGTATCTATTTGGCATCACACCCAACTGCTTTTCCTTCAGCATCCATCCCTCTTGCAATAGCTTTAGAAAGAACAAGGCACAGAAGCATAAGAGGGAAGAGAAAGAGGACAATGGTAAGGATATGAAAAATGCCTGTTTAATTATGCTCCAGATTTTATCTGTGTTTCATATCAGCTCTCTCTCTTTCCTTTCCAAGAGAAATAACTGGCATATGCTTTATTTTGAAAGTAGATTGACACAAAAAATGAAAATTGGCCATGAATCCTGGCATTAATCTCCCTCCACAACAAGCCTGTGATTGAGTCAGAGCTATTATTCTACTTTCAGGTCTGAGTCACTATCAAAAAGGATGCGATTTCTCCAGCATCCTTTCCAGCAGGAGTGTACACTCCCTAGCAGGGACTTTGCAGAGCACTTCAAGTGTTACAGAATTTTCTCTAACTCTGATTTTGACCTCTTCATTCAAAGACTCAAAGCCAAAAAGAGGATAAGGAAACAGTACTGCTGTTCCAGTTTTCTTATTATCGGCTTTCTTACATCCTTCTTCCATTTACTCCATGACAGCATCAAAAATGTTATCTTCCCCACTACAACCACTCTGCCTCATGAAAACCCTTCCCTGCTTAATTTAACTCATCCCTTTTACTCTGTTCATACAAAAACCACTGTCTCCCATGGTGGCTTCTCTCTCATCTTCGCTCCTGTGCCTTCTGCTTCCATGCATCGAAATCTTCCTAAAGGTCAGTCGGCCTCTTTTTTCTGCTCTGAACTTGAGATAGACCTTAACAGCCCACCCTAAATATTCCCACTACCACTCACACAAGGAATTCAAATAACCTGCAGTGTCAGTCTGCAGCCCAGCTGCTGAGCTCAGCATAGGACACCAGGCGCTCTGAACATTAATTCCCATCATAGATAACAGGTCTGCTCCCCGTCTCAGCTTCACCTGGGCAAAGCCCTGCACCCCACTCTCTTTTCCAATGCAAGGGAGAATGATCCTGTGCAGGAGGAATATACTCAGAACCACAACTGCCTGACAGCTGATGAAATGGTGCATTGTGTAACCCATTGAACCTTTAAAGCTTCAATATTTTACCTCCCTTCAAAGCTTCTCTAAAGTAACCATGGAGCTTTTTACTTGAGTGGGGAGGTGGAGAAGACTGACTTCAGATGCACCATTTGCTCCCTGAGTTTCCCCAGCTCTCACTAAGTGTTCTGGACAGCTAGGATTAAGAGACCAGCCACCTGAGGGAGTGAGATGGAGAGCACACACCCTACAGCCTTCCCCCGGTGATGAGAGGGTATTGCACCCAGAACCAGAGAATGGAATGCTGATCCTAACAAATGCTCCTGGTCTGCTCTACTCTGAAGCTGAAGAGCATCTCCTCTGATTTAACTTTTTATTTTGTTCTCTTCAATAGAGGACCTGAGTGCTTTCCTCAGTCAAATTTCCCAGCTCACCACCTGCTGCCCCTGCAAACACCTGTGGAGATCCGAAGGCAGACTTGTGCCTCTTGTTGTAGTTATGACAATAATGCAGGACTCAAATAATGCTATGTTTAGACTCCTTTAATCAAGCAACTTTCCTGAACCATTTTACTGTACTCTATTCAGGAACAACACTTTTATCACTGCAGATATTCAGTGTGATGGGCTGTGGGACTGGCTGGCAGAAGGAAACCGCTTCGGAAAAGAGACAAGGGTCCCTTCTGGCATTTTTTGGATGGGACCATTTCTGTACCTCAGGGGCTGACAGGACTACACCTCTTTTCTTTTGCTGTTTGTTTGTTTGTTTACCTAAACACTATTTCCCCCCAATCATCTGGAAAAAAAAAAAATTAACAGCTTAGGTACATTTGTACATTTTTGTTTCAGGACAAATCTCCATGAGCCATCACTTATCCCTTCATTCAACATCACACTTCACTTAAGTGACTTTTCAGAACCAAGCCTGTATGGAACTGACTGTAGTATTTTATCCTCACTGTGAAATATTCTTCACTTTTGTGACACCAACTAGTCTTGAAATGCTGTAAAAATGCTGACAGAAGAAATACCAGAGAACAGTTTTAAAAAGCTTGTGAAGGATCGGTAGGTCCAGAGGTGTTTTTTCAGCATCAGAACAGCTAGGGGACATTTAAAACCAAACGGAAAAAATTCTAGAGGACATGGAGGATTTAGTGTATTTGAGGGAGTCACCAACATGAAAGGTAACATATTTTGGTGGAGGCTGGAGGGGACAGGATCTGATGGACAGTATGTCAGCCCTATAGTAGTAACAGGGGGGCAGGCAGTGCTACTGGAACGTGGGGAAAGCAATGAAATGAGAAAGGTAAATGAAGCGAAGTGCAGCATCAGGCAGAGGCCCCAACATCACAAACACAGTTGCAGTGTACAGTCTCATAGATCTCCTGAGTTTTACATTGAAGAGAAGTGACAAAATCATCAGGAGAGAAATGAGAATGACCAGCAGAAGCCTGAGGAGGAACAGTGTGAGAAGGGAGTCAAAAACACTAAAGAGCTGCCTGAGGTTAGTGCTACTGGACTACGATTTATGAAAAGATATATTCAAAACTGCCTCAAAGGTTAAATGTGAAGCTTGGACATGGGAATGAGAGAAAAGAAAACCTTTGAGAGCCCAAGATGTTAGCAAGATTTGTGGCATGTACAGCTCAGCCAGCACAATTGCACTGGAAACTGAATTCCTGAACAGCAGCTCTTTGTTTTGCTGTCTTGAAGCAGCACTCCCAGGCATGCCTTTGTCATTTGAACCCTGATGGCTTCCACTGCTACAGCACCTGTACTACAGCAAAGGAAGAACACTTAAAATAAGGCTGTGAAACATTCATTAAAATAACACCAATCTTTAAGGATTCCATTTTCAAATGTAAACACAGGTCCACATATAGGCATGCACACAGATGTATATATACACATATATATGAGGTTGCATTTTCTCCTGCTCATCAGGACTCTTAAAAATACTTCTGGTTGTGTTTAAAAGTTTTTCTTAGAAATCCAGATACAAATAAAAGTAATTTTTGCCAACATGCTCCACATTCTCACTTTGGAGACCAAAGCAGTACTTCTCATTCTCCCAGATAAAATCACATATATTTATAAAACCCCCTCTCATTCAGGCTTTGCCCAAGTCTTTACTGCATTCTGGCAGAAGCTGTTCCCCTTCCAAAGCAAGTGGTCCTACAGGTTTTTCCTGGAACCTGCAGCCCTCTCTTCCCCTTTGCCTTTGTTCAGATGCATCAATGAGAGTCTTGCCCACCTCCAGACAGCAAGCTGCCCCTGAAGGGTGGAATTTATGGCCAGTTCATTTAATTTTTCACCTCTACAGTTATGTGGATTGTTCTGCTTTTAATTCAAATCATATAGCCTGCTTTTCACTTAGCTTTGTTACATCTTTAATTACGACCTTAGGTTGAGGTGGTATAATTTTACTTTAAGAGATATGCCAGAACTCAAGTACTGACATTGCCAGGTTTCATAGAAATTGCAGGGATCATAGGAATTTAACCTGATAATTACCTCAATATTTCAAGTCAGACAATCACCATATAAAATAATTATGGGTTGTTGTTTTTCCAAATTCCCTTTGTGGGTTACTCTAGGTGACTACAGGTTAGAATATATGATGTTAAGTAGATATAGAAACAGAGATAAAGAGGTACAATATGCCTAAATACGAGATTATGTATGAGGGATGACAAAAGACAAAGAGATGCACCTCTTTTAAACACATAAAATAGCAAATACCACATTCCCAATTAAGGAATGGTCAGATCAAGGATTCTTTTCCACAACCTCTTCAGCCACAGAAGTTTTTTTCCCTATGGGGCTTGAAAGGATTGGCACAAATGGGAGTAAAACCACCCTTTGTACACTTCTTGCATGAAGCCTTCAAGAACTGACCCTTCTGTCACTCATATAAATCATCTTTTACTAACAGAAGCCTTCTTAGCACTTCATCACATTCCTTCGCAAGTTGTGGTGATTTAAGCTCTAAGCTACTACTTCCTAAGATTTTCTTCCTTTAATTAAAAAAAAAAACAAGATCAAAAGGGGAACATATTAATATACTGTAAACTGATTATATTTTGTGGGGGTTTTATTCCTCTTCAAAATGCCAATGCTTTTGTTATCTCTTGCACATAAAGATGCAAGGAAAAAAAATTACTTGGCATGATTTCCGTCATGTTGATTCTTCTGGGTTCTCAGATATTATGATCCATGGAAAGTCTGGATTCATGCTTACTTCTACTCTTCATTAAGTCAGTTGTAGTTGAATTGCTGGTAGGGCAGGCTGCTGATACAGTAGGTGGGCATGCTGAATAAAATACATACCACAGCTGTACCTGCACTTGTCAGAGAGCCAGCCTGCTTTACGCCAGTCTGTTCTCCACTGCTTCCTGGTCATAGCCCATCTGTTTCTGAATTTATAAAATGCTGAAGAACACAAATATCTGAACCTATTATAGGTAACATGCTTCAATTAAATTCTGATTGTGGAGCTGTGCTTAACTGGCTATCATTGGTAATGCATCTCCTTCAAATTGGATGATAAAATAGACACCCATCCCTAGATATTTCTGTGGAATTCAGAGGCTTTTCAGTGTAGTGGCTTCTACATATGGTGTACCTGGCCAATATTCTTGCAGTTGCAAACAAAATCAAAACCAAAAAAAACCTGCCAAGCCAGAGTGTGGAAGGTTACTAAGACAGATTAGATAAAAACGTACATATAGGGAGAGGTTCCACAGTAGGAGACCTCACAGGTGAAGTAAGCCAGACAGATATTAACCTGAAGTTTTCAGGTAGCTTAAAGGAGTGCTTTAAATTTCAGTTGGATTCAGTGATAACATAGAAATGATAGTGCATACAAAAATGATGGAACTAATAAAAGTTTATAATGGACATGTAATTTTTGCACTGGGGGTGAAACACGCAACTTTACAAGGTCAGTTTCATAAAAACTATGACTTAAAGGAACTCAGCAGGCTGTCAATAACTGATTTAATAGGAACAGACTTTAAACAGAAAAAATAGGTGAGGGATATATCCCCAGGAAATTTGCTGAGGGTACCTACAGTACCTATGATTAAACTATCTGTCCTCTGGATGTCATCATTGCTCTTTTTATATGCTGTTGGCTAAAGATGCATTTATGTAGAAGATAACCACAGCCCTAAGGAAGCTGGCTGGGATGTATGATTTTTGGTAGCTCAGTGCATTTCCAATTAAAACTGAATTCACAGGAGTGTGGTCCATATCATTACTATTTATAATCTAAAACAAGCCTTTTCCTATAATGCAGTGCAAAAAATGACCCCCTGCATACATTTCATTCAATATGAATTCACATCTCTGCTTCAAGAAGCACTTTGTGCCTCTTCACTAAAAATTTCCATCTTTCCATATGTGCAGCTGAGGCATAGCTGCCAGTCAGCAGTAGTGTTTGCAGTCCTTGCAAAAATCTTTGCTTTAACCTGGAACCAGAATTTAAGATTTCAAAATAAGGTGCTTGGTTTCTCTGGCAAGGGAATACTCCATTAGCAGTGATGCACCAGAACTGAAAGGAAAAATTTGGAATACACCTTACTGTGACAAGGCTGACCCTGAGCAATTTTATAGAGAAAACAGAACGAAGTGTGGCACTGCAGATATTTACCATACTCCTACAAGATCTTTTATAAGATATTACAGCAAAATAGTCTAAGTAGAAGCAGATCTAGGCTGAATCATTCTCCCAGTATTAGGTATGAGGTTGAATTCAAATCTTCTCAGCACCTTTCAAGTCCAGATGAATCCAAAGTCAAGGAGGAGCACTGGGGCTGCTGGCAGGTGGTGCACCTCAACAGGCACCAGCCAGGTGGGGAAGAAGATTGTCACCTTTGCACTTCTGTTCTTGAGCTGTGCCAAATGTTCATCAGTTGCTGTCAGCAACCATCCTGAAGCAGTGTCAATTTTAGCAGCATGGGGACCACTCCAGAAGTTTTAGAAGCACAACTATGGTGTTCTTCTCCCTTCTTCATGGCCATTGCACACAGAGTGAGTTGTCAGAGAGCTACATGGCACCAAAAAACCTCTCCAGCTTTCATAAATTACTATGGAGCTTTCGTAAGGCTCCATGAGCATTATGAGAGAGATGATGCCCAAGTAGTACAAGCTAAGGGTTACTATATTCCTTCCCAGCAATAAACTCCTTTCTCACCCAATTGTCTAGGTTTAATTTTTCAGAGGCGTGGGGATAGGTGCTCCATTCCCAGCTTCATCCAAAGTACCAGTTCAGACAGCTTTCAGCAAATCACTTGCACTTTTCTCTACAAAAAGAACTTAGATTTAGCTTGCAAGAAACAGAGCTCAAGTCAGCAAAGCAAGAGGCACTTATTGTCAGTTAGTTTTCTATGTGTTTGTGATTTTGGAAACACTCAGATGCCTCGTACTGTTAGCAGGGCTGGGCAACTCAGCAGTCTTTTAATGCCTCAGCCCTAGAAGGATTGTAAAGTTCAGTAGTCTAGTAAGTAGTTCAGAGGTAAAGAAGAATGTGTTAGGTAAGCTAACTGGACAAATCTTTCAAAATGGGCCTTTACCTTTTTTTAAAGGAAGAAGTGGAGGGTTCCCTCATCCTTATACTCAATAGCTATGAGGTAACACATCAGCTTCTGAGGGGGGAGACTGTTTCCAAGGGTCTCTACTTCTATTTCAAATGAAATACAGCAACAGGTGACAGAAGAGGAATAAATTACAGTCTGCAGGGGGGCTGTGAGTTTCTCGGCAAAGGCAATCCAAAGCCCTTCCACCTGCTTGTCACACCCTCAGGACATGGACCAGCACAGATCTGAACATGGCAGAGCTGCACCAGGCCAGTACTGACAGGCTTAAGCTTTGAGGAAGGCTGATGGGTTTGGACGTAGCTACGAGTTACTGTGGCTGAATGGCTTGTGGATCAGAGCTGGCCTGGGTTTCCTCTGGGACACCCAGAGACTCTGCCCCTAGAGAAGCCTTATGTGCCCAAAGAACTGTGCAAATATCGACAGGCTATCTCAGAGCCAACCCCCTTGGAGGATGTGTTCTTTATCTTCACCATGTTATCTTTTCCTGACTACCCAGTATTTTCAGGGAGATGTGACAATTCATTTATTAGTCAGTTCACCATTTTGTAGTGAAGTATGAAGCAGAATTATGAAAGATGTACTTTAGGATGGTCATTCTATTGTTTCTAAGCATCCTCTGGAGAGGTGAAAACATGGCCAGAAGCCAGAAGCATAACTTAATGCGCTGCCCCATTTCAACAAATTTTGGAGTTTTGCCTTGCATGTTAATGTGTATATTTCCATGCCTCAGCTACACTAACTGTACTCCTTTCCTGTTTCTATTTATTTTGGAAGCAATATATGTTTACTAAATCAGTTGAAAAGTGTTAATGATCAGTTCATAAAATACTAATGTGGATTCAAATTACTTTCACATGAATCAGGACAAATTAAAAAATACTATTTGATCATAAACTGCTCCAAATCCATGCCACAAGAATTCTAGTATCTTGAAATAAAGATTCCTTTCTTTCATTTTGTTAAGACCTCATTAGATAGTTAAATTGATCAAAAAGGTGCAGGGACAAGAACGCATGGATTATCCATGGTTCATGTAACAAAGAGAATGGATAAACCCTGTGTATGTGCGGCAAAGGGGAGGGGATCAAAACCAGTTGTTCCACAAGCAATGACTCTTCCATGTGCCTGAGAAGGAAGTAGGAGAGACGTAAGTGCAAGGAAAAGAGTGGTGACATGGCTACAGCCTGCCCTGACCCGTAGTACAGCACTGAGCCCTGAGACTTAGATGTGAAACCTGAGGACTGGTAACCTACACGGACACTGGGTCAAATTTATTCCAAGGGAAATTTTTATTGCATCCCAGAAAATTCAGGCACACTCCAAAGATGAACCAATTTCAGTGACATTTCAGCGTGATCCTGTCTTTATCTGAAACAAGGCTGTGTTTCAGAACTGCCTTTCAAGCATATCTCATAGTCTAAAGGTTGGAACTTAGCAGAGTTATTCTCCTCTACTAATTCCTCCAGGTTTTAGTAGAGGAGAATAACCCAATTTAGTGGCTTCCACTGGGGAAAAGCAGACAAGTGAGGTGTTAGAGTGCACACGCTGTTTGGGAGCAGAGTGCTAGCTAAGCATATGCCATGCCCACCGGCCATACCTCCTCACAGGTGACAAGGAACACACCACCTCTGGCAAACCAGCCTTCATGGTTCTGCTGCTCACAGAAAGCCTTTCTTCCCCATCTGTTAAAACCTGCCCTTCCCAGGCTCCCAGAAGTTGGAAGTTAACCTCTTAGTGCTTTATCACACAGGGATGCAATGTGCTATCCTAGAGGAACACTTCTTACTCAGATGCATCATGAGAATGCACACAGTGATTGCTGGGGAAGTCAAACTAGCATCACTGAACTAATCAATACTGGGGGGTAAAACCAATTTGGGGAGGTAAACTGCAGCTGTACCAGGGCACTTGCTGGATCCCAGCACAGTGAAGATGCACAGGAAGAATTTTAATCTCTGCTCACCTTTTCCTTATTCACGAAGGAATAATTGTGGGCACAATATTTCCTTAACCACGGTTGTCCTGAATTGTGGATTAGGAACCCAAGGCAGGATGTCAGGCTGGGTTTGCCTCTCCCACTATTGTTTTGCAGAGACCAGGTAGAACATTCAGCTGTTCCTTTACTCCTTTATTTCCCTTTTTGTTTAAAAAAAAGAAAAATATCTTATCATGGATGTTTTAAGCATGACAATTAAGACTCATTAAGGAGTCTATCAGAAGGAATAAGCTCTCCAGTCTACTCTATTTCATTCAAGACAATTTTATCTAACCAATTTTTAACAAATTTAAAACATTGCCCATATCCACTCTAGCTATGAGGCACTGGTAATCAAGTCAAGCCCCATTGACTATGAGAATAGTGAACTGTATAAAATGACTTCTCAGCATTATGTAGTGTCACAGCACAATTTAAATAACATGTTCATTATTCAAGGTCTCATAATTCCTACGTATACAAATAGATACAGGGGGCTGAGAGAGGCTTTCAAGCTTTCAACAGTTAAATAAATAAGCAACCTGTATCATTACAACTGTACTGTACATTCTTTAAATATATGATAGGTTGTTGGAAAGTCCTTTTAAAATGAAATCCAGTAATACAAAGTGCTAATTTAAGCTGAGAGATGCATATACAGACGGCTATTACATATTGACGCTGCTTTTACAGGAATGAACAGAAGATTTGAGAGAAACTGTGCTTTCTGGGGAGGAATCTCAGACATTATTATTATGTTGATGTACAAAAGGGCTCTTACAACTGCGATTACAGAAATCTAATATTAAAGTCATGCACTTTTCTATAATTTAAGTGCATGTAGGTATTTGTTTCTGCACAAGATGGAATACATTGCCGATGTCATGGTCCTGATTTTCATATGCATCTAGAAGATTTTAAAGTGAAATTGTTGCAATCCTATTCTATCTGACACTTCTGGTAGAACCATGGTTGAAGAAGGGTATTCCACAGTTTTTTTAGAGCACTCAAACCCAGTCTCAGAATTTCCTGTAGCTCAATAATTTTATACTATACTTAATGCGATTTACAAAATACAAATATGTGACCATTAGTATAGAAATAAAACGTACAGATATATTAACCTGAGCTGTTTATAAGTAACTTCTAAATAAATGTATGAATTTAACATTTACTTTTGTATTTTGTAAGGCCAATAAATTTGGCAAAAACTATTTCTTCACTATGAGGGCAGTGAGACAATTAAACATGTTGCCCAGAGAGGCTGTGGCTGCCCCATCCCTGGAAGAGTTCTGGATGCAGCTTTGAGCAACCTGGTCTAGTGGGAGTTGTCCCTGACAAGAGGAACTAGATGATCTTTAAGGTGCCTTCAAACACAAACCATTCTATGAGTCTGTGATTCTATTTAACAAAGGTAAACATGAAAGAACGAAGGCAAACAAATTTCACCCATCAATTCTTGCCAAAGCAAAAGAATTTCAAAAGTCTTTCCTACACCTGATACTTGCCCACTTGGGACCTGTTATCTGTGTCTGCTGAATTTAAATTGTGAGTGTGAGATGAATCTATGCCATGCTGTTAAGTACCTCAGCAGAAAACATTTCTCCTCCTTTTCTGAGGAGGAAGTCTGTGTCTCTAGACAGAGCCAGGGCAGACAGCTGTGTTCCCTCCTTACTGAGGAACAGATGAGAAACATTGTCTTCTTCTGAATGACACTGGAGAAAATCCTTCAGAAAACTGGCACTTCTGAGGTATTTCTGAGCTAACTCTTCACTGCTGACCTCACAAAGCAGCCTTCCCAAAAGAAAACACCACTCCCCTCACCCCAGAGTACACAGAAAGGCCCATGTGTTCATCTTTCTGAGTAGTCCTGCCCAGACACTCATTTACCACCAGGGCAGGGATTGAAAGCATTCTTGAAGGTTTATAAAGTTTTACTTTGCCACTTGACATCTTTGTTGATACTCCAAGCTTTGCCCTCTGTCTTTTAGTCCCAGACATGAATATACAGGCTGCCTTCATCACTCCCTGTGTTCCAACAACTTCTTACTCCCATTTCCCGGGCCAGTTTATAAACAGACAATTGTGCCTCATGTGAGCATAATCCCTCCTGAATCCCTCCACTGCCCTTTCCTAACTTCCTTCCTTTATTTCACCACACCACATAGAATTTGCTCCATATTTTGGTCTTGATGTTGTTATCATGCCATGTCTTATATTGAAAGCATCCTCTGTTTCTTAATACTTCTCAATGTTACAAAGCTAGTGAAGCTTTAAACCAGTTTTTAGGCATTTCTCCCACTGGATTTCTTCCTTTCAATGCTGATCACTTCTCCATACGCATTCTTTCCTGAATCCTTGTTCCTGACTCAGGGGGAGATATTTCATATTTACTAGTGGATAAGAGCACACATGAGCTCTCACCTACTCCAGGAGGTCTGGCAGTATCTTTCTAAGGTTTTGTTATTTTACTTCAGCACCTCCAAACAGGATCTGTCCTGCCAAACATGTATTTATGTTTCATAGTACATCCTCATCCTCCTCTGAGTACTCCTGGCTCAACTGAGCTGTGCAGCTGGATGCTGTTCCTCTGTACAGCCTGATTTCTGTCTCTGTGAGTAGAGAGGATGCTTCCACAGATTCTATGAAGTTCTACAGCCTGGATGGCCAGGAGACCATGACTACAGGCATACTGGGGAAAACACTGTCCCAACAGGGCACCAACAAGTACCTTAGTGGTGTACACTGGCTTTGCTGAGGCCAGGTGAACTGCAGGAGGTTGTAGTGGATTTGGCATTTATCTGGCTATTAAAAAAAGCCCCACCAGGCCATGTCATTCATTCAGTGAGCATATCCAGAGTTCCTCTATCTCCTCTGCTGCCTGTGATCTCTTTTGGATAGCTAGCTGTGTACATGAATATACCCCCATAGGTCAGACTCAAATCCATACTTGCTCTGTGTCCTGTCTTTGAGCTCTTAGCAGGAGATTCTTAGAGGACAAGAATAAGAAAGAGGACAAATCAGAAATCCCTGTGCGTGCTTTCTCAGCTTCCAGCAATCAGCTGCTTAGAGGACTTTGAACTGGAGCTTGCCACAGTACCATCATGTTAATAGTCCCCCATGGACCTATCCTCAGTAATATATCTTATTTTTTTGAACTTGTAACATCCTGTGGAATGAGTTCCACAAAATAATTATGCCCTGCATGACAAAAGTTTGCTTTAAATTCCCTGTGTGATTATAACATTGGAACCCCCTTAGGTCCTGTATTGTCAGAAACAATGCATTAGTCACTCCCTAATCACTTTCTCCATGACACTCATTATTGTGCACATCTCTGTCTTTTTCCCTTTAGTGGATCCTCTGAAGGGTCTAGATTATTTACTGTCTCTCTGTTATATTTCCTTATACCTTCTTTGTTCGATCCCTTTGAAACACAGAAATCAACCAAATACAAAATGCGAGATGAGGGCACATTAGAATTGTGCCTAGCATAGATTTTATCAGCTTGATCTGACCAGCCTTACACCACTAGGACAAAAATCCAAATAAAAATTAAAATAGCATTGGCTAACAAATGGTAGTTGTAATAAACAGACTGGTTTCTCAAGGAATAATGTGTAAAAAAACAATAAAATAAACAGGTAGAATAAAACAGAATCCCGAGATAATTTCCAAAACTAAACAGGCAGTTCTTATCCCCAACATCTAGTGAAAGCTCCTTTGCTCTGGGAGGAAATTTTTGAAGTTTACCACTTCAGGGGATTGAAAATAAAGGGAAATGCAGAGTTGACTCTTGAGGTCTCTGTGATACAGCAGACAATTGCATCTGCTCTGCTATTGACCCCTCGAACAGGGTTTCAGAAAATCCATGCATTTAAGAACCACTACATGACAGCTTATTACTTCCTAGAACTGTCACTTACCCGTGGCTGCAAGTGACTCAGCTGAACAAATATCGCCTCGTACATTATCATGTATCCGTTAGCAACAAGATTGGCTTTCTTATGCATGGTCAGCACAACACTTTTTCTCTTCTGCAAGGAAATAAAAAAGGATAAATTTAGGCTGAACAGCGCAGTATTTTCATCAAACACTTCTAGAGGCAGTTGCACCTCTGGACAGTTCCAAAGCACTTGTATCAGGATTTGGGCTCCTCAGCCTTTGCTTCGTGCTGGCAAACTCTGCCAATCTCCCCCAACCCACAGTGGACCTAGGCATCTCTTCACCAAGACAAAGCACATGTGCAGTCACAGTTAGCTGACAGGAGGCAAAATCCTAGCAAGGATGCCACAGTTTGTGGCCACCTCAGTCCCTGCACAGCCTGACGCTCACAGAGTCTATATGATCATTGTAAACTGCCTTGTTCTCATATGATTTTTCTTACTTTTTCCCTGGTGAAAGAAAATTTTTCTCATTAAAAAATTTGGAAAAGAGTTTTTATACAGCAGCAAGTAATCAATTTAGCAACCAGAAATTGAGGTGACTTCACCAGAATCTGGAATTACCTTCTAAGAAAGCATAAGTATCCTTAATGACCTACAGAGTTAAGCAACCAGGTCCTTCTCTGGTGCACAGAGCCTGTGCAGGTGACAGAGACCCAGACAAGCTGCCAATAATTATGCAAGAACATAGCCCCACATAACCTGCCCAAAATTGAAAGCTCTGCTCTTTTCTTTGATCTTTTGAGTCAGTGGATATTTGGATATTCTTAGAGGAAACACTAATATGCCAAGGCTCTTCTGTTATCATTAAGAAAACAGCAAACAGGTTAAGCAGGTGCCTCTCCTGTGGGCTTTACTAATCTAAAAGTTCATCTGCCAGTTGACAGGTAGCTATCACAAAACCTGTGAATATGTGTGTGAAAATAACGTCTTTCCCTATGCTTCCAAATAGAGATGGAAAAGAGGAGTGTGCTATTACTTATTAGTTACTGAATCAGGGTTTCAAATTCCTTCTCAGGAAAGAAGCTGTGCCTAGCCCAGCAAACACCCACCCCTCTGCAGGATGGGTGATAAAGTCTCTTCTCTGCTGGGAATTTTAAAGAGATTTTATGGAATTCTTTCACAGAATGTGGTCATGGGAGAAGGCTAAAAAAAAAGGCTGTGTAAACCAGTCATGATGCTGGCTCGTGGCATGGGACTTACAGTGGTGCAGGGAATGAGGAGAAAAAGATTTTGGTAGCCATCTGAATTTAGGTGGTCTTAAGGGAAAGGGCTTAAATACAACCTCCAGAGTAGATGGTGTCAAAATGTGGCCAAATCAGCTTTTCACCCAGATAAAATGAAGGAGATGCAGACACAGAGAAATTCACAGAACCATTGGGATCAGGAACTGTGGCTAAGATGACCCTCTAGAGAAGTTACCACGGGTTGTGATTAAAAAAAAAAATGAAAAATGCAATCATAATGCCTAGTCAATATATGGGAAGCATACATTTTTTTTAACAAGGCTGACACAATTTTTTCATTTCCCAAAAGATTTGATTGCAAAATATAATTGCATTTGCATTTTCAATTCATATTTTTTGAAAGTTATTGCATTACATTCTGTTAAAGAACAACACTACTAAAAATGTACAACAGGAAAACATTAAAACCTGAAAAAGCACTTTTATTGGTCATCATATCTGAATATGGGTGAATCTAGTAGCATTTCCAGTGTTGTATTATTTTTTTTTAAATGTCTTCTGATTACAGTCAGAACAGGAATTTATGAAAATATCCAGGAAAGAAAATACTTCAAATATTTTAAACTGGCTACTTTAAAGGTATATTAAAAAAAAAAAAAAGTCAAATAACAGTTGGAGAGATTGGATTGGTCAGTTATAATGTGTTCCTTGAATCAGCTTATAAAATGAAGTAATATTTTAAAAAAGGTTTTAATACAGGCTGACACCAAGTCAGATATGTCAGATGAGAGAATGTAGGTCACAGTAACAACACAGAATACCATATCCTGAAATGCAGTGACACTGAAAAGGACTTCAGAAAATCAATTTACCATGAATTCCCTATGCAATCTATGGGCTAAGGTTAATGCAATACTTGCATGATTATGCAGGAGGCCATGATATTACAGGTATGTATCACTGATGAGACCAGCACTGCTATGTCCAGCTCTGGTATCCAATTTTCAAATCATGATGATTCTGGAATACTGTAAGGGAATCAAGAATGCATCACTAAATTACTGGAAATGGTGGAATCCTCACCTGTGCATGACATCCTGCACCAGCCACCCCCGAGGAAAGGGCAGGGATAACTCACTGCAGTGCCAGTGAAGTGCTGGGAAGAGAAAGTCCTGACACCAGGGCACTTTGCAATTAGCGAGCAAAGCCTCAACAGTAAGTAAATAAGAAAGAGAAGGTAGGCAAATGCAGGTTAAAAAAAAAAAAAGAAAAGAAAAAAAAGGCTAGTCTTTTAAAAAGTAAAGTCAGTATTAGGTTAAGATTAAGTGCTTGAGAGCAGCAATGTAACAAGCTGATGTCTTTCATCAGTAAGAATGAGTGCCTTTACAAAAGATACACTGCAGCTTGTCTGGGACCTGGGGCTGAAATCACATGGCTGGCATAATGTAAGAAATAACACCAGAGGTTCTTAATAACCAAAAAGCCTCAAAATCATAATACATTCACTAGACTATGAATATTTTGACACAAAGAGGAAACAGAAGTCAAGGAAAAATAAATGTTTGTGTTTACATGGTCAGCTGTTTACCAGTTATCTTCAAAGCAGAAGAACCCCCAGCAGGTGAAACTGAAACAAAAATACACACGCTGCTGTCTTAAAAAATGCCAGATAGAAATTAGGTCTGTAAATAAGTGTTTTTGACTGTTTGCTTGTGAAAAGAAGCAGCACTTTTTTACATGCACACAGAGGCACAGAGCCAAGAAGCAGGAGGACTGAAGGAGAGACAAATGAGTATTTTAAAATGATGTGTTCAAAGATGCCAAATATTTTATTTACACTTGCATTCAAAAGTGGATTTTAAGCTGCCATTTTAGCTCATCTATTCTCCCATGTGAGAAAAAAAAAAATCAATATTAAAGACTGTTATCAAGGCAGTAAGTGCTGCAACATTTGCATTTAGGAGCAACAGATCTCCAGAAATAGCTTGTGTGCATGCAAACATTTTCATGGAAGTGTCGGAGTAACTAATTAAGTACAATCCTTGCTCATTATCATCAGCTGCTGGAAGCTGCTGTGGGAGTATTAGCTTTAGAAACATGTTGGGCCAGGCTTGAAACTTGCAGCTTACTAAACTTTACCATCAGGCAAACAAAACTCTTAAAACAAAAATAAGGTACAAAAAGAACCAAATTGTCATTATATAAAAGGGAGAGAATAGTGCAGAGATTTAAAAAAGAAAATAAGGCTCAGAATGTAACAAACTGCCTCAAGTACAAGCACATCTGATTAATCTACTGCTCTTTCTAAAAACAGCTGATAGCCTTCATCACAAAAAGTGACAAAGGGAACAAAACCAACTTGGGAAGGAAAAATCACCAAAGAAGAAGAAAAGGCTTTCAACTGCTTTGACAATGAGGTGACTCAAAGAACTGTGTTAGGTACAGCACTGTTTAAGATGTTAGCAAACAAGAGAAGGAGCTTAAAAATTCAGCCAATAACACTGGAATTTGATACAATTATTGAGACTTGTCCAATATTAAGAGAATATTATGAACCACTTCAGAAGGGCCTAATAAACTAACTAAATAGGCAAGGAGATGGCAAATAAAGGTCACTGGAGAGAAAGACATGTGAATGCACATTAGAAAGAATTTCTCCCATGCATCTGTGCTAAAAGGCCAGCACTGCCACCGCCTTCGAGCACACACAAAACCGCGTTTGGGGGCAGCGCCACTGACAGTGCCGGAACAGCTCCGGTAGGAAATGGAGCGCTCGTGTGGAGCAGGACCTCCGCTGAATTTGCGGCCGTTGTGGGGGGAGGTGGAAGGGAGTAAAACTGTGGGCAGCTGGCCGACAATCTGTCCATGTGCAAGAGCAGGCAAAGAAATAAAGCAACACAAAACATGTTCCTTCTGCCTCACCATAAACAACTCGACCACGAAAAGAAAGACTAGGTACAGACCAAACTAGGAAATAGCGAGGCCATTACAATTTCATTTTGTAAAGGAGTGATTTGGCCTTTCTGCTCAGCATAGCCCAAGGAATTGCAGAAATGAAATGGGTCCCAGAAGAGGCCACAGAAATGATTAGCTCGCTGAGGAGAGAGCAGAGGGAGGCTCACCTCCAGTGACGCATCCATCCGCTCCCTGCAGGAGCAGAGCTGGGATCAGGAGACCCTGGTAAGGAGCTGTAGCGAATCACCCTGGGGAATTACCCCGGGGACCAGGGGAGGGCCGGAGAAGGGACGTGCGGGAGTCACGTTTTCCTGCAGTGCTTCCACCTCCTGTGGAAAGGGCTTGTCCCAGGGAGACTGCAAGCCCTCGCTACCCCAGGACCCCACTGTGGGGTCTCCATCCCCCCACGTGAGAAAGATCTGCCAGCACAGGAGAGTCTGAAGTCTGTTTCGGGTAAGGGCGAAATGCCCTAAGCACTCCATTACTGTAGGTGAACTCCAGAGACGCTGGAATAACATTGGCTACATTTATGTGAAAACAGGGGCGTCGCGCAGGCTGACTACACAGCAAGTTTTAAGACTAAACGAAATTGTTCTATCTTCATAATGGAAAAAATAACATTTTGTCATAACTAAGTTTCTGAAAATATTAGTGACAAACCACAAATTGTTCAGTATTTTCTGCTATAACAAGCAGATACAGAACAGAATAAGAAAATCTGTGTGTTTCACATTATGGTTTTATGTATTGTGCATTGAGCTCGCCTAAGAGCTAAACAGCATTTGATTTGTGCCTAACAATAAATAGAAAAAGGATTGCCAATTAAGAATGTGGGGCAGCTATTTTTAACGAAATGTTTCTAAACTTCTGGCGAAGTACGAGAGAAAGGCAGTGCCATCTGTCGGGGAAACGTGGCCGGTTCAGGGACCGCGCGGACGCGGCGCTGCTGCGCCTCGGGAAGAACAAAAGCCCGGCCGGGCTCAGGGACGAGCCTGGTTTGATGCGGGATAAACTTTCGCTAACGAACAGAAAGGAGAGGTGAAACAATCTAAGCGGGCTCAACACCCGACTGTGTCAACCAGCAGCTTTAACACCTTCGTGCTCCTTCTCAGCAGCAGTTTCAGATGCGCGGGGACAGGACGTGGGGCACAGGGCGATGGAGCGAGCAGGGCAGGGGAGGTCAGGCAGGGCAAATCCACGCCACTTTTGGCCACTGCAGCAGCCACAGAAATACTCCTTTCTCGCCGTCCCATGAGTCAGCACTCCTCATGTTAAGACTTTGCACTCAAATTGAAACACGCAGCAGTCCTGCATGGGAGGAAGAGAATCTGAGCTCCACAAAGGGCTAAGCTGGCAAGCTTAGGTGGTCTGTCAAGAATTGGGGCTTTGGTGGTTTTTACTCAGCATTTCCACACTGCTTGTGATTTCACTTTAAATATACAGCAGCCAAACGGCTGCAGCCAAACGCAGGTTTCAATAGTTGCACTGAATTTGAAAGCCAATGTATTTAACATTTAAATACACTGCATGCACCTTATGAATTATTTACTTACACCAGCCTTTCTGGAGATGCAGGGATATTCTCACACCCACACATGCATAGCAGCACTAACACATCTATGTGTATCAGCTGAGTCTTCTAGCTAATGAAGCTTTTCTGTAGCTATTTAGCATGTTGCTATTTTCATTTACAGGTCAGGGTGGGTAGCAGATATCAAATATGGACACTTTTGTGCCCAGTGAGGGACTGACACATTGGCTAGGATCACGTTGATGGTTATTCAACAGAACTGCAGTAGCCGCTATTTTTGCTCCATTCCCACAGCAGCAATAAAACTGTAGCACAAAACAGAAAGTGACACACCAGATACATTGAACAGCAGCTGCCCTTAAAATCCGAGCAGTCCCCATGGACTGATTTGCCATTTGCAAACACTACCTTTTTTTCCCCTCTTCCTCTACTGAAGGGGTGTAATTAAAGAAGAGGGGAAAAAATGGGATCACAGCAGTAAGAGCAAAAGTAAACAGTGAGACCAAAAATATATGACCATGCTTGGGGAGACGTGTGGAAAGGATGCATCAGTAGGGTGTGAAAACACCCTAATTTCAGAAAAAAAATATGAGTAATAGCAGGTGGGCAGTCTCCTACTGCAAAGACTGTGTCTTTGCCTAATTAGTAAAAAAATTCGCTTTTTAGGCAATACCGAAAGTGTCCTTGGGCAGGATTAATGTATAGACAAGCTTTTGGAAAAACATATTTTTCTGATTTAAACAGGTAAGTGTATTTTGAACGAAGGCAGGAAAACTTAATCTCATGGTGTTCCATGCTGCCCTGTTTTAAGTACTGCATCTTATAAGATGTGGAATGGAAAAAGCACTTTTCTGGTGCCAAAGGGAAGAGGGACTCAAAGAACACAAAAGCACCATTTCACTTGTAAGAGGTGCACTCCAGTATTTTTTTTCCAGCTGAACTCTGTAAGTGGGCAAAGTCCAAGAAGCAGAATAATAATCTTTGATGAAGCAAACCCAAAATTGTACAGGCTTGCATTGCAATCATAATTATATTGTATTCAAATGCCAGGGCTCCTTTCTCAATAAATGCACTTAAAGTGTTCTGTAGAACAATATTCCATGGGGAGACTGAACTAATCTGGACTTTCCAACTCAAGATGATAGAGAGGCCAACCAGAACCAGAACTGCAGCTAAAAATATTCAATGACCCAATCACTGCATAGCTTGCAGTAGTAGCCTTTTTTTCATAACATATGTTCACAGATATGTCATCATCATCTGTTGTCAGGCTAGTGGCAGATAAAGACTTGCAAATTTTCCTACATTTTTCACATCTCTCCAACAGTAGCAGTGCCTGCTTGCCTAGAACATGTCTGGCATGTTCTAGTAATTCTCTGTCATGCTAAGATCTTGTGCCCTCCATATTTGTTTGCCTGGCTTTTTATAACAGATGTACAGCAAGTTTTCTTCTTTTTTTCCCCCTCTTATTATCTGCATTACACTCCTTCTGATTTAGGAAGGACAGGAATCCCTATCCTTAGCACACACCCCTAATAATTTAAGACTCGAGTCAACCTTTTATTTAATATCAACAAACAAACCAGCCAAATTTGAGACTGGGTGAAAATGTAGCTATCAGCATAGCAGAGCTCAGTTAAAAGACTGTCCCCCGTACTTCCAGCCAGGGGACCTGGAAATACCTCCCAGCTTCTATGTCTGTTCTGCCTGTGTGTCAGGATGAGTCCCAAGCCTTAATCCCCTCCTCATTCTTTGATATTCCCTGGGAGAAGGCCAAGGTGTGTACAGGTCAGGAACATGCCAGAGCATGCTGTAAAAGGTCTGGATGATCTGAACAATAAGGCACTGGGACTACAGGGTACAGGCATAGGGTGTGACATGGATTTTGCTATTTCCAGCATGGAATGGGTTTTTTTTTTGCCCAAAATGTAGGAATTCACAGTACAGAAAATTAATTTCCAAATGCAAAAAGAAATTTGCCAAAATGAAATGAAAAAGATCTCCAAGTGTGAGAGCTAGTGAGCATTAACTAGCATTAGTGACTTGCTATTAGAATTTTGTTGTCATAACCCATAAAACTTGGAGTTGTGCTCAAAAATCTCTTATTCTCTGTCGTCCTGGATCAGTAATCAAGGTAAATAAATAAGTGCACAACTTCCCATCTCAGTGGGATGACCCAAGTGAGTAAAGACAGAACTATATTAAGACATGTGGGCTGTCAAAGCTCACAATAGGTCAAACCCATCCACTAGGTAAATTTTTCATTTACCTCAGGGATCATACACCAACCATGCAGATTTGCGGGCTATGAGTTAAGCTTCCCTGATGCTGATGGGAATTTTATCCTCAGTCAAGGAAGTGTCTAGGCCTGAAGGAGCCTAAAGGCACCAATAATCACTAGCAGGTGATGATTGTCTGTGTTGAATGATCCCATTTAAAATCCTGCCAGGCATCTATTTGCCTCTTCAGCTCCTTAGTTACTTTTGTGTATCTGGCCTTTGTTATTTGGAGAGTCTTTGGTTTATTCTTCTTTCTATAGTCTTTTGTCTTTGAAGGATTGATTTATTGCTATCTGATATGAGCTACATAATCCAACAAAAATGCCTTGTCTCAACAGTTTATAGTTCTGTTTAAGATTTATGTATCATCCATCCTTCCAAGGAAAGTACTTGCTTTTTCTTCTTTACAATTTTAAATGTTTGCCTATTCAGAAATAAAATCCTCTCTTAGGAAAGGAAGTTAAGCTGAAGTCTGAATCATTTTAAACTCTGACATGGCTCAGTTTAGGATGTGCTCTTTGTAACACAAAAACACACAGATTCCCTGCTACCCATGTTCCCCAGTGCATTTTTCCTAATGCATTCAGATTGTTCCTACCCCTTACTCCAGTTCTTCCTCAAAATGTTCTCATTTTTGCCCTGACTTCTCTTTTCTTTATTTAAAACACTGTGGCCAACACGATTTTAATGGGCTCAACCCTGTCTTCAACTTTCTCTTGAATCTCTATGATTCTTTCTCCCTCACCTTGGGATGAATGTTCTACCTTCTGCTTGTGCCTAATTGTCTCCTTGGTTGTTTAATCTCTAATCTGACACCTTTCACTCATCCTTGGTCACACACTGAAATCCCACAGTGCCTAAACTTACCCTGACTTGGAGCCCTCAGTCTGCTGGAGAATTGTAACTTGCACCAAGAACAGAACATGGTCCTCTAGATCTGAATGTTCAGTGAACCAACAAGGCTTTGAGAGGGGGAAAGGGGACAGAACCTGGACTTTTCTTCTGCAAAAGTTCTGGCCCCAGCTGTTGTGTCTGGGAGCATTTTGCTCTGGAATATGGTCACATTTTAAGAATCCAAAATAATTTTCAAGATCCTCCGGTTTGTGGATATGCTCACAAGTAAATACAAAAAGAAGGCCAGGTATGCAGTATTCACACCCACAGAACTCTCATTCAAAATCTGGAAATGAAAAGCTTCTGAAAAATCAGGTGACCTTTCTATGGACCCCTTGACTCACCTATTTAGCTGCACTTTTCTTGCCTCAGCTTTTCCTCAAAGACATCAGAAGTTCTTCAACCTCTATGTACCTCAGCAGAAGGCACAGATACTTGATGTCTTTTAATGATCAACCTATTAAGTTTGATACCACTGACCTCTGCAGCAGTGCTTACTAAGCACAAAATATGATAATATCAAACATTTAAAAGAGGTTTTTTTATGTTTCATTTCAAACCAAGTACTTCTGATTAAGGCAGTCAGTTCAATTCCTACCACAGTTTACATCTCAACCTTTTTGAGGTTTATTATAATCTCCTACACCTAAAAAAGATTGGTGACTAACACTAATTGTGCAAGCAAATATTTTTAACCCCAGAGCACAACCAAAGGAGAGCAGGTAGGCTTTGCTGCTCTCAACTAAGCTACATACGGGATATGTGATGATCATTCACATTTATAATGAGTGTCAATCCAACATCTGCTCTTACCATATTGGACCGTGAATATTTCAGATCAACAACTGAAATCCAGATGTGTTTGTGTCATGAGCTCTATGCACTCTACTTGAAATAATCTGTCTTTAAAAAGAGAATTATGGATGCACTCACGCTTGCAACAATATCCTGAAATGTTCCTCCTGCACAGCAGAGCTTTTGTGGGGGAATTCAGCCACCTGGGTCCAAAGTCCCTGACATTCCAGGCAAGAGGGACAATTCCGTGTGCAGATGGGGACTCTCTCCCTTCTCAGTGCAACAGCTGGAAGGAGAAGACAAACCATCATCACATTCTACACCATTATTTTCCCCACTTCTAACTTGATTCTTGCACTAACCCCTCCCCCCAAACTTTTACTATGCAGTCTCCCTTCTAAGGACAGCATAACATTTTACGTATGGTCACAAAATCAACAAAAGCCATACTTATTTTATCCCCATGTCTCTGTACACAGCAGAGTGATTTTAAAGTGGTTATTACAAGCACTACATGTGTGACCTGCTACACTTTATCAATTACCCTGTCTTATTCCTTTTTTCACTATTCAAGTTGAGGATTTCCATCCTTCTCCAAGCACAGTGAATATCTTTGGTTATAACAGAGGAAAGTTGTTGTTAGGGTTTAACTCATATCAGAATGTCTTAAGACCAATTATTAGCTTTTAATTTTGTTTTCTCCTTCCACCAAACCTGGGTTCTAGCTGGTGCTATAGATGGGGTTCACGTGCACACATGCAAGAGCCACACATCCAGCTGTTCATCTGTATATGGAATCAAACATGGATGCCTGGACACTGGTCCTCAGCTTGCAAGAAAAACAATAGATATTAACAGATTTGACCAATGCTGTTTGGAGCTTAAAGTATTACTGCTTTCAAAGGAATATGGAGGCAGCTCGTTGCCCTATGTGTGGTAAAACACACAGAATTGCTCTCTGTCTGCCATTAGTACAGTGTAGCTCTCAAACTCCCTGTGACATGATGGGGAAGCACAGGAGTGAGCACAGGAGTGAGCACAGGAGTGAGCACAGGAGTGAGCACGGCTACAGCATCTCCCCCAGGCACAGGCAGTTGTGCACAGCCCTGCCCAAGGCTGTGGACAAACCTGTGCCCAGAGGACAGAGAGCACACTCACTCCAGCTAGAGCCACACTTCAGAACCGTGCCACAGAGCTTAAAAACACTGCACTGAGGAGAGGAAAGAGCTACGGGGAAGTGCTCACCATAGTCAGGGGACTTATATTTACCCATCTATGTCAGTAATGCAGTTTCGTTTCCTAATTCTGCTCCATAACACATTTATTGGATCACCTTGTTCAGACGTGTGTAACTTCAGAGACATGTCCCTTGTTTGTTAAAGGTACAGGGCACTTCCCATATTCTAAGGAGAATTTGTATTTTTAGACAAGAGCCTAAGCAAAGGTGATCTTCAGAAAACAACTATAATCAATCAGGAATATTATGACAAAAAAAAAATTCGCTGGAAAATACTGATTCATGGAATTCTGCGCCCCCCTCTTTTTTTTTTTGGTAGGAAGAAGGTCATAGAAATATTTTTCAGAAGTCTAACTTTTTGTAAGAAAAAAGCTACAGCGAATAAAGACACTACTGTATTCACCTGAGACACAGGACCCCCAGATTCATCTTAGAGCTTTACTGATTTAATTTTGGCCTCAACAAATCCCAAGTGAATGTCATGACCAACTGCATATATCTCAGCCTTTGGTATTGGCCCAGGGAATTCAGGGAGCCCAGGATTTAAAAATGTTCCTTGAAAGCTCATCAAGAAGTCAGGACAATGGCAGGAGTGAGACCCAAATCTGCACAAATGGGAAAGAAAAACAGGTGCAAAATGAAATTTGCCAAAATGAAATGAAAAAGATCTTATTTTACCACATGTCAGTCAGGAAATGCTCTAAAACAGTGAAAAGCTGAGTTCCTCTACTATAAAACCTGATAAAACAGAATGTCTTCCATTAGGTCATTCCATTTATGATGATAGGTAAGGTTTAAACCATCCTCTTGAAAAAAAAAGTAAGCACCAATACATTCTGATATCTCCAAGTCTGATGAAAACTCCCAGGGATTTTATTGAGAATTTTGTCTTGATGAATAGAGATTTTGGAGTTCAGGAGGTGGCCCTGAAATTTCAGGGTCAGATCTGTTCAGTACCACAACTGAACATGAAAAAACCAAGCTCAAAGGAATCACCCAGGCCCCCGAAATTCTTCTCCTACCCCTAAGGCATCTTGCAGCAATGTACAAGTTGCAAATATCATGTAAGATTTGCCTTCTATTTGTCAAGTTCTGGGTTCCTTTCCTGCTCCAGACTATTGCGCTATCAGACCGAACGCCACTGCAGGCTCAGTAAATGCCATAAGATGCCAAAGTCTGTGGTTTCTCGGACTCTGCATTTCCCACGCTGCTTAGATTTGCCTGTCACTATTTTCCTGCTTGATAACTGCAGGGATGAGAATATTAGGAGTGGCAGTCTAATCAGTGACCACTCTGGGCATTCAACCTGTCAGAGCTGAAAACTCATGAATGAGCTGCAGTGGGTCAGTGAGAAGCTAACACATCAACCAGAGCAGGAGGCTCCTCTGCAACAGGGCCCTTCCTCCTCACACACCCAAGACAGAAATGGAAGTCATACAATAAAATGAATTTTAAAAATCTCAAGCCAAAACCAAGCAATGATCAAAGCCCACACAACAAAGATCTACTTTCAGCATGGTGAAAATATAACAAAATATTTGCTTGTTCTTTAGACACAGTATCAGGCAGCTATTGCTCTAAAGATTTTTTTTTTGCAGAGTCATAGCAAGGATCTGGCCCTTTCTCACACAGTGAATCCAAATATCAGATGTGCACAAATCCTTATAAATCTCATCAAGAACTATTTAAAAATAGCCTATCTATCTATCTATCTATCTATCTATCTATCTATCTATCTCGAGCACTGCAAGTACAAGTAACTGAATTCAAATGTTCTCATTGCTCAATTAAATCTCATCCAGAGATGGGTCTGGGCAGCCATGGCCCCAGTTCAACAAACCACTTAAGCATATGCTTAAAACAAGCTCTGGATCAATTCCCAGTGAGGATTAATGCATATTCGTAAATGCTTCTCTCCTTTGGAGACCACAGAATGAAATATTGCTGGAAAAGCCTTAAAAAGTAAAAGCATAATTTTAGTCACTTGTTTTTAAATTATCTTAAGCCACACTGAATTTTCTAGACTCAGCAAACTCTCCACAGACAAATGTTTATTTTCATTCTATAGCACCTTGTGCAATGAAATTAAAATTTCAGAATATAGCACAGGGCAGCCAGAGGGAGAGATAAGGAGGTTAATGCAGAAGGACCGTCTGAGGTTTCCAAGTACATCATAATAGAAAGCACATAAATAGGATGGTCAAGCCAGCAAATAATGATAGATCAATCTACTGCTATTTCTGTGGTTCTGCAAGATGTACATGTCCTGACACTCCTGTTTATGTATTAAATCGAGAATGTGAATTGATACAAAGTGAAATGTTTTCTTTCCCTCAAGCTCCTTTTGTGCCTAGATGGATGGATGTTCACACTCCACTTTTTTCCTTTGGTTAACCAGAGAAATAAATTCTTGATTAGACCCATATTATTCATGTTTTGCAGAGAATTTTTTGCCTACATATACAAGTCCTGCTGGGGTAAGCCAGCAGAGACCTATTGACTTAGTGTCATGGCAAATTACATGGCCCTATAGTCAGATGAAATATTAACTCAAGGGACTGATATTTTCACTGGATCAAAGACCTACTAATGAGAAACAGAACACTGGTTTTCAAAGAGGGTTTAAAAAGTTAGAATAAAACACTGATAATTTAATATACTGCAAAAGTTGCAGTAACTTCCTGACAGTTTGCTTGCCTACAAACCTCTTAGCCCTGATTTATTAACGTGAGCTGCTGTGCCAAGTTCGTGTCATAAAGGATAGATGCTGTGTGCCCACGCTCTGCTTGGAACTGCATAAACGTGATCATCAACTAGGTTTGACAACATAATCAAAACAATGAAAATAAGCTAAAGGTGGCAGGCAATATCTGAGAAAATGTATTAAGAAACTCCTTCTATATTAGAAAAAATAAAATTTGTCTCCACCGATGGAGGGAAGGACATGTTTTTTAAAGGAATTCAGGTGCTTAAAGGAGCAGATGGGTGCACAGTGGGATTTTTAGAAGCTCTTTGATGGCAACTCCCACTGAAATCACTGTGTATTAGGCAGCTAGGTATTTCGGAAAATTCACATTACCTGCATCTTTAAGCACCTAAATACCTTTAAATATTTGGCCCAAAGACAGCTTACTGTAACGTCATAGGAAACAGAATAGTCCCTGCTCAAAGGAAAATAGTTTATTGTATGGTCAATTAATTTTCTAGCAAGAGAAATTCATATAAGCAATTTGTAAGAGAAATTAGGCCAGAACTCCTGAGCTATGACTTCTAAATAGTATTTTGTAATTGAAATAAGAGATCTGGTACACCAAGAAACTGTGGACATTTTTTTGCAAGACTCTAACAGCGATGATACCTGCACAGATAAGGTGCTCGCCTTAAACTGGAACACATCCGGAACCCAGGGGCAAAGAGGGCAAGATAAATGTGGTACCTCGGTGCGTGGGAAGGGAGTCAGGGGCTGGTAAGTGCAAGGGCTATGGGAGGGACACACTCCCTGCAGAGAAGGCAGGCAAACGGTCAGAGGCGTCATTTGTCTCTTTGGTCTGGGAGAAAGACATCGGCAGGAGCAGGTTTTGTCCCGAGGAAGCTCTGGAGTTCCAAACATGAACATTTATGTCCACCATTGTGAAGGGAATTGGACATTGCAGGTGTCACAGGGGTGAGACATTACTTCTAAAGTGGCTCACTGTCACTTAGTTTTCTAATTCCACTTGTCCAAGGACAAACTGGAGACCTAAGATAGCAAATCCCACACAAATCCTTTGACCCCTAATTCAGGAGTAGGAGTCAGAATTAAAGAAGCCCATCTACAGCCTGCCTTGCATCCAGACTTTGCCCTGTTAGCCTGAGGTCCAGAATATCAAACAAGTTTCTTGGCTTACCTTTTACAGAAAGGGCAAATGTCGGTTCTGGTGCCACACCATGCCACCTTTCAGTTGCAGAAGAAGATTTCTCCTGCATCACCAATCTGTGTATCACATCCAAGTCACTTCATTTAAAGTGGAAAAAAACAAGCAGTGACAGAACAGGGCCCTTAGAGTAAGGCTCCCAGCATAATGCAGCCACAAGAATTTAACAAGTGGGATTTACTTAACTGGTCACTAAGTGTTAGCATTGCTCTAAAGATATATAGCTGAAAGTGTTTCTCTGGCTATAAAGAACCAGAACTGAGGGAGCAGAGAAAATGCCTGGCAAGCAAACTCTCTCCCTTTTGTTTAATAGCTCTCTTCAGACTTGTAAGCCTAGAAAAAGCTTCATTAAAGTTAATGGACAAATCTTCCAGGAAAAAATTAAGCACTTAAATGTTACTAGGTTTGGTCTGAGCACACAAAATTTCTCTTCCTTGCTGGGTTCACCCCACGATAGCAATCTTCAGGCAGAATTACATAAATATTGTCAACTCTCAGGCTGGCTTTGTGTCTCAGACCTGATGAGTTACTGGTAGAGTTCACAGGCCAGGTTCACCAGCCTTGTAAGTGGGCACAGCTTCACTGAAGCCAGTGGGAGGCCTGAGCACATTACAGAAACCTTCCATAAATAGAACAGAGCTGTGTCCATTTGTACCAGAAATGACTGCAAATTGCTGCCAACAACGTTGCAGAGAACATTTTTCACCCTGTAGACTTCAGGCAACCCATTCCTGAAGATACTGTACGAAAATACTGCCCCCAAGTCACTTCCTTAGCTGCTGCCGTGGCACCCCCTCCCTTAACATTTAAAACCCCTTTAACACCCCAATACCAACCAGCCTTGCTACACCCCCAGAGTGCTGCTGTGTTTATTTTTCAATAGGTGTTTCAGGCACAGATTGTGACCTTCACCAGGTCCCAGTGAGTCTATGGGGAGACACAGCAAGGTGTTGGGACAAAGGTGAATATCATCCCTTATATAATGTATTTAACACTCAGTCTTTACCCACATCGGCATTTTGCAGAAGAAATGCTTTAAATAGCTTCTTTATACATTCACAGTACAGGCAAAAAATCAAAAAAAAGCTGAGTTAATACATGCTGCCATTTTAGATGAGATTTCAAATGGGTGGCCAGATAAAAAAGGCCACCCTAATTGCCACTCTAAGCCAGGCAAAATTGCAGCTGAGGATAGGACTCTGAGCAAAGACAACTGCACTCTAGTACCACACCTGAGGCGAGACATAGCAAACATAATCTGCAGTTCCCATTTGGGTGTTGCAAAGTGTAAAAACAGCATTTGAGATGTCCTGTTCTTGCCAGACATGAGCGATGCAATCAAAGATAAAGTATCCTGCTGTGAAGTCTGCAGCTCATACAGGGAGCACAATGTAACAGAGGCCACTTACACAACATGAGACTCCTGACTGCCCTTGGAACAAGGTTGGCAGAGACCCCTCTGGATGAATGAGGAGCAACTATTTCTCATTAAATGACTGTTTCTAAAATTTAATATATTATCTTATTATTACTTAAAATATAAGTATGATACTGCTATCTGCTCTTTGTTCAAACTAATACAGTTGAAAATAGAAGAACAGATGGATTTTGATGTATAAGTGACCTGTTTTGGCAATTTTCAACAGTACCTAAGAAAGTGCATTGTGTCATGGCTTCTGCAATAGAAGAAAATTCAGTAAAATACTCTAAGAGAGATTTCAAAAATCTGTGAGGATTTAAGGGATCTATTGGTGGCACTGTCAGGCTGCTCAGCCAAACACACAATATTTCAATACTGACTGTCAGCTCTCCAACTTAGAAGCAGAAACCAAAAGATATGCGTCTGAGGATCCTCCCGTGAGGAGGTGGAACAGAAGGCTGAACACCTTTGTAGTCACAAGGAAAACTGACTCTCTTTGACAGAAGAAAATATTAAAATTTGGGGAGGGGTTCAGCTTAACAAACCTCATGTTTTTCCCGTCAAAATTAAGGGGAAGAAATCCAACACTTCACTGTGCAAACTTAGTAGTCCAGGCTGACTGGACTATGTGCACAACAGGACAGAATGCAGTGCACGGGGACCTGATGCTTGTGGCTTTCCACTTTGATCCTCAGCATCTGTCCAAGTTTCTGCAAAGTTGTTCTAGCTTACTCCCCAAAACACACTGAGTCCAACAGGCTGTAGGAGCCAAGGCTCAGATTGCTCTTAGAGATCTACAAGTTCATGTCCTGACTGACCTCCTGAAGAGAGTTGATTGAATACTTGCTTTCCAAAGTTGAGCTTCATGTTTTAGGCAGAATCTTGCCACAGTGCATAATCTAGTTCATGTAGATTCTAAATGTTTCACACTTTACTTTAAAATCCCCAGATTTGTTAATACTGACGGTAACAAAATGTCTATGGTAGTGACATTGCAGTCCTGGAAATAAAATGCCATAAGGCTTCAGAGCTCCCAACAGCCTTTAAATACAGAAAGGAGTATGTATGAGCCCATGACACACACAGGGAAAAGTTATTAGCTAATAACAGCTTTCATTCCCCATTCCAACCCAGGACTCTACTCCTTATGAACAGTTGTGGTTGCTGCAACTTTAATGTTTGATTTTCCTGCACTTTGGGGCAGGGACAGCAGGGACAGCTGTTTGTTCTGCCTGTACAGCCACGCCCACAAGGGCTTGCCTAACTGAAATAGTAAATATGTTACCTCCATGTCATTAAAGAGAGTCACTGGCCAAAGGAGGGAATGAGTAAATGCTAATACTCATCATGCTAATCTGTGCATTCTGCTTCTTCTTAACACCACAGTGAGCCAAAGGAATAATTAAAACTGATTGGTGTAGTTGTTTCAACATTAGATGCAGAATTTCAGATCAGAAACTGAGCAGCTGCAGAGATTGCTGGAAAGTCAGTGTAAGTATCACCATCCTTGCCTGTAGGTAAAGTGCTGAGAGAGAAGATAATATTCTGATTCATGGCATGGTAAAAGCACTCCAGCATTTTCTAGTAGGCTTCTCTACAAAGCTATCATGCCTAAAGTGAACTTGAAAAGGTGTTCTTCAAGAATTCCACAGTAAAAGCGAAGGGGGAAGGATTTTACTGCTTTTTTCCAAAGCGTGCTAGCACCACTTGACAATTTTTTGTCACATTGATTCAAATTCACTTTTCCCCCTGAGAAGTATAAGAATTCATCAGCTTTCCCTATCTGATTTGTGCTGTCAAATGCATCAGGAAGTATGTACCTCTCCACAATTCAAGTGCTTTCCTGCCCACCTTAATTGTACGTCTCTTTTCTGGATGTAACACAGCAAGAATGGGCTGTCTTGAAGGGCGACTTCCCCTGGATGTCCTTATAAGGCAGGTGTACATGACCACTGAAGGGTAAGACCTACACATAATTCTTCTGTCATCAATTTACTTTACATCTCCATGCCTCATGACAGCCATTTTAGAGGCCTTGTCTACAGGGAATACTGCCATGAACTTCCTTAGACTCTGCAAGGAGTGACAGGAAATCTATATCTCCAAGTGTAAGTAATTCCAGCTGTTTCAGGAGAAAGCAAAATGGTAAATTCATTCATCAGAAGCAATAAAACAAATCCTAGTTTAGCTAATTATCTTAACACAGGAGTTGAGAACAACTGCACATTTCTGTGGAAGCCAGTTAAAATCTCACATATTTCCATTTGCCTTTAACAACTTCCAGAGAGCTCATAAGAAGCTCTGTTGATAACAAGAAGTTGGTGTGACAGACAGTAATTGCTAGAAAAGAGTAGATGTTCATCTCTGTGCTTCAAGTTTCATAGAGCTCTAATAGACTGTAGACTCTCGAGTCTGGATGTGTGTGGATTTTTGGTTATTCTGACCCTGTCCCCAGTATTATGCAGAATGCATTATTTGTGCTACATCTTCAGGGATTAGGACTCTGCATTCCTACCCTTTTAACTCCAAATGGTGCACATTGCTAAAGAAAATCTTTAATAATACCTAAAATTCAGTCTGTACCACCGGATTCCTTCTAGACAGCAGCTTTCTGAAATATCTTCACCCTGGTATGCTGTGTACCCAATGAAGATTGTAAACATCAGTAGAGATAAGGACGAAAAAAGAAAAGAAATGCCATAAAAATATTGAACAAAAAAGAAAGAGAGAAGGATTTAAAGGGAAGTAAGACAAGCCAATTTCAATGAGGAAAGGTGTTCTTACCCTGGTATACTGGGGACTTCTGATAAGAGTTCACAACCCAGTGGTCATTGAACCCAAGGCATGCCTCTGCTAAACAGCTGCTGCTTATTTTGTTTGCTCAGCTTCCCCAGGACTGTCTAGTGTGTACAAAATGCATCCTGTGCACTGGATGACCAGTGGGCCAAATTCCCATTGTTCACTGAGCAGCCAAAGAGCTGTCTCCTTGCTTTGCTCCCACATTTAAATCAAACAAACAGCCATCATTTCTAAACTTCATCAGAGACATATGGCTGCCTCAGAATAAAGTTATGTACAGGTAGATGCACAAAAGAGGTGCTAAGCTTGTTTCTTTCCACACATGATAAACATGGTGGAGGGGAGGACGTGCATGTCATGTGTGGTAGTGGGGAAACTACAAAGCTCTGTCATCAATTAAATGAAATGTCAATCCCATTAACAGAAAAAAAAGGAAAGGAAAAAGATAAATAAATAAGAAGTTTTTCCATTCTTTTTCATATTCTTTTAGCATTCCAGAATTTTTTCAGTGGAGATTTACCTTCTTTTAAAAGATGAAACTTCCTAAGACATCTGATTCTATGAGACTTTTTCGGGCTTATCATTATTCAAACAATTTCTCATTTATTTAAACAACTGCCTATTTTAGAAACCTGGCATTCAGTGCTGTATATCATTCCTTGATGCTCTTGCAAACATAAAGTTATGACTGTATGGAAAAAAACCCACCACCCCACCACTGCCCCAAAAAAATCCTTCACAAAACCTGGAAGAAAGTAATCGTGCTTGAGAGATGCTACTTTTGCCTTTCTTTTCCTTGCTCTCTTTAGACAAATTCAACCTTGCTAGAATCCTGCCACTGCTGGCTGAAGCCCCTTTTGTTAAAGTCAGAGAGAATCAGAATAAGGTTTGAAAAAAATCTGGGAATAAAAATAAAACAATCACCCAGCAAACAGAGTAAAAAGGAATTGCAAGCATTTGTATCAGTAAACTTGAAAACCATCATCTGCTGTCTTCACTTAATGTCAATAGTTACTGATGTCTGCTTTCATAAATATCATCTTGTAACTGGCTTTTCATTCCTTTCCACACACGCCACCCCTCCCCCTCAACAAGCACTCAGTTGTAATATATGGGAAAATTGAGCTTGGTAAGTAAATTCCAGACTCTGTTGGCCAATCTTGAAAGATTTCCACACAGTGCTAGCAATTTACACTGATAGCTAATTTGACCATTAAATAAGTTATTCTGGTCAATGAATTAGTTTGTTTACAAGTAAAAGGAAGTAGTAAATGTGAACTAAAGTGCTATTTGAATATTCCTTATTTACAAACTCTGGTTCAGCAAAGCTTACACAGGTTACATTTGATTGGAACTGATTGTGTGGTGCAACTTGAGTACAGGTTATTTGTGAGTATCTAACTAAAATAACACATTTTACTAATAAACTGTAACACTGTACTCTACCTCTTTTCCCCCAAATCTTTCACAAAAAAAAAAAATAAAATCCATAAATATACATACATTGTTGATATGCCTGAAGGCCAAGTGAATATACTTAGTGCTACTTGAAATAAGACAGTTGAATGCTGCTGAAATCTTACTGAAGTAGCTAGCAAAAGGCCTGAGGAGCAGAACACAATAAGCGTTCAAAACCATCTCACAATGTAATAATCAATGTGTAATATGAGCTAGGGGTTAGTTAAATAAAATGTGAAAGCTGTATTAATGAACCCTTTCTCTGTCCAACACAGCATTTCATTTTCTTTCATAGGCTGCATAATGCAGGGCTTGGGAATAAATTATAGATGAAACCCCCATCATATGTTTATAAATACACTAACATTAGCATTTTACTTCCTCATAAATCTGCACCAAACATTCAGGCACAAGATAGAAAGCCCTGTAAAACAATGATATATTCTCTGCTTGCAAGACTTGCCTAGTGGCCCATTCATTTTTACCGCTGTTCTTCAAACATTACTTTCTTCGCTCATGCCCCCTCATTTAAAATCCATTTTAATTTAAAGATGTTCGATGCAGTCCTAGTGGTACATTTACTCATCCTGGTTATACATCATGGAGCAGGGAAAAGAAAATTGTTTAATCTAGAGATACGGTTCACTGTGGTCACCACTGAACAGTGGAGTAATTACCAGATCAGCTCCGCTAAAAATGCACTCAGGGTGTTCTGTGACCTATCATCTTCTAATCTGCATAGTGAAGTATAGCTTCATAACTATAAATTGCTGACTTAATTAAAACCAGGACCTTTCTGTCATTTAATTACAGGGAGAAAGGTTATTGCTTAAATGCAATTTTCCAAATGTGATTTCTTAACAGTTATTAACTGCTTCACCATCATTTATTGTTTCAGATTTTTCAATTTGAAAATAGTCCCTGTGACAGAAGTAATGACTTCATGAAAAACTCAATCTAGATGGAGCTGAGCAGACCCATTTGTTTCTCGTAAGTGGAGCAGACAGAAAACTTGAAAATGTCACAGGAGGATCCTGTGATTGCTCCACTTTACAGGAGTAATTAAAAAGCAAGAGGTTGTATTAAAGGTGAAGAGAGGAGGTTTATGACAATTTCAAGGTTTTTTCCCTTACCAAAATATTGTCTGTGCATTTTCAACTCTGTTAGGAAAGCTTTGGATTAATAATTAATAGTTTATCCCAATCCAATACAAAATACTAGTACCAATGCACTAAGATAAGCCTGTTAGATCTGCAGTTTTCTATTCATCTGCCACGAGCCACTTTAATTTGAAGATAAACAAGTTCCATATAATTTCCCTCTGCATATAAACCTTTTCATTTCCAAGAACTGTTGTTTCCACAAAGTAAGTGCATTTTAACTAAAATATAAGTAGTGGCTCATTGTCTAAGACAGACCTTCCCATCCAAGAATGAACTTGATTTTGCGAGGCCACTTTTATACCAATCTGAGTCCCATGAGAAAAAAAATCAGCATCAAGACCTCCCCTGCAGAGTGCTGCATGAAATTCTACTTGAAGGACCAACCTGACCATACAACTCACAGGAACAGCTAAAGCCTGAAAGTCCTTTTGTAGGGTACTGCAAGTACAAGGCAAGGTCCCTCTCCCCAAAAATAGAAAAAAGAGAAAAAGAGAGGGTAGAAAAAGAGGAAGAAAAAAAAAAAAAGAAAAAGGAAGAGAAAAAAAGAGAAAAAGAGACAAAAAAAGAGAAAAAGGAGGAAAAAGGGAAAGATAAAAAAAGATTAAAAAAAAAAAAAGACAGAAAAACACAGATGCTTGTTGTTGCCAGGACAACAATTTCTTGCTCCCAGTAAGAACACATTTTTAATCTTGCATTGAATTTTCCTTGCATCCCCTCTTGTCTAAATTAACAGCCTTTCCAAGATATATGTGAATTTTACACGAAATAGGTTTTGCAGATCAAGGCAAGCTTATTGTTCAAGAATACCACAGGAAGATAAGAAGCTTTCCACCAGGCAGCCACACACTCCTTTGCCCTTGTGGTGGGACTCTACATTCCCACAAAGCTTCCCTGCCATCACTCATGGGGGCTTTTAGGTATCAGAGGAGCTGGCAGTGGATACAACAG
>VZTN01000891.1:216379-265743 GCA_013400515.1 Erpornis zantholeuca
CTGGCAGTGGATACAACAGGCAGCACTACTGATCCATCCATTTTAAACATCTTTGTGACCCCACAAGCATATTACAGTCTCCAATTCGTTCCTCCTTCAACACCCTCATTAGCAAGGGGAGAGCTGCTACCCCAGGACACTGGAGCTGCACGATAGAGGCCAGATCACTATGGTCCAGAACCTTCAGCTCCAGCTTAGGGCCAAGAGAACAGAGAACTTCTTTCCTGAACAAACGAGTCATAAGAATTCCTTCTCTGCCCAAATTTATAAAGCATCCTGCTGTATGTGAACTAATTGTGAAACTGAGTGGGAGCTGTTCCTTAGTAGGCAAATTCTGTGGAGCAGTTTGGTGCAGATACTCATGGTAGGCACAGCGCTGGCTGTGTTGCACAAGCCATGTGGCGATGTTTGCTCTCCCTGCAGCAACACAGCTGAGTATTGCCCATTCAGAATTTGCTCTGCTTTTACAATTAACACAACAACCAAAATATTTTCAAAATACGTGTCACCTCTGTTCCAAATGGCATTACTAAGTGGAATAAGTTTTGACTCTCCCCCCCCCACCCTTTTTTTATTGTGAGGACAAATCCTGTTTTTGGTTAGTCACCAAACATATGTGGTATTGGTTTTGTTCCCTGACTGGTAGACTTGCATAACTTAGCAATAGAATCAAAACTGTAAACAGACAACATATGTGCATGTACGATGTGCAGTTTGCTTTCAGCTAATGATCAAGCACTCTGGGTTACAGTTTGCCCTTGGCAAGCATCTGTACTAGCATAGCTTGAATCCTTACATGTTTACACTCCACACTGGCAGGGGAGTGGCAGTGTGGCACAGGAAATAGCACAAGGGAATTATCTATTTTCGGGCTCTGGAGATGGCCTTCGCAAGAATAAAAACGACAGGAATAGAAAATGAAAGAGAGAGAGAGAGAGAGAGAGAGAGAGGAAGAAATTGAAGATTTTAAGAGAAAATGGGAAAAATAAAATACAGCCACTGCAGGA
The DNA here is from genome assembly GCA_013400515.1 of Erpornis zantholeuca. NCBI lineage: Eukaryota > Metazoa > Chordata > Aves > Passeriformes > Timaliidae > Erpornis > Erpornis zantholeuca. The sequence continues at coordinate 217,387 of VZTN01000891.1, forward strand.
AGAGAACAGGAAAAGGGACAGTGGGATACAGCCACATTCCGTGGATGCAGCAGCTCTGAACAGAAAGCACCAGGCACAGCCAGTCTTGACTAGGACTCAAAATCTGGACTTTCCTGCCAGGCCAAAACAACATCTTAGAGATATACTTGTAGCCCTGCCTGTTTGTTTAGAAAGCAGTGTTATTGCCAGTTTCATGGAATTCTACAGTAGGGCTAATAAATTACATGATTTTGGTGACCTTTTCCTCATGCAGAGGAAAGTCTCCCTTCTTGCCAAGAGATCGATCAGAGTGTAAGATTATGTCCTAAACACAACAATACACCTTCCACCTTCATTTAAAATGAAGCTAGAAATTGTACTACAAGGACACTAGTGCAACTAGGGGGTTTACTAACAATTTTCCAGTCTCAGTTCTGCACTCAGAACACTTCTGTGTCCTTCCCCAATGCCAATAGCTACTCTGCAGGTGGAGGAAGGAAAGCCAGTGCCTGACACTGCAGACTACCTGCTGAGCTGGGTCCTGTGCAAGTTGCAGCAGTTTCATAAAGCCTCTATATTTGAACAGAACTCCAAGGAAACTGATTCCCTAAAATGGCCTAAAACATGCTTACAGAACATAATTATGGGTATATTTTGTTTCCAACCCTTCTCAAATACTTTTTTATCTCTGATGGCATTGTAGATGAGACTAATCTGAGAACCAGAGACCAAGTTCCTAATATCAGTGGACAGGTCCCCTTCAAAGGAGAGAGAATTTTCCAGGCTTTGATCCTTCTTAGCCAAGTTTAACTCCCATTCAAAAGGAAGAAAACCTAATAAATTCCATGTGGCATTTTTTATTTCCTCTGGCAGCTGCCAAGGTTCACAAGGCAAAAGGACACATAGCACAGCTCAAAGAATTAGAAGAATGAGGAGAGGACAATGACAGTTGCCTTACAAATACTTTAGGATTCAATTCAAGCAAACCCACTGACATCAAGTCTGTCTCTTCTTTAACACCTGAGAGATCCTAACAGGTTTCTGTAAAGTAGATTCTCCTTTTGTGAACACCAAAATAGTAAGGGATGCTCATAGGTCATTTAAATTCACCATTTTACCTTGGATAAGCTGGGGGGCACCAGTGATCTGCTCTGAAGCAAACTCCTCATGCTCACATATTCAGAAATTTGCAGTCCTGTTTCACAGACAAAATTGGTCAGATCATGTGAAATAAGACTCCCTTTAGGTGGGGTCTGCCAAAGCAGGTGCTTACAAAAATCATCATGCCATGCTATCTTACGAGCTTGCCATGTTTTCCTATGAATTACAAAAACATGTGCTCTCAGAGAAGCAACACATGGATTTCAAACCACACCATTATAAACAGGACATAGTGGCCATGCAGGTTAATAGCCTGAAAATATAGAACGAGCCATTTTTGTAATCTCCTACGGTTTGTTCATTTGATTAATTGAGCCCATTCAATTTCCATTTAAGACTATTAAGAAGTCTGTAGCTTTAGCTATTTTTGTCTGCGAGACTCAGCCTGGAGATTTCAGAAGCTTAACATTCTAGCTGCATGTCACTGCAACCATTGTCTCTTGTCACAATCCTAATTCTATGTTCTGATAATAAAATTTCATTAGTGTCTGCACATCCTTTGCCTTACCTTTGAAGTACTGTCTTGTGCTGAAACGATTAGCAGTACTTTACGTCATATCACTTGACTGTTTGACAGCCATTGTGAGTGAGCTAAACAGGGAGAAATTAAAATTTCTGACAATTTCCATTACATCTAAATTGCTGAGAAATTAAGGGATATTTACTTTTACAAATATTAAAGGTTGTTTAAAATGTAAACTGACTTCATTTTATTAGTAGATTCCACAATGTGCTAATTCAAAATGACTACATGGCCTTATGTGAATAAATTACCAACTCATTTTCCAAAAGCAAAGGATATTTCCTCCAGGCTGCTTTTTGACTGTTTGTGTCAGTAGAAAAAGAAAACAAAAAAACTTATGAATATTTCAGAACAGAAGATATTCCTTGGTGCCTGTATTCCGTGCTTCATCTTAACAGAATAATGAGGTTATCCCTGTATGATATGATTTTTTAAACAACTTAACAAAAAACATGCCATGAAGCATTGAGTTTATCACATGATGTTAATTTATCTTGGGAGGGGTCCCTCCCTGATCAATGTCTTGAGCTCAGCTAATCCAGACCATCACACCCCACATGCTTGTCCATACAATGACTGAGCTTAATTTTGAAAGCAATTTAGGTTTTTCTGTTCCTGAGGATTTACATGTTTGGTGTCAGTTTCTTCCATGATCTGGTGTTTCCTCAAACCTAAGTGGTCATTGTCCCTGCACACTGCAAAGGGACATGAGCAAAAGAGATGGTGAGATGTCTAGCACAGGCTTGCAGGGTGTCACCAGACAGACCTCAGACACAAATACACTGATGAAGTCTTTTATTCATTTAACCACCCGGAGCTGCAGCTCAGTTGTGGTGATTTAAAAGCTGAGTTAGTGCAGCTGCCTAGAGTTATTTAGGTTTCAGGTTGGGAATGAGCATGGTTAACAATGTCATGACTTTTTTAATCTCAGCTGAAGTATTATGGGGTGATCAGGTGCTCCTGCACAATTTGAATTGCAGCCAAGAAAATCTAGTCATGGTTCCTCCACTCCCAAACCTTTCCTTTGATTCCCCAGACCATTTTCCACACCACCATTCATTCCAGAATGATGAGCCTTCATTTCACCACTTCTTAGCGTTTTTCATCTTGAATTATTTCTGAGACTTTTCTTGGGGTCTAATCACAGTTTTCTTCATATTTTTTTTAAAGCTCCCTGCACAAGGTCCAAAGACAAACACTGCTCCTAAAAGTCCTAGTGCTTCGCCTTTTAGATACCTCCCTTACACACTCCATTGCAGACAGCATTCCCATGATCATTCTGGGATGAAACCCGGATGGCTGTTCACAGTGTGCTGGCATGTTGAATGCAGCTTATTCCACAAAGTTTGGCCCCCATAAAAGGGACATAATAGTTACCTACCACGTAGGATGTGGTAAGGCTTAATTTATTACTGCTGTAAAGCATTTTAGACCCTTAGAAGAAGGGTGTTACGAACACATAAAGCACTATTGCCATAAAACATTTGCCTGGCTGAAAGCCCTCACTGGTCTGCTTGAAAAACAAAGAGGGATGTGGGGAATCAGAGTGTCTTACCAGGCATTTTCTATTAAGAAAAAAAGTACTGCTTTCATTTATTTGGTGTCAGCATACATATTCTAAGCCTCTTGGTGATGGAGAAGGAGGAAGAGCTGTAAGTCTATTGCATGAAGCATTACTATTTGATGAAAAGATTACTAGGACATGGAAAAGCACACAAGCTATTTCCTGTCACCTAAGCATACTTACCAAGAGAAACAGATCTGCAAATGCAGGAACTTTTAAAACTTTAAGTCCTTCTGATTAAAGCAATTCATTATGGATAATGCAAACTGTGTAAGGAATGCCGTGCAAGGATGTGAAAATGAAGAAAGATTACAGTATTTTTGATGGCTTCATTGTTGGCAACTGTTTAGTTTAGTTGGGATTTTTGAGAAGCAAGAATCCCAGCAGTAAATGCAATCATGTTCACTAGCTGCCACCAAAGCTCACTGTGTCTGAAATTCTTTCTTACATGCTTTGCTGAATCAGGACTCAGTACATGAAATATACTTTGATCTTGACAGTGGTTCAAGTCTTTTCCTTAAAGTCAAAGCCCATTTTGGTTTTTTTGCTTTGATGCACCATCAAGCTCATGCACATTCTTTGTCAAAATATATCCACATAATAGGGTTATAATAAATAGTTCTTTTAACAGTTCATTTAGGATTCCAAAATGATGAGGTTTGCAAAATGCAAAGAAAAATCACACAGATTTTTTTAAAGCAAACAAACTGTAACAACTCCCGAATTAATACTACAACTGAAGGAAAATTAAATCTGAGATAAGTTTACGTGACCAAAAGGCTTTGGGGCAGCACACTGCAGCATGGTAAAGACAGACTGATAACCACAAGCTACATTTAGGACTCAAATCACATATGATTGGCACATTTCAAATGTTCTTCTACTCCTTAAAATAGATATGTACTTACCAGATGCTGACAAATGGCTACTCTGTAAATGGCTAAAGAGAGATTTCTTTTTGTTCATATTTCATTTTCTTTTCCATTCTATGTCATGTCCAGCTCCTGCTCATTTGCTACTGGGTCAAAAATAGAGTTATTTCATGAGAAATGTTGATATTTTTGATCTGCCCAGAAGACAACACGTGACAGCACATATTTCATACAAGATTTTCATTGAGTTCACTAGAAACCCTCATATAGGTGTTCATAATTTGGGCTCTACATTTCAATTTCAAGAATCAGAGGTTTTAAGTCTCAAACAGACTTTTAAGACCCTGGGCTGCCCTCCAGCAAAAAACCCCATCACAATATTCCTCCAGCAAATTGGAAAGATTCAGAGGAACATCTCAACTTTTGGGAATACACATAGATCAAACTTCCAAACCTCTTCCAACAATATAAAAACAGAAATAAAACTGGCAGGTGCATCTTTTGCTATGTCCTATAACATAAAAATCATGGTGCACTTAACTGAAGTGATTGGAAGTCAAGAAGATAATCTAAATATATATCTACAGCCATTCTGTGAAGTCTGCTATTTGCAGCTGGATTTCCAAAAGTTTGCTAGGAAAGTGGTAATAATATCTAAAATTAAAAAGCATAAAATGAGCTTTACTTTAAATTCTGATGACATTTAAGACCAGGATTGTATCCTAGAACACAGCTAAAGGAACAAATTATTGCAATAGCTTAGGTGAATTCACTATGCAAAGACCAGCTGCAGAGTAACCTGTCTGTGCTCAGCTCTCCCTCACTGAAACTGTGCTGCTGCTGCTCTATAAATACACATAAATGTATAGCTAAAGGTATACTAACTCCATAACTTTCCTGCTGCCCTGTAACGTGTAAGGGTGCCTGGAGAAGGGATTATCCTCATGATCACATCGACAGACATTGACCTCAGGGCACTCACACGGTTCTGCTCCTTGCCACTAAAACCATGGCTTGCTCTAGGTTGAACACAGGACATTGCTACCAGGGAAATGGCAGCACCAAGCTCCCGGGGAAGCTGCAGAATGTGTGTCTGTGTGACACCACGCAGCAAGTGTCTGCCTCAGTGATAGAAGATCTTTGACAAGTTTCTAAACCATGAGAGGGTGCGCAATTCTGTCCCCAGGGCACAGCCTTTCCCCTGGAAGTATTATTTATATAAATAAATTTAGCCCCCAGCTTGGCTGCTGTGCTGCCTGCCCCTTACCACCAGCCTTACAGGGTCATTTCCGCATTTGTTTCACGCAGACTAACAAATTTAAGAAACCTCCCCCTCTAATTGACTTTAGCCTTGAAAATTTTGATCTTAACAGAACAGTTTCACTGATTGCATAGTGGCAAATGGGAGATTGTCACTTGTTTTTAAAGTGCTTGCTTTTTACAGTGAAGAGCATGAAGTGCACCAGCAACGTTAACCTTCCGGAAACACACAATATTTAAATTACACTGCTCAGAGCACAGTAATTGAGCCAAACAGACATAAGTTCACATCCACTGAGCTTTCAACGCAGCAAATGCTGCCATCAATCCCTCTCAAGTGCCCGAAGGATGGCTCATATGCCCAGAATGCTGTGTATTTTTTTCCCAACTCTAGCTGTAGATTTAATAAACTAAAAACTTCCTCTTACAAATCTTACCTCAGCCATGTAATCTAGGGATAGTCAGATTGTTGGCTAACGCAGACCTTTCTAGAACACCCTGCTAAAACCTTGGGCAAACAGTGAAATACCACTCAATACACTTTCTTTGCCACATTCTTGAGCAAGCAGACTGACAGGAGCCCATGCATAGACATGATTATATATTTGTTTAAGTGCCATGTTTATAAAAACTCCAACTTATTAACAAGCATTTGAAGTGACTGATTGATTGATTGATTGATTAATCAATCACTTCAGAGTCCTGTATTTGGTTATGAGCTGTGCCTAGTAACAGAAACAAGACTTTCCACAAAGACTCTCACGATGCTTCATGCTTCAGAGGTCCAGGTTCCTGCTCACCAGCCTTTACTACGTTACTCAGAAACAGAAGTATAGTAAAGGATGACCCACTTGCCTACTGAATTCCTCACAAAAATATCCCTTTTTCATCCCTTTTGCAATTTTCCAAACATGTGAATCTACTCTGCACTCACATAGGAATATTACAGACACCAAAACACTGAGTTGCCACACAGCTATTGCTAGCAGATGTCTCAGCCTCAATGCTGCTGGATTCCAAGATAAATGAATCTAATATTCCTAGAAAGGTAAGGATTGTCCCGCCTGTAAGGTAAAGGCAGGGTACATTTTTACTTGTTACACACCACTGAGATGACTCTGCCATCAGAGGTACCTACCAAGATGATTTATACTAAGAAAACAATTCAAATTCCAGCTATTTAGTACTAAGTGAAACATCATATATATCTATATGGGTCTATCATTTCTAATGTGTAGATATGATCTATGCTCATATTTCAAAAGACATCAAGAAAAGCAGCAGCTACATTGTTCCCTCTCCTCTTCATTTTGTACATTTTGCACTGAGTTGCTGGACTCGCTGCACTTTGTGGCAGTTGTGACATTTTAAGTTCTTGTGGGGTAAAGTGTAACCTCTGTGGAGAACCTGTGCATGGCACATGAACCACTACTGTGCCTCCCTCATCTTCAAAGCAAGGTACATTCACCCTGTCTGAGAATATCAAGAAGTGCTATGCTCTCCCAGCTGGGTTACACAGGCACAAAGCAGATCAGGCAGAGACGCAGGCAAAAACATTTACTCATCTAAGAAATCCAAATATCCTTTTAAAAATTAAGGTCTAAAGTATCTTTTGAGAGGAAGTGTATTTATATTCATGAATAAAATAAATACCTTTGGTATGTGTTCAGAATGTGTGGTTAAGCATTTTTTTGTTTAACAACATTTTAAAATCTTGCTTCACTGATGATTCCAGCTCTCAATGTGCAGGAAATGAGCAGATGCTCAACGTTGTCTATTAACTGTCCTATCAGCCTATCAAAATGGCATATTGAGGCTTAATAACAGATTTTTTATAAAAATTTTATAAGTCCAGGTGTAAAACACATGCTATGTCACAAATACAAAGGGTTTCACAATGTCAGCTGGAGCCTGCTTTGATGGTTTTTTGCAGAGCAGGTATCTTAGAAGAAGCTTCATCCATCTCAGAAAATGCCTGAACTTTAATTCTACTTGCTTTGGGAACAAATTATATCAACTATCCCCACACTCCCCCAAACTAAAAAACAACACTTTTTCACCCTACTTCTACATGTGCATACCATATCCTACAAGAAGGAATAACAACACATACTTGCATGCACTCTCAATTTCACATTTCTAATGCATGAATCTAAAGAATCCTCATAAACAAAATGTTTGGAATCTCATTCCAGAGGCAAGTTTTGCTGTTTTGAGTCCCTTGCTACTCCCAAATGCAATGCAATATGTCACACTGTACACTAACAAACTCTTCTAAAATAAGATAGTTGGGGAGATGGTGATCATTGTAACTGTAGGGTTTTTTTCTAGGGGAAGAAAAATTTATGGTCTAGATCCTGATTCAGCAACATCCACTTCGACTAAAACAAAACTGTTGTTGAAAACAGGCATGAGCTGAAGTATCTTGAATAATTTGTCCTTAAATATAAATAAATTCTATATATCTATAAGAAAGCCTTTAGACATAAAACTCTTTGTGCTCCAAAAGCACCCTCATCTCAAAGTAATTCTGTGGTGTAAATAAGCCTTACTCCTGATCACTGTGATCATCTCAAACTTATAAAAGCAGCAGCATAATTTAAGAAAAAGCACCTTAATACATTGGTTATCACTCTGTCCTTTTTACAAGGATTGTCAATTAAAAAGTCTCATTTATTTTCTATTCTGGGCAGACTTGTATGTAGTGCTCTCTTTTCTAAAGAGAAAAAACTTCAAAACACATGAAGTCACCCTCCTCAGTTTAGAATAAAACCATTTCAGGAACCTTAGTTATACCTTTGCCTTTGTAACTTTTTCTTCACTGAGAGCTCTTGAAATCAAATGCTACTAAAAGAAAAAGATTAGTGTGGTTATCATTATCAAGCACTTACAGGGTGTGTAAATTTACTTAGCGCTTTACAAGCAGAGATAAGATATCCTTAGAGTCAACATGACAAACACAGGGACCGCGCAGAAGTGGGTGTAAAAGGGAGCAGGAGGGTGCAAGGGCGATAAGAGATGGGGAGTGAGTCACTGGTGCGGCAGAGCCGACCGGCAGGGAGCGAGGGAGCCGCGTCCTGCCCGTCCGACAGCAGGTGGGGCTGCTGCAGTGCGGGCTCGGCGGGCTCGGAGGCACCGAGGCACGGAGGGAGGCTCGGCAACTCCAAACTCACCTGCAGGAAACCGACGGCCCCAGCTCAGAACCGCCAGACAAACGGCCTGCTTTCATATCACTTATTTCATCGCCCTCTTGGCCTCCGCAAGCTTCACCCAAAGCCCCGAGTGCTTTTCTGTGTGTGACTAAAACACTGATTAAGAAAGATCCAGGCCAGACATTTGTCCCAAATCTGGATCACATCTCTCGAGGCAAAGCTCCACGGGTTAGTGATACACAGTCAGTCTACACCTCTGGGGAGCACACATGAATGACCCCTGAAAAACTCCAGTGCACCTCATTAGAACACATTGTGGACCAAAGCTAGCTATTTTTAGTACAAAAGCCATCTTCATGTGCAGGTCATTCCCATTGCCCTAACAACCTTAGGAGCATGTAAAAATGATGCTCAAAGTAGAATGAAAGAAAAAGTCCTGAGGACAAATCTTGTTAGCTGAAAGACTGAGATTATTTTCAAGTCCAAAGATCCAGTTATTCCAGACTGAACAGGAAGCTAAGCACATTTTCCAGAATGAGTGGGAACAGAAAGGTGCCTGGTTTAGCATCCCAAACCCACCTGCAAGGATGATAGAACCAAGCTCTAGGCTTCAGCAGGCAGGCAGAGCTCAGCGAGAAGCACTGGCTGGCAGTGCAGAGCCCAGGCGCTCTGCTCAGCTCTTGGGCCCTCATTAGCCTGACAGCTTACATAAGCCATGCCACGGGGTGAACCAGGAGAGCCCCAGGGATGGCTCTGTGGCAGGTAACAGCCGCACAGCAGCAGGCAGGCTTTGAGGCCCAGTTTTCATGCTCTATTTCTACCACTTCCGAGGCAGTGGCAGGTTGTTCTGCAGCATGACACAGTCTCTGCCACCACTTTGTATCTTCCAGAATCAGGCACCATGGGACGGTTTCAACAGTTCTGGTCATCATTTTTCTGGCATGGGCTCATACTTCCAGCACTGGAGTGGAAACACTGCTTTGTCCCCATCCCTCCCCTGACAAAAAGTTGCTCTAGATAGAGCCAGTCTTCTCCTTGTTTGTCTCATTTTCCATCTTTAGTCTCTTAGCATTTGTTCCATATGTGCTGAGGATGTGTCTGCATGAACATTCATATTGCTCATGCAAAATGCTATCCCTGTTTCCTGCTAGCTAAAACAAATGCATCCCATCCACAGCAGGATGGTATTCAGGACAAGCTGCAAAACTCACTTAAGGCACGGAATAAACTTGTGACAATTATTGCACTCAGTCATTGCTAAGTAACCATTCACTCGTCATGAAATTATTAACAGCCATCTCAGAGTATCTCTGTAAGCAGCAGTTGCAGTGTCAACATACCTTGAGATGCACACACAAGGTCTCTGGAGACTTTATAACTTGGTTGCCGGCCAGTGCTGCTGCCTCCTCACTGCTGCTATTACCTCTGATGGTTAAATTAAGACAGGCCAACATGCTACAATCACACCTTCATTCTGTTGGGTAGACCTATGGAGATAAAGACAGACCCAAACAAAAAGAGTCCCTGATCACAGTGAGAGACAGATGCATAAAGACAGGCCAAACTGTAATTTTTCCAGAGAACCTAATAATTCCACTCTTTGACAAACAGCACACAGAATCAAAATATACAAGAGTGGGGCTGGCCATGTCTCAGACACCACTGAGGTAGTTACAGCTGCTTCTTAACAAGTGCACAGCACTTCATTAGGCCCAGGGTCCCTGCCTGCCAGCCACAGGACAGTAAGGGGATGCAGGAAACAAGAACAGTAAGAGGGCATGATGCCAAGTTAGGAACTCCTTGCCTTTTTTTCCTTTCACTGGATGACGCCACCTTTTCTCACCTTTCCACCACCTGTGTGACGCCCCTGTGCAGGGCCATGCACAATTCCCTGATGACCACAGGGTCTGAACTTGGAGACATGGCAGAGTTTTCCACTCACACAGGATGAAATGGTCGGACAGAAGAATGAAGGACAGTCAAAAGAAGAAATAAACAGGCTCACTTTCAGAAGAAACAGAGTAGAAGAAAGCATGGCTCATTACCCAGCATGTTCAGCACTCCCATTTTTTCCCTGGCTACAGCAGAGGCACTCCTCTGGAAGAGGATGAAGAAGTTGCTGTCTGGAGGATGGTAAGTGCTAGAGACAGAGCTTCAGATTTGCATATACCCTCCTTTGACCAGTCTCTGCCTCACAGCCTTAGCAAATATGCTCCCTCCAGCACATGGCTTATTTTCTCACTGACTTGTGTTGCACTGGGACTGCCAGAAGCCTCTGAAACCGGGGGGTCTACTTCTCCCCCACAGCCATTTTTACACCATGTGAAAGGTTAGTTTCACTTTTCACAGCAGGCTTAGTCCCAGTTTGCTCTTTGCTTGAGAGCAGCATCCTTCCAGATGCAGCAGTGCTGAATTAGTATCAACATTCTTTCCAGAAGCATCATTCCAAATAGATGCCTACCCCTCACAGCAGAAGGGCACACTGTTAAATGTGGTAATTAACAGGCAGCACTATAACAAATGCTGTAAACATTAATAACATGAAATCTTTAGTAGACTTCTTGCATCTGCTGGTAGAGGGTTTGTTTTTCATGGGAGACAAAGCAGTGATTGTGTGTAAATTATGCTCATGTCAAGTGTTAAAATGCAATAATGCACCACCCTAGAACATGCATAGAAATGGCTGCTTTGCTATGTATTTTGTACTAAAAGCAGTAACCTAATCATCAAAGTAAAGCTGAATGGCTGTTACACATCCTCATCACAGGAGCTCTTACATGTTGCTATTTGGAATCGGCAATCCACATTTCCCACAGAAAGCCAAGACCAAAGGGCACAAGAGAAATTTCCTCACTCACATTGGATGAATGCCTGCAATGAAGCCCAATTATACCACCTAGAATGAAGTCCATGCTTAGTCCCTGCAGCAGTCAGGGCCACCAAACAACAGAACTGGCTGTCCACTCTCTATTCAGCCTGGATATTGCTACCTGTGCTGGACAAGGAGCCCCATCTGTGGACAAAATTCCTGTAGCATTCCCACCTCAGGACACTCCAAACTCCTTTGGTGCACTATGTCAATACAGAAAGCTAAGATGAGGTCTTTGCAAACAGAATTTCTTCCCTCTCATCATTTGTGCTTTAAAACAGCGAAGAGGAATGTCACAGTCTAAACCTGGTTTCTGATGAAGCCCCTGGTCTAGAGGAACGTGTCCACACTAGGGTTTGGAGCTAGATGATCCCTTAGAGGTCCCTTTCAGCTCAAATCATTCTATACTTCTATTACTCCACGATTTGCCACTGCAACAGCTCTTTTTATCCAGATGTTTTGTCCTATTTCTATAGAAAATAGGGCTTTCTGGGTTTGACAGCACAGGACAGAAATTTCTGCCACTTACCTTCTGGGGAAATCCCTGCTGGGAAGGGTGAGTTCTGTTTGAAAACTGGCCCAGGCAGCATCTGACATTTCCACACTGAGGTCACCCTCACAGGGGGAAGTTGACTTTGGCTGGAGCACTGTGTGTTCTGGCTAACCCAGCTGGCAGAGGAATTCCCAGGGACTCCTGGCAGGGTGAACCAGAGCAGCCTGAGGCTGCAGTCCCGCATTCAGGAAAGGCTGGGGCAGAGACGCTGAGTCCAGTGCAGAGCCTAGCCTTCAGTGCCCCCATAAAAGCCCGAGCCAGCTTACAGGGAGGCTGGTGCCAAGGCTCCTGTATGAAAGGGAATCCAGCTTGTTCAGAACAGCGTCTTCTGTGTCACTGCCAAACCCCACAGGATCTCGGGTCCAGTGTTAGTCATGCTGCTGGTGGTAGTGCACATTTATGGGGTCTGTTAAGCTCTGCCACTTACCATTTGTTCATTCAAGAAATTCAAGTTGGCTTAATCTTATCGCGTTAATAGACCTAAATATGGACATAAAGAACTTGTGCATACATAAGCACAATGAATATGAGTCTCTCATTCATTCCTGCATAGTACACGGTAAATTGCCAGTGCAGCCCTTTCAGCTTACTAACATCTTTAGACTTGGCCTCACAAAGATTACACTCCCCACTCAGCAATTCAACCACCTTCTAATACTTTTAAAACAGAGGAAAGGCCAAGACCTCTAGAGAAGATGCCAAAGATTGAATGGTTGGCCCTGAAAGCAGACAAACTGCAACAGCCAGCAAAGCAAAGAGGCCATGCCAACAGTGGTGCTCTCAAGGAAAGGAAGTACAGTTTGTGTTCTGGCATCCACAGCACCCAAACACTTACACACACAATGCAGGTCCCTACAAGGCAACAACAAGTATCTGCTTGGAAAGGGTCTTTGCTACTTGGAACTTTTTCAGGCTTTCTTTAAGCTGTGGCTTTTCTTAGGATTCCCTCACTCTTCTGGTCATTACGGAAAAAAAAAAATCACTGGAGCCCAGGCTCCTGCACTTACTGGGCCCCAGGAAGCTGAAGCAGCTAAGAGCTGGAAAATACAGGGTGATACTTTGCTTTCTTTCTAACAAGAAAGAACTTTCATTTCCCTCTAAACCACAGGAAGCACACATGAGGAAATGAGCATTTGCAAGGCTGAAATCTCAACATTGAGCATTATTTAAATTTGTAGGGCTATTTAATGTTCATCACACATTTGATCCTAACAGTGCAAGTGATTTTGTATCAGAACATTTTTTTTTCCACTTCAACAAGAAAAACTGCCCCTCCAAATATAAGCACTGCTTGTTATTTTGAGGCAGTGAGGCAAAACATACAGCACATAGACCACATTTGGCTTGCTTAGCAGATGTCTACAGATCACTTGATGTTAATTTCAACATAAAAGCTATTATATTTCTGGCCTTGCCCTATTAGTTGTTAAATAATTATTTATGCTTGGCAGATAAATTCTAGGAACCTTGAATAAAGCCCATCAACCCTACTAAACTAACCATATTTGACACTACAGTTTTCACTCACAGAAGACCCAAGATGTAATGTTTGTTACCTATATGATTCTGCTCCACAACCTAAAAGGCAATCCCATATTTACACTTCAATGTAGACTGCATATAGGATGTGTTCTAACTCTACTTCACAGGCAAAGAATGAGCTCGTTTGGTTCATTGACATTTGCAACTACACTGTAGCCAGCTTTAGTTCATAACTCAGTTTACCTAAATCTCCACTTCACAATTCTGGCACTAGTTAGTGTGTTTTTCCATAGGCATTTTGGCTTTGCATATCTACTTTGGCTGTACCTGTCATTGGTTAAGCCCTGGTGTGCTGCAGCCTTGATGGCTACAAAACAAAACAATAACTGGAAATGTCGACTTCCCTGAATTAATATTTCTAAGCAGCTAACCCAACTTACAGGAGTGCTATTTACACACATTCAAAACTGCAGTTGTTGTGTATTCTGCTTGAATGGTTTGTAAATTCCAAACAGCCAATCTACAACAAAACTTGGAAGAGATACTGAGTGCAAGGCCCTGTATGAAAGGCTTTCAACTAAGTCTTTGGACATTCATATGCTGTTGTCTGAAGAAATTTAGTTGATGTATTGTCCTTTGAGAGCACATTTTAGTGTAATTATACTTTTTTATCCTTAACAAACAAGTTAGAATTTAAAGATTTGGAAAAAAATGAGGAATTTGAACACTCCACTGAGGAGAACTCATTCAATATGTCTATTTCTATTTCATCTGTCTGGTTAAAGAAGCACAGCTTCTCTATTATCACAGTAATGTACATTATGCCTGCATTTAAGTTTATGTGCAGTTTATGATTTTGTGTGATAAATAAAAATTAGTGATGCAAAAAGGAGCAAAAGAAATTCACATTGCTTCCAGTATACTGCACTTCCGCCCTAAAAACTGCATGGCTTTGCTTTGCATCGTTGATGAAATAAAGTTACTAAGATGCTTTCAGTTGATTTTGGTGGACATTGAACAGACCCCTTTTGCCCAAAGAATGAGCCAGGAAAGAATGCCTCCATTCCCCTGGATACCTCCATTCCAGACTGCTCTGCAGCTACAGCACTTATGCATCTCTCAGCCCTGTGATGAGAAATCCTGTCTACACCCAACATTTGCACATGGAGATTTTAACCCTGGGTTAAAAATGTTCATTGAGAGCTGTGGGCTGTTTCACTGATGCATCCAGGAGGCAAAGGTCGTGACCGAAAGCAGGGTTTATTGTAGGGTTGGTTTTACAATTTTTATTAATGACAAGCCAATTTCTCTGCACTGATGTCTGTGATAATGCAATGTATCATTGAACTTCGTGTCATAAAGTAGCCAAGGTGAGCAACTGCTGAGGCAGAAAAAGTGAGAAGAAAAGACTGTAAATAAAATCATATATATAAAATACTTGTTAAACAGGTGCCTTTTTGACATATGAATATGATGTTGTTATTTCCTTTGCTTGTTGATAACTCATGCCCACTTGTTAAATACAAACTGCCCAGCTGGCTAATACAGCAGGGTTTCATATGCTGGCAGGTTCCCTTAGTGTGGTTAGCTAGAAGCAAACCAAAAAACATGGAGACTATGCAGCTCACGGAGGCAGGCAGCAACCCCACTAAGGCAGGGAACCAGAGTCCCTAAACCCAGCACTAGCCCTACATGTGGCATTAACCGAGACAGATCTTTTCTCATGCACGCTTTTTTCCCCTATGTTGGAATGGTATTGCAGCTCTGAGGGAAGCTTTGCAATGTCAGCAGATTTTGGATGAACTTTTAAGACCTTCAATTGCTAAGAGTTTCATTAACAGCTGACACCATTGCTCAGACATTCCTAGGTTGCTTGCAGCCTTTTCATTTTTAAACATAGTTGATCATACCTCGCTCTGTGAATAACAGCAAAAAATCAAAACCATAGAGAGATACACTTTCACAACAAAACCATCAGGAAACACAAACTGTGCCAGTGTTGATCCCCACTATCCCCTGGACTTAGGAGGAGGTCAGTTCAGTCCTGAAGAAGACATCCTAGCCATGGGAAGCAGAGGACTGGATAACTGCAGTCAAGTGTTTTCTCTGAGTCTGGTACAGGTTAGTCAATGAAACTGGCCTGTGAAGAAGATTTCAGTAGATCTAGTGTTGCAGTTATTATAAATTTTATTTTGAAGAAGTGTGTATTTAACTTGCCAGGGCCTCAGTTAGGCTATCCGTGTAATTCCAAGGTACCTATTGTTCTCTTTGATGTGATTTGGGTTTTAAGGAGAGGCCATTCTCAGACAATCACACACTGAAAATAGAAATGACAAAGAAATATCCATTATATGCAAAGTAGGCAGATACGCTAGATCTCCTGCAGATAATTAGATTCAATAGTTTCTGTCAGATGATTAAAAAGCCTGACCTTGTATATTTCTTGCTGGTGAAGTTTGTTTTTCTTAGGTAGGCATCCTAACAGGTGGTTTTCTCTGGAAGCAATACTCCACAGTAAATCAGGGATGTCCATAACTTCAAGTGCTGTTGCAAGGTTTAAGGACAAACTGGATTACCTGGACATGGGTACATTTCAAATTCCCCTGCGCCAACAGCTACGCTTGAGAGCCTGGCACAGCTGAACAGTGCTGTCAGTGCTACCATCACAAAGTACTTAATTGTAAATTCACAGAGATATTAGAGGGAAAAAGGTTAAACCTTACAATCTGGGATTTGAAGGCAGACCTGTAAGAGTGGCAAACCCTTCTGTACAGATTAGCAGTATTCAAGGGGTACAGATTAGCAGTATTTTAGTCTCCAGTTAATTAATACTCTCTATGTCTACAACCTCTAGCACAAATAAAACTTCAATAATTTTGTTTGCACTCCCCACCATGGTTCTGTTTGAGACAGACCATGTTTTTATGATGAAGACTATTCAGTGCTGGCCTGTCGAACAGCACAACCTGCTTTGGGGTTACTCCAGACCTTACAAACTGGAATCTAGCTGTGCCTGTGGATGCCTGCACCAGTCCTTCTGTGCAGGACCAGACCCTCAACAAATCTGTTGCTCCTTTTATCAGGGTATTTCCTCATTTAAAGGCTGGGGCAGTGCAGCTTTCAGTAATACAGATTACAGCACTAAAACTGCATTCTTGCTATTTAACTCCAAAGCAAAATGAATTCAGCAACAATTTAATTCTTCAGCAAAAAAAGCAAAATCTTAACCAATTTCCTTGTCTGCTTTTTCTATATCTTTAACAAAAGACTCTAGTTACAGGTTAGAGGCATACCTTATATATATAAGGTATACTTATATACCTTATACCTCCAGGGTTCTAAGTTTACACAAGGACTACTGTATATGCAGATCAACTCCCCTATAGATTTTTTTTTGTTGCTCTTGCTTATGACCAAACAAGGGATAGCTGTTACCGTCTCCTTCTCTGCTATTTCCTCATTTCAGTAACAATGCACAGGCCCTGATAAGTATTCAGCTGCAGCAGTGTCTGCTTTGAGCAACAAAGCTGCTCTCCCGTATCTTCTGTAACTGATTTGAGGACATTTACACCTCAGTCCAAACATCTGTGGCTGCAATTCCACCCCCACATGCTCCTACTCTGTGTTTGTTTATGCAACAACTTGGGTTTAAGCACAACACGGCCCAGCAGTGTATCCAAGTCTCTAGACTTTTATGCCCTACATACACTGTGGAATTTCCACTGTGCATACAAAATTATTCATGACAGAAACATTGAAGGACCATCCTCCCCCCTCCCTCTGTGAATAGCAAGAGGTTTTCTTTTGCTTCCTGATCATAGCGAGGAAAGGAAATTTTAAACCAACATGTTTTGGGGGAGGGAAAGGGAAAGTCACTGCAAAATGTTGAAGACCAGGGGTGCAAGTACATACTTGTATTAACATCTCCCATCCCTGGAGCTGCAGTAATTTGCATGACATTATCTACCTGGGATGTTGCTATGGTTATCACCATACATAAGTAATTACCAGGGCAAATTGCACATACAGCGCACGGATTCACGCTGTCAGAAGCAAAGGATCTTTTTATACCCTTGAAAATGTACATGTTTGAAAAAACACTAATCACAAAGATTCCTGATAAGAGAAAAACTTCAGGAGTGCTCCAAAACTGTTGTTAACTATGCTTAGTGACACCCTTAGGACCAACTCAGACCATGTCCAAGTGAAGAAAGACGCTGCACAGGCTCAGCAGAAAATCAGCAGAAACAGTCACCAGTAGTAGTAAGGAGAAACCAATCAGTAGGAACAGTAGAAATTCCTGCCAAAGAGTTTACAGTATAAGCAGATGAGAAAGCCAAACAGAAGGAGAAGTGGTGTATCATACAGGGCAAACAGAGCAAACGAGATTGTCAGCCTCGTTGATAGCACAGGCCACAATTATTTTGGGTAGATTATGTCATGAAACTTTCTTCTGGCAACTAGGCACAAAAAGATGACTAGAAGAGAAGGAGGAGGGAGTGATGTAGACTACACCCATGCTAAGAAAAAGACAAAGATATATGGTGTTGAGATGAAGCAGCTAGTCAGGACAAGCCAAAACCGAGTCTAATCAAAGGGGTTCTCTGAAAGTTCCCCTATTTCCTCCCCTGCAAAGTTTCTGCTGCTATTTGCAGGCTGGGATCTGACTGTGCCCTGAGCTCTTTCCACAGGAGCTGAGACAGAAGTTACAGTTCATCTGCACTTGTACCCCCAAACTGAAGGGAGGAATTAACACCCAGCAGAATTTGGATGAAAGTACAAATACAGGGTTTCTAATGCTAGGTCATACAAAGTAAATTAGACATTAAAAGCTCATGTTGAAATACTGATACTGTTACAATTTCAATAAAATACAGCTGCACTGTAAACAAACAGCTCGAGCTGTAGTCTATTGGTGTCAATGAAAACTTTCCAATAACTTTGAAGAAGGTGTTCTGTCTCCTCAGGAAAAGACAAAGCCTTAAAAAATAGTGCTGTCACTGTGACCTGAGCAATCCACATAGGCTAACCAGAAAGTAAAATATAATTCTGAAAAGCACAAAATATATTTCTATAATTTAACTTGAGGTGGCATACACAAGTCTCATATCCATTCAAACCAACCAACCATATTTTGCGTAGAGAGAAATGTTGCAATCATTCTGGATTTAACAGGGTGTCTTAGAATTGAGGAGAAAAAAATGTTATCTTTTCCATTTGTAGCTTCTCTTAAAAACAAGTTCTTTTGTTTACCTAGAAATCATCTGCTTCTCTCAGACATGTATTTTTACCTCCTAGTAGTACCAGGATACTATAATGCCATCAAGTATTTTGACTATTTTAGCAGATAGAACTAGAAAAACATACTGATAGAGGTATGCTCTTAAAAGAGCTTTGCTACTGAAAGTGTGACAGGAGCAGGTATTAGTCAGAAAGCACAGCAGCCCTTAGGGATCCTTTGCATGGCCTCAGGGAAGACACAATTAATGATGTCCAGAAATACTGGCTAAAGATGCAATATATGTGTACCCTCATTAGGATAAAGGCAGACTGAAGACAAAGACAGATGTGAAATAAGTAATCTCAGGCTTTATCCTGGTGACTGGACACCCACGGTGACAGGAGTATTGTAACTTTAAGTATATTTCATACAAAATAGTTTGTTTGCTTTAAATGTATCAGTGAAAGGGAAAGTAAATATGTGAAGAGCAAAACGCAAGATGGAAAAAGTGAGATAAATATTGTTAGATTCAGAGGAAAAATGCTATAAACAGTAAGCAAAGCTCTTTGATTTGCACTGTTTTCCAGCCCATAAAGCCCTAATATCTGCCAGCATTTCATTAAAAGCTTATAAAGTACCCAGCATGCCTGCTCCTTCATAAATATATTGCTAAAAACATTGTCGATGTTGCAGACCTGGTATTTTGCAATGTTTCAAAGAAACCTTATGTGTATAAAACTCAGATGCATTATTGAAAAAAGTGTGGATGGTGAAAATAGCACTACAAACTCTAAAACTAATTAATCATTCAAGAGCCATAAGTGTCTCTCAGACATGTTCGAAGTAATATCCCTAAACCAGAAAATACAAATATTTTAAGAAACAGGCATTGTGGATAAAGGATTTAAGATAAAACTACCGGTTTGTGAATTGAGTAAAAGGAGTCAAAGGCATGTCTTCAAGGAGGATGGAGAGTTCAAGGTCACGACAGCCCAACAGCAAAATCTGTAAATGTTAATCTGAGAGATACAAAGATCTGGCAATGATAAGACTGACCAGATCAACAACTGTTTTGACTGAATGTGCAGCCTATTCTCAGCATTACAATCTAAGACTTCAGCCCTCTAAGGACAAGTAATGGCAGTATCATTCCTTTTCCACAAAGAGTCACATTGGATCAATCAAATCTTTATTGTTACTACCAATGGTCCCGAACCAAGTCTGGAGGGATCAGAACACTCATGATTTCCCATCTTTCATAAGACTACTGCATTTCAGGACTCATTCTCACTGGATCCCAAACATAGGGCAAAACTAAAATGTTCAGACGGGCAGAACCCATATCCCTGAGGCAAACCCCCCCAGTGTCTGGAGGCTTTCCAGTGAACAACCATATATGCACTTAGCCCATTCTGCATTACTCTTACTGTAGCTTTCCTCACAGAAGTGCCTCCAAATCGTTCTGACATCAAAACATACAGATTCATTTCCCACATCCCTCAAATAACTTTACGTCCCTCTGCAACTAAGATCAAGCATCAAGCTGATGTTTGATTACAACGCTGATGGGGTGAATGGGCAGTAAAGCCTACCTGTTACCCATGCAAATGACTCATCTGTTAACTAGCAGCACACTCCAGCACTTGTGGATATGCAAACTAAAAATCCAGCACCTCAGCACAAACCTACCTCTGGAATACCATTAAAAACTGTATTATAAATGTAGGAATCAGACACAGGAATATTAGAAGACTGAGACACAAAAAAGAGCCATATCTGAATTATTGCACAAATATGAGATTCCTGAATATGTTAATGAAAACTTTGTTTTGAAGGTATATGCTTAATAACAAACAAATAAATAAACCCAAACACTGCAGAAGGATTTCATTTCACTAGCTTTGGAAACTCAAACACAGCTGTTCTGATCAGCTGAGCCATTTTCAAGCTGTGACATGCATATCACAGCTCTCACCAAACAGCACTGAAACAGTTGCTCAGCTGTGGATGCACAAACACCCCCAAAGGACAGACTGTCCAGGCCTACAGGGCAGCTCATGTTACTGAGCTCAGAGGGGTGCATTAGTGTTCCTCTCTGTTGAATCAAGTAACAAACCAACACATTTGACTGTTTAAATGCTTGAAATCTGCTGTTGTTGCCAGTGGTTCTGAGGCACACCAGCATTAGCCCTGCAAGGCTCTCATTTACTCTTTGCACCAGTCACAAAAGGCAGAAAATAGCATATGTGGAAAGCTCCAACACCACATTTCTGCGGTCATTACAACCAAATCCTCTACTAGGCACAGCTCAGCTACGCATAAGGTTTAGGTCAAAAGGAGTACTATCAGTGTAACAACAGCACAAGGGGAAGCTGTGGTCTGGTGTAGCATCTTGCACGTCCGTGTTAGTGGTACACCCAAAGGCCACATGAGACATGTGGTTTATATACCCTGTGGGCTGGGCTGACAAACCAGTTGTTGCAATTTGGAACTAGTAACACCCTCAGGTCCAAAGCAACAATGGACAGACCAGCCTTGGTGGTGGGGCACAGTTCACCACAGGACCCCTTAGCAATAGGGTCATTACCCTGCAATGTACTGCACACAATGACAATCCTCTCTATACTCTTTCTCCGGTTGTGAATGACGTGTATAACATAGGAAAAGGAATCACACTGGGGGAAAATTTCAATTACCTCTGCCTAGAGACTTTCACAACTCTGAACAAAATAAATCGCAATTTAAGCAAAATAAACCAAAACCCTTTTCATTGCTCTATGGTTTGGGATTACCCTCTCCTCCATTTTCAGTATCCCAAGGCCTGTTCCCTTACAGTGACGGTGACAGTGACGCCATCACGATAAATATCCTTTGCGAGAGGGCTGGCAACCTTTTCCCCCGCATTTTTGGGGTATCAACACTCAAGAAAGCGTGGAGGATTCCTTTTTCGTTTGTTTGTTTGGGTTTTTTTGTATGTGTGTTTTTTATAGCCGCATCGTTACTTGAAACGAAAGGAAAAACTTTCGTCCTTTCCCAATGGATTTAGGATGACAGCAGAAACCATCATCAACCCGGCGCTCTGGATGAATGAACAGAGGCGGCGGGACAGCCCCGAGACCTGTTTCGAGCTGCCCTGGTGTTTACCAGGCTGGGCTCGGGGCGCTCCGGCGATGGCCGAGCGGAGCGGGAGGGCACTGCCCGCAGCTCCCGGTGAGGGCTCTGCCCGCGGCCCCCGGCCCCGCCGNAGGGGGAGGGCCCGGGGTGGGCCCGGGGCGGAGGAGGCGGCCTGGGGCTGCCTCAGTGTCCCAGGGGATGCGGGACCCTTCCCGTCCTTACGGTTTCTGCAGCGGGACCGTGTACCCCAGTGTGGGACCCTGTACCCCTGTGTGGCCTGCGGGTCCAACCTTTCGGTTTCGACTTCTGTCACACCCCGCTGGTTTTGCAAAGGAGCAGCCAACAATTAATAGCTTTGGCCTTTTCTGGCCCCACAGCAATAAGCCTCGCGGAGGGAGCTGCTGTACGCGGTGCTGTGCCCGGTGTTAGACCTGCTGCCGGAGGGTTTGCTGCTGCAGCTCCCTGCCTCTAGGGCACTTGCCCACACCCTATCAGTGTTAACCGAGTTTAAACCATTCCTTCTTTACAGCTACAAATCCACTTCAAGCATTTTCCCGCTGCTTTTCCACCTGTTACTTCTTTGCTCAGCGTTTCAGTTCTTACTTCTTGGCATAAACAGCAGCATAGAAGAGAGACCAAGCCTTACTTTACTGCTTCTTCCCCCTTTACACCTACAGGAAGCCAGATCACTAAGAACTAAATTTAATAGGTGTTAAAGAAAGACCCTTTAATGTAATTACCACGAAGAAGATTAAAATATTTGCATGTTCTCACTAAGATTCCCTTTGCCTTCCCTTCCATAGGGACTGGCACTTGCTAATTTTCTGTCTGGTCCCATCATAAGCAGTAGCACTGTAGTCTGAGTGACACTACCTCACTTAAAGAGTAAAACCTCTTTATCCTTCTGAAAGCTGTCACCACTGTTTGTGTCCCAGCAAGTAAACAGATAGTGGTTACAAGTGACTGACTTCATCTTCGTTGTTTCAAGGAGCAAAAGAAATCATGTTCTCAGCATACATGATCTATGACCTAGATTCTCATGAGTTGTATCACCAAAATGGACGTGCCCTCTTAATATTAGTCTGCACTTACCAGTACAGCTAATGTAGTTGGGAATATGATTTAACAATACAGCTGGTTTTAAACAATTTTTACAAATGTTAACTCAGCAAGAGAAGAAGTTTAACTTCCAGTGATCTCACTGATTGCCCTTTGGAGAGGTGACACAGGCACATTAAAGTACAGCCACAGTCAATAGCCTTTTAAATGGAGGTGACTGAGGTGACCCTTTGAGGACACGTTGTGGGGTGAGCACTGTGCATCAGAACATCAGGGATGTGGTTCCTGGGGGGCTTTGGGACGTTTCATACCTTTCAGCGTTTTCCAACCTTGTAATTTTGGATAGCATACTGGGAGGTAAAGAGAGGATTTAAAAAACATTTTGTGGCTTAATAATCAGATATACTTAACCCCTTCCACCCAGTTTTGTTATGAAAAACTTCTGTAGTGGGTTACAAATAGTGTCACTTCTCAGCAAGTGATTGGATTTTAGGAAGAAGTTTAATGTATTTAATTAAAAGTTATTTTCAAATGATCTGGGAGAAAACAGAAACATACCGTTTGCCACTAGAACCAGAATGCATGCTGTTCTATTTATGAGCCATTTTACTTTGCTTAGACATGTGGCAGCACATTGGTCATCCCAATAATAACAGTAAAAAGTGAGGTCTGCAGTCCACCCAACAGCTTTTTACCTGTGCCTTTGGGAGCCTATTGGCAAGACTGCTTCATTGTTCCCATCTTCAGCTGAGAAGTGGGGTGGAATAGTGCACAGGGATGCAATGGACCTATAAAAACAGGTGAAAAGGAGGAGGCATGAAACATTTTCTGGTACTGTCCTGGCTTCTTTCATGTTATATATCGTCAAGAGCTACTAGCATAATCATTTAATACATATAACAGTAGAAAGAAATACCAGATAAACAAATGGAATTAAATGCAGTGCGGGAAAATCTGGTGACAAATAGAGTCCTTCATGCAGGGAAAGGGACCTTTGGCAACTGATTGAGACTAAAGAGAAAAGGTTTTCTAGTCAGTTTATTCATACTTTACTAATTCAGAAAGGAAATTCAGCAGCCCCTTTTTTGCCCCATACCTCAGAAACAGCATGTTTATGAATTCAGTCTGGTACTATCAGACTCACACAAGGTTCCTGGAAGTTCAGGAGAAGCTGCTGCTGTTATTTCAGCAACCACTTTTCTAACAAAGGCTTGGGAAGAGACATTGCTTCACTACTTGAGCAGTTCCAGGTGTGGTTTCTTTGTGGAGAACCAAGATGTGGAATTGAAAAGAATGTTGAAAAGTGCAGACCTTTTTCCTTGTGTCCTGTGGCTGCTGGGAGGTTTAGGGAGCTCACCTGTTGAATGTCAAGTCAGGATTTAGACAAGTCAGCTTCTGCTCTTACCCCTTCATTCTGATGGCATGTCAGTATTCCATAGGCATGGCGTGAGCCAGCCACCGGATGAGGTGCAGGGCACATGCAGACAGGCTGCCCCTGCACCTCATGAGCAGGGTGAAGGGTGCTGATGTGCCCAAAGCCAATCTGGGTATGCCAGAGAACCAAGGTGCCCCAATTCCAAAAGCAGGGACAGAAGCCAGTTTTAGAAGCTCAGCCCCAAAATGGTGGAGTTCTCTGTTGCAGAGAGATTGATTGCAGAGAATGTAAATAGTAGAGAAAGTATTGTCCTTTTTTTTTAACTGCAGCTATGTGCAGAATGTTTCAAAGATGGAGGTTTCCCTGGGAATAATACACCAGGACCTGTCACTCCTGCTGATATCAGCAGGGCTTGAGGCTGGCAGCTTTGCACTGGACAGAGGTTTGTAGCCCAGCTGCCAGCAATGGCTGGAGACTGCTGCAGACTTGATATTGCTTTAGTGAGTAACAGGCATTCCTGGCAACACCAGCAATACTGGTTTCCACTGGGAATGAAAGGAAAGAAGCAAGTGGAGGGACAGACATGGAAGAGGGGACTGTACCTGGTATATATTCCCAGCATTACCCAGTCATATAGCTCACTTCACCTTGGTGTCCGTCTGCTGGAAAACCAAAGGAGAAACTGCAGGTGTCCACCAAATCCTGGATTTTTGCCCTGGTTGCCTCCAGCAAGTTTGAGTACAGGCTTTGTCCTGAAGTGCTGTTGGTATCTCCTGCTCTGAGGTGGCATGGCCACACCCTATAGGCAGGGAAGAGCAGGTTCCCCTAAGATAGGGGACATGACCTAAGAAAGCCAGGTATTCTCTGTTCACTAATTTTGGTTGTGCAGGTTCCCTTTGAATTATTTGTAGCAACGTTGAATAGCAAATAGAGACCTATTCCTTAAGATGATGTGTAAAATGCAGGAAAGCTTTAACCAGCAGGATAGCTTTATGAATTTGGGGCACTCCCATTTTTGTGGAAAATCAGAGCCAGATAAAGATTACTAAAATTGGCCTGTAAGCACTTTGTTTTACTGCCAGCTCTTAAAGATGCTGATTTCTTTTTACAGGAAGATTGTGGATAGAATAGATGACAACAAAGATGGCTATATCACAACAGAGGAATTAAAAACCTGGATTAAACGAGTACAGAAACGTTACATCTATGAAAATGTGGCTAAAGTTTGGAAAGACTATGATCTAAACAAGGATGATAAAATTGCCTGGGAAGAATACAAACAAGCCACATATGGTTATTATCTAGGTAAGAGAACATCTTCAGATTGTATGATCAAGGGTTTTTGAGATTATAAAATATGATTTCTTGCCTTACAGTCAGCAGGAGTTTGGTGTCACATTTAGGGCTCTTGAAGCTTACATTAAATTTTATAGATGCTCAGAGGTCAAAAGCACTTTTTAGTTATTTATTGCAGCCCTTTGCACATGGGTCACCAGCACACAGAAGGTTTTGTAAAGGTATAATTAAATATACTGACACAGCTGAATTAAAGTCTTCTCCAGTTAGAAATATAATATTTTTTAACATTAAAAAGAATACTTTAATTAAAAAATAATATATTGTCTAATTAACTGTATTTGTGAATTTAGTCTCTAAAGTCTTATATCTAGATGTTAAAAATTTAGTCTGTGTCTAAGCTATAGCAAAATTATTGATTAAAATCATTCTTGCAGAATAAAATACTTCAGACTGTGATCAACTGCAAATGAAAATCTTTAACAAATCAGGCAAAAGAAACATTTATTAAAAAATATACCTGAATTCCCCCCACCCCCACATTCCCTTTGCTTTTATAAGTTAATGAAGGAAGAGGAGGAGAAGAGATCATTTAAGCTAAAGGGCAATACTGACAGAGCAACAAATCAGTATTAATTGACCATTTATACTTGCTGGAAATGAGAAGACAATATTTACCTGCCACAGAGACAGTTTCTAGAGCAAGCTTCCCGTAGCAGTTATAATTCCATAGTCTACCTTAGATTAAAACAGAGCTTCTTACATTTGTGGAAGGAAATATTTGATGGGCAGTCCCTGCAGCATTATCCTTGGAACCCTTCTCAGCCCTTTGTCTTTGCTCCCTCTAAGCCCCAAGATTTGGAGAGCAACATTCTGTGTTTGTGTTAATGAGTACTTAAAATTCCCATCTCTAATTCCTGGCATAGTGTTTTTCACCTGTGTTTGTCTCCCAGCATATGAATTGTGAAATTGTTATGAGTATTTTTCATTTTTAAAGTCAGTTTCATGATCCAGTTTTAAAAATTATATCAAATACCATTCTTTTTATGCCACTGAACACCCTGAAAAAATGTCATTGTTTTAAACTGAAAATAATTGTCAGGTTCCCTGTAGCAGAGGCGTAGCACTGAGATAATTTCAGTCAGTCTGCCACCTTCTGAAACCATGTTTCCTTGGTTTGCTCTTCTTGAAACTGAAAAGTTGTGTGGATCATACTGATTCCTAAAGAAGAAGAAAAGTTCAGTGAATGAAGTCTACCCCAAATACTGCCTAAGCTGTGCTTGTAAAGGCAGATAAAAAAATCTGTGAGGGATAATAAACAATACTGCAAAATCCATTAATAGGGATTGCAACAGAAAGCTTGCTCAGAAATTTACCTCTACCACTGTCACCTTTAAAAATCAAACCAAGTACTTGACCCCTGAATTTAAAACTTCACAGGGAAGAGAAGTTCCATTTAGAACAACAGCTATTCTGGCAATTGCCTTTTTATTTCTAGACTCAAACAGCTTTGTTTCGCTAGTATGTTTTAAAGGAAAACACTCCTGAGAGATCACCTTGATTCATTTGCAGAAAATCCAGAAGAATTCCAAGATGCAACTGACCAGCACAGTTTTAAGAAAATGCTGCCCAGAGATGAAAGACGTTTCAAAACTGCAGATCTGGATGGAGACTTGGCTGCCACTCGTGAAGAATTCACTGCTTTCCTTCACCCAGAGGAGTTTGAGCACATGAAAAACATCGTTGTCTTAGTAAGCAAAGCCAAATCAATGCAATTGTTTCTACTTTTATGGATGAACTTTGAAGTCTTCTCTAACCTTTCCAGGCAGAGTTTAGAAAGAGACTCACACATAATAGCTAAATGGGGAACAGAAAGGGATGCCTTTCATGATATTCACTTGATTTAGAACTCTCTATATAAGAAAGACTTGTTAAGTGCACTTAGACAGCTCCTAAATTGAATCAAGAAACAATCTTGGGGCACAGACTTAAACCAGAATAAAAGGAGGGTGTACTGACATGCAGCAGCTGAGTGTTTCATGCAAGCTTGTGTCTGCCCGTAACTTAAGCAGTTCATTCATATAGGGAATTTTTTCAACATGAAAGGGTATTTGTATATTCATTGTGTAAACAAGAGTCACCCTGGACTTAGTGAGACTACATTCACTTGTGTACAGGGGCAGGTCAAGGCCTCAGAACATTAAATGATCAAAGGTAGGTAGTTAGAGTTGTCAGTTTTTTCTTGATTACTTTAATGCTAAATTGTTTTCCAGGAAACCTTAGAAGACATAGACAAAAATGAGGATGGTTTTGTGGATCAAGACGAGTACATTGGTAAGTGCTGTTACTTGTTTCTTACGTAATCTCCAATCCATTTTTCCATTTTCTTTCAAATTTGCAGCAGCATTAACAACCCAGAGATGAACAGTTCTGTGTTCCAGTTCAACTATTTTACACCATCCAACCCAGAAAGTTTAATTTCATTTTAGGCTGATAGCAACATGACCAGGAAAAGTTCCTCACACTTCACAGCACAAAATTCTCCACTTGTTCTCATTTAACTCAGCTAAGAGTTACATGAGAGCAAAAGAAGAGAATTTGCAATAATATTCTTCATGGCAGGGATATTCTCTGTATATTACACCACGTTAACTGCTGTGTGAAGGCATTGTTTAGAAGTGCTGGAGGATCAGAAAATGAATTAGTCTTTTCCCAAAGTTGGATGGTTATCAAGTATCCAAAACACTTGGGAAGCAAACATTGCAAAAAGAGAAAATTCGCCTCGTTCCTACTAGTTTTTTTCCTAGTTTAATTAGTAAGTAAAGCCCATACTTCTGTAGTGATGATACCATTACATTTTGATGAGTTTTAAATCCAGAAAGTAGCACTAAGAAAGCATAAGTACAAAGTTGGATGAATCTTTCTGTTTCTAGTGGTGCTATAAAGATCACTTCCCATAGAATCAGGAACAATATACACACACTAATTAATGGCAGGGGGGTTCTGTTCCTTGTAAATTATATTTAGCCCAGAAAGTGAATGCTATTCATCTATGACTGAAATAACAGAGCAGCATAATTTCCACAGTAATTTCAGTTCATTCAGTGACATTACCTACATATAATTATAAGGTAATTGTCAACATTTGTTACCATGTGAATGCTGGTTTTTCTTGTCTTCTATAGATAGGAACATGGAATGTTCTAGTCACGATCACCCCACATTGGCAAGGATGATAAAAATCAAATTGACAGGACATGTCAGTTGCTTCAAATAAACAATATAATTTGCACTTTAAAAAATGGAAAAAGAAAGTGAATGTGTTGTCTGAAGTTTTCTTCATGAGTTGAGAAAACTATGCTTAAAATATTCCTGCTTTCCTTTTTCAGATGTAATTTTTTCAAATTTTGATGAAGTTGGGGTTAAGAAACCAACAGAAAACTAAATCTCTTCTTTGCTAGTTTATAAGGAGCAGCAAAAAGAAGTCCAAAAATTCCAGTCTCTAAATCAAGTATAATTTGGGGAGATTTCTTGAAGGTTATAGTATGATTCCACCATCTTTTTCCTTCTTTCCTCCCATTTTGTCTTCTACAAAATTTGGTTTGGATTTTCACAAGCAGCAGATAAAAATGCCTATAAAAATACTGAGCAGAGAGAACTAAATTCTCACTGTGCAGGTAACAGAGTATTTCAGGGACGCTGTGGACAGTGACAATGGAGAACCTCAGCCCAGTGTACACAGTCACAACTGCAGGGTCAGTGAGTTTATTCCTGGCTTTGAATTCAGCATTTATGTTTCCCACAGATGCCAGCCAGCCTCTGGCTCTCAGACCATCCATGTGGGTACACTGCTCCTTAACACATCCTTGAAAACCCACAAAGCACTGGAGAAGAGGAATAGTATCACAAAGCAAGGCTTTAATTCTAAATAGAAAAGTGGAAGGCTTGAGGAATTAGCAGTCCTTATGAGCAGGAAAGGACTGGCCACAGTGACCAGAAGAATGACATGGACACACCACTCATCATTTGGAAAGCCCTGTGATGTAAAGAACAGTTACATGTCACTTGGTTTTAATAATCACTGCCTTTGTTTTAATGATCATTAATCCTGTGTTTATGCAGAAAGCAGCTGCTGCTGTGGTGTGGTCCTACCAATGCTTCCAAAATGTAGCACAGGACTGATGTACAGAGCAGTTCATGTGTGTAATCTCAGCGTCCTGTGTCACAAGTGATGCTCCCTCCCCAGGTACCAGTCTGTGACAGGTGCTCTTTGCCTGTGCATCCTCACAGAATGCACCATGATTCATGACTTCTCCAGGTCTGTCTTTGTGGAAGAGTGTCTTCTACTGGAATGTGGTGCAGCACTGCATGGTTAAAAGAGATTTGATCTAGTAAGATGAATGTTTCTTACACACACTTCTCTAAGAGCAGTACAAAAGCACACAAGTTCCATTTAGCAATATTTGTTTGCCTAAATTCCCCCTGTGCCTTTTTTCCTTTAATTGCTCTCTGCTGGCTGGAATCTGATCTTACCACAGATATTTGCTGGCAGGGACAAGAAAAAATGGCTGAGTTCCTTTCTCCCCATTTGACTGAGCCTAGCACTAAAGCTTCTGACTGCTATTTAGCCAAAGATCCTTAGAGGATTCTGTTCATCCTGAAATTCAGCGGATGATGGCCTTTGAACATGTTCACCTGTCCTGTTAGGCTCACCAGCAGTGCACAGGTATGATACAGGGTGATGTGAGAATGGGCAGAATCACCAGCAGTGATTCTGCAGTAGGCCTGAGAGAAGATAAACACTGCTACTCTATTTACACCCCACATTTCTTTTTCTATACAGAGACACTTGCAAAGAGTGAAAAGTTCACTCTTTCTCTGAGGAACACTGTGCAAATACCTTCAGTTTGTGTGTAATTTGCAAAGTAAATATGACTCAAGTAAGACCTTTATTTCCTCTCCAGCTGATATGTTTGCAAATGAAGAGGGTGGACCGGAGCCTGACTGGGTGACTACAGAGCGTGAGCAGTTTTCAGATTTTCGTGATCTCAACAAGGATGGAAAGATGGACAAAGATGAGATCCAGCACTGGATCCTCCCCCAAGACTATGATCATGCACTAGCTGAAGCCAGGCATTTAGTCTATGAATCTGATGTAGACAAGGTACGTAGTGTTCAAAGTATAGATTTTGAAGAAGTTATATGAGGTGGTGTGGGTTTTTTTAAATACTAGCTTGCAAGAATTTATTCCTAATAACTTTTCTTCAGAGGCTCGAATTTCTAGTGGATTGATGTTTCCATTCCAGTTTCAGTTGGTAGTGTTAGAGTCACAAAGTAAAAGTAGTAAAATACAGTTTACCAGCTCTAGAAGTCCCCCTGGGTTTCATTAATTGAGATAAGAAACTATCATCTTAAACCTGGATGCTTAACACAGCAAAAATACTCTTTTTCCTTTAAGAGTGATCGTGACTGTTGTATGTTAATATAGACTACAAGAGGAAAAGAAAGTTATGTTTAGATGGGGGGTAGCAAAACCACTCTCAGTTCTATAATCAAGCACATATCTTTCACTTAAACACTGGTTCTGATGTGGGACAGTAGATTCCAGGTGCCGATCTTCAGAAGTGTAATGCAAGGAAAGTTGGCCCTGAAAGGCAAAATAGTCTTAACACAGAAGGTGTAAATTGCTAACATAAGCATCCATCTTCCACACAGTACACCAGAGGATTTTCATTTTTACTGTCAGGAAGATGAACCAAACCACAGAGCAAAACTGTGCTGGATAATCTACTGGTAACCTACTGCTTGGCAGCAAGTTCATTACGAAGAACTTTCAATTAGCAGTTTGACCCAACTGAAGCATGTGGGACTTCTGTCTTCCATTGATCCAAATTTCACTCACTGTGACAGCTACAAATGATTGCTGAACCTGCAGTCCAGAGCTGTGAAGAGCTGTCTCTTTCCCGGGGCTCTTGCAAGTCTCTGCTGGTGTGTCTTTGACTTAGCTTTGAAAATATTCTTACAGAGATTTTGTTTTCCTCCTACCAGGATCAAAAACTGACAAAAGAGGAGGTTCTGGACAACTGGAATATGTTTGTTGGAAGTCAAGCTACCAATTATGGGGAGGACCTCACAAGAAACCATGATGAGCTATGATGCAATGTACCAAGCAGCATGCCACTTGTCTTTTCTCCACTTTACTGAATTCACTGCGTCCATCCCCTCTTAGAGGGAAGATGGGCAAGGGACATTCATGACTGAATGACTTGTGTTAATATTATTTTTAACATGCCAGGTTATTACCTCAGAAACCACATAGAAATAGTTTTTTTACTCTTTTTCACATGGTTAAATACAGTATATAATTACTACAGTTTTTAATATTGAAAAAATAAGAAGGTAACTTTTCTGAATAGGTTAGAGCCTGACATGGAAAAGGCACTTCTAAAAACATAATTGCAAAGATCTTTAATAGTCAAGTATTTTCTTCAAATACCCAGTTTTACCATAGTGAAATGCACCTAGGATTAGAAACCTAATGTTTAAACAGACTTAAATTATTTAGTTGTCCTTTCTAATAGCATGTAACAGTTTACAGTTAACCCTTTGAGCCTCCTTTCCAGAGAAGAGTTTGATACCAGCTTTGTCTCTGCACAGTTTCTGTGTCCCAGGTTGGGTCAGTGATGCTGCAGGAGTGTCCAGCAGCCCCCTGGCTCCTGTTTTATGAGTCCAAGATGCACAGGTGGCCCTCATCCCTGACCCCACACAGTGCAGATAGCACTGGGGCCCAACACTGGCCTTGCCAGCCAGGGATGCAGAGTCCAGCGTGGCAGCTGCTCCTTCTGGGTAAGGTACAACTGTTTGTGGGCCCTGGGGTTTGCTGTTTCCTGGGAGGAGTTGTGCCACATGGAGCATAATTTATCTCCCGCTTTTCACACTTTACCCGAGCCATACTCTTGTTCACAAAGTGTGAATGGCAGCAGTTCTGTGATGGAGAAAGAATGAGACATATCACCCCTCTGGGCCTTCTGTCTCCTCTGCCACGTAAGAGGACCGATTTTTGTGGCTGAAGTTCTGGGTTTGTGTGTATATATGTATAAGTACATGTTACTGAAGCAACTCTAAAGACAGCTCTCCTTCCAAAGAAGGAGGGAAAGCTTTCCACACAGGTGCTTTCTTTTTTACTGTATAATGTGAGTTGTTACATGTATATTTTTATATACCCAACTTAAGTTTGGTTGTTTGTAAATGTACTGGTTTTAAAATAAGCACAATAAAACCAATACTTCTTTTTGATACTGTGAAGGTGCAATAACGCTAACACAGAGTAGCAGAGAGAGATGATGTGGAAGCACAAACCAAGCCTCTAAACCCAGCAGTTCCCAAGGCACTGGGTGGTCATTTCCAAAAGCATCTGGACATACAGCACCAACTGTTCTTTGTCACCTCATTAAAAAGAAAAGCCAAAAAGGAGTGCAGTATACATAGCTGCTGTAACTAGAATTTGTTCTGGACACTAATACAGGGTGATCAGGGCTCCACGGCAGCATTCTCTGGGAGGATTCTGGAAGGTTTGGTGTACAGCCTCACACACTGCTTCCATAACCATCCAGAGGGGACCTTTGAGACTCCCAGGATGTGAGACACTTCAGCAGTTCAACACATTTGTGAAAATCATCAGGAGACAATGCAGAACTGTGACCTCCATAAACAGTGTCATTTTTATAAGGTCATAGAAGAACTGTGGTGTCATATTTTGCATCTTGCAGTTGAAGGTAATTAAATCTAGATTGCTGAGTCTGACAGAGATTACATGTGCTTGCTGGCACCACTACGAAGCTTTTGGGGTGCACTTACGACATTGCCAGCAATGGCTGAAAAATCTCTACCTCTTCCACTAACATACAGTAGGGCAAATGTCATAAAAGTGAACTGGTTCTGCTTTTACAGTACCCTCAAGTAAAATAAAAGCCTAAATGTAGTGTTATCTGAGAAGCAATAAAATTGTATCCTGGCACATGTAAGTGATTATATATTTTGTTTATGGCTTGGATTTGGAAAGGTTTATTGTACTCAGTAATCCTGACAATCTTTATCAAACTAACAGGTTTTACTAACAGATTTTCAGGACTCTCTATGTACTCAGATTATCTTCAGTTTCAGGAAACAATACCTTAAAAGACCTCAAAAAACCGCTTGTTTCCTGCAAGTGAAACTGCAGCTCAGACTGGATACTAAGCCAAGGATTTTCACTGGAGCCCAGGGGAAGGTTGTTTGCTCACTCTTGTTGAAATTCAGTGGGAGTTGGGTGCTGACACACTAAGCATTGTTGCCTTCAGCTAAACATGACACTTCCAAATGCACTGTGCACTGTCCCAACAAAAAACCACATCTGTGCTTTGACATGCAATCACATTTTCTTCCACATAACTAAATGAATTTGGAACAGAATTAGCAGCACAAGAGAAAAATCATGTTCTCAGATCTGTTCTTGATTCCTGTTACTGCTTGGAACACATTGGTATTTTCCAGGATGAAACTATACTTAACATGGGTAAGAATGCTGAGTTGTTCACACAAACAGTAAGTGAAAATCTAGATCCATACAAAGCTTTTTTTCCCAAAAGAATGGTATTCGGGTAGCATATATCCAGCTAGGAAAAAGGCAAACATGTCACTTAGAATGAGGTTTAAAATAGTCAAGTTACTTATCAATAATGGGTAATGGGGTCGTATTAAGATTAGGAGCTTTTTTAATAAAGCAGACTGTAGAAACACGTTTTTAGAGAACATTAAGTATCCCTGATGTGATTTCATTTTAAAGGATCCGCTGTTTCTGCAGTTCTTCATGGTGTTTCTCTTACCAGCATTCAGTAATGGCACAGTACATTCCATGCACTAAATTTCCCTTTCAAGCTCAATGCACTATGGAAGAGTAACTCCAAAAGAGACTAGAGCTTCTGGGTTTAAATTTAACACTATTTAAGGAAAGCAAACCTTTGCTAGGGGATATAACTGTTAACATTGTGATTTTTCAAGCCTAAGGTTTCTAATGGGGTTTGACTGTTCCAGAGATAACATTTTTTTTCCTAGGTAACATATTTCAACTCATATTATGAGCAAACATTACAAAATTTTAGTGTAATGTGAAATACTGTTATGTCAGATAGCATTATTTATCTGCTTAATATGACAAAAACCATTAATTGCTGGGAGCCATACTTCATCCCAGCAACATGAAAATCCATTTTGTGCCTATCTTGTCAGTTATTGCCGATTTTCTTAATCAATTGTGACACGGTGAAATTCTGTTGGGAAGTGTGTTTATGTATTTCCAACTGCAGGTTCTGTATGGTAACTCTTAGTACATAGATCCTCCATTAACTCAGTGTTTTCACTATGCCTGTGCCGCAGTACATCAAAGGTGCATTTTTCTTACTTAGATATCTGGAATAGCCATTATTATTGCCCATGCAGTTTTAATTATTGGAATTTATGAAATGAACTAAGTGGCTAATGTTCATTATCTTATAAATCCATTTAATGATTCAGTCAGGTTAAATCTGTCTCCTATTCCAATAAAAGCTACTGTACATGACTCCCCAAGGAAAGGAGATCACAGCCCATCCTGGTCTCATTACACTTACACTCGTACCTTACAATAGTTGCATAATGCTTTACTATTTGCAAGCAGAAGCTGATCTTGATCCCAGTGAAGTTAACATGAACTCCTAGTTCTAAGGAGTATAAGAACAGGTCTAAATCCTAGTTTAAGGCCTTGGCCACCCAAAGACAAGCAAAACAATGGGGTGGTGGGACTGAAGGTCAGAAATAACCTTACAACTATCAGATCCTGATCTTACTACTACTGAGCACTAACATTTAGGAATTTAGACTGATTCATACTCCTGTGAGATAGTTAGGGTGTAAGTCTAGTTCATGGAAGACAATGTGCAAAGTCTTAGTGGTCTGTTGAAGGAGCCTGAGGCATTTTGTTGAGTCATGGTGGCATCACTCTTAGCAAATGAAGTGAGTTTTACAGAGTGACGGAAGGATCTCCAAAAAAGATTTCATAGCTAAAAATTTTGCAAAAGCTGACTTGGCCTATAGTCAAGCATTTGGAAGCATCCACCACTTCTCTTTTCATCGCTCCAATTTAGTGTGTACTGTATTCCATTCAATATGTCCAGGAAGGAGCATACTAACCATATTCACTAATTACAAAGGGAGAATTGAGGATTATTTTGAAGTTTTGGGCACCATTAAGGCTGACGTCCCTGACACTCAAGTGCTGTACAGATTATCCCAGTCATGATGAATTTCAAAGCAACCTCAGAAGAACAAGTTACCAGCTTTCCCCTAGTGTGAAACAGTGAACAAGGGGCACGCATGTGTATGTGACACAACAGGCGATTGATTTCGCACCTGCATTCTGCCTCTCCACAGGATAAAGGAAAATACCTCCAACAGATGGGAGTGTTTCTTCACTATGGCAGTGACAAGAATACAATTATCCTGTGTATGCATTACTGTTCCTATTTGTAAGTAAGGGATATCCATCCTCAGCACAAATGTTGCCTCTGAGGGCAACAGAAGCAACAGAGCTCAATTTCATATACTGCATATTAGTTATTTTCCCTCTGGAAGAATTTATTTCATAATCATAAAGGGTCCAAATAGGGTCTGTTTGGCTAGGATTTGAAGTTTTAGTATTTTCAAGTGTTTCTTAGTTGACCTCATTTGTAAAGTTGGCCACATTTGTGGTCTGAAACTACCACATACCAGAAATTCCAGAACAGCTGTATAGAACAAGTCATGGCATGATCCTGAATCTAATGCAGGATTAAATTCCTGAGTACTAATTAAGGGTGACACATGCATTAGAAATGACAGTGTTTCATCATATCAACAAGAATTTAGATATGCATTGAGATGCTTAGGAAATATTTTCTTTGTATGGGAATAGCCTGGCAGCCTTCAAAATGGACCAATGGGGCTACTAAAAATGAATAATTAGTATAGCTTTTGAAGACATGCTTTGAAGTAATTACTCTACTTACAGAACTCCCAAGAGCATGATGTTCTCAGGACATACCTTCTGTTTGGATAAAAGCCAGTGAATTTAATGTTTCAGAAAGAAAATAAAAGTGGGGATGGGCTTTTATCACTAGATCAACTCTAAGATAACGCAGACATACAAAGTATTGACAAGATGGACAGGTTAGATACAACCCCCACATTACTTCCAATGCCTGCATCCAGCTTTAAATTCAGCTGGAGTTCTGCTGACATGGCTTTCACTGCATCACACAGGGCCTTGGTTGCTGGGGCACAAAAGGAAGGAATGCTAGTTGAGAACCCATCAAATGACAAGAATTCAGATGGCTAATTCTTGGAAACTTTGCATGGTAACATGTAGATGAGACATCTACATTTAAAATTAGACATGAGACAGTTAAAATCATAGGGAGCATCTTTTTTAAAGGGTGAATTCTCAAGGAACTTCCAGGGGCAGCAGGAATGAAGCAAAAAGAGTGGCTAGAGAGGTATCCTAGAATATAACAAAACCACAAGCTCTCTTCATTCCTGCTTTTAGTTTAGAAGAATTTGCATTGATTCCTTTGCCTTTTTTATTTGTCCTTAAGTTTTAAATTCAGCTAACAGTACAGATGTAATGTTTTTGGGGACTCCCAAACCCCACCAAATTGCTTTGAAATGTTTTGTGCCATAGAAATGAAGTTTTAACAGCTATTAATCTGCTCCAAACTGGATACAGCAAAGTATAGTTAGACAAACAATCCAAAAAATCCCACAAATGCAAGAGACTAAAGAAAGTATTATTCCATTATTCCCATATATACTTATAAACATATCTAACCTGAAACAGACATATTTAGGGTTATACTAAGTTGGAATATTTAGTTTACTACAAAATAATTTAAATGTTAGCTCTGTACCAGACAAGTATTTGTATACTTGTAGGCTAGAGAGTACTCTTTTTACAGAGACAATAAATGCAGTAATTTACACTTGAGTTTAGTCAAACCAGCAGATGTTTCCTGCATGGGTCTTTCTCTAGGGTAGCTTCATGAC
Source organism: Erpornis zantholeuca (assembly GCA_013400515.1). NCBI lineage: Eukaryota > Metazoa > Chordata > Aves > Passeriformes > Timaliidae > Erpornis > Erpornis zantholeuca. The sequence goes on from VZTN01000891.1 coordinate 254,960, forward strand.
CTATTCCTGAGCTAACAGTCAAACCCTACTGCTTTGTGCCAAGGCTGCCTACTCATCTGCTTAATAAAGTGTCTATGTTAGTATCAGCTCTACAAGTGCTGTGTGTTCTGGGTGCAGAGTTTCCAAACTTTCATCACAAAAACCATTATGAAATTATTTCAGTATAAAAAGGACATTTCTAAAGCCTTGTCACCCACTTGCAGTAGGTTTGCAGAACAATTCTGTAGACATCTGAATGGATGTAATAATTTATTTTTCCTCTTTTTGCAAGGAAATCCATTTTCTGCACTTGTTACCCCAAAGCTTGTAAAAAGTCAGCTTGCATACAAGATGTTAAAATAGGTACTCTGGGATAAGGAACTTGGGGATAAGGTAGGTTTTCCCCTGAATCATACTGTGTTCGTGGTCCTGCTTTGCAGTGTTTTCAGAGAATTTTCTAGGCATGTAACTGTGATGTAAATGAACATTAGTTTAATAGTGGGAACCTGTGTCCAAAATGCAGTCAAGAAGAGAGAAGTAGGGCCCTTCAGCTGTGGCTTCAGAAGGTATAATTACAGGTGCATAAACATCCCCTCTTTATATTCCTGCATCCCCTCATAACATACACAAACAGCTGAAATGAAACAGGCAAGATGAAGAGCGATGAGAAACGACATGAAATAGTGCCTTTGAAATCTACTTTATTCAACTGGAAACAAAACATTTTAAAAGGTGATAATGCTCTAAAAGCTATTTAACTCACCAGCCAAATCAAACTGACCAAAATCTAATTTATTCCTTGTCTTGTTTAGCAGATGCTTAAAAGATCAATATAGTTGTCTCTGTAGATCGACATGAAATATTAACCAGCCTGAGTGTTCTGAAGCTTTTTACAACATATTCAGCCTCATTAAACATTAAGCAGCCTTGAAATATAAATATAAAATAACTATCAGCTTCTTATCCTTCAGACAGAACAAAGGTAACTCAAATGTGGGAAGCATGAGGAAAATATATCAAATGAACTGGGAATTCACAGAGAAGTTAACTTAGGAAAGCTGTCAGTATAAATTGGCTCAATCAGATACACTTTACCACAAGGAAAGAAAATATTGCAGTATCAGAAGAATATATGCTACGGAACAGAACAGTAGTGAGGTATTTATATCATGACAAGTTAATAGAAATAAACCTCTGACCACAACTATACTAATCTGGGGTCCAGTCATCATTTATACTCCAGCTCCTTTCGCCCCTCATATTTGCTGCAGGACCCCCTCCCCAGGTTCAGTGAGAACAGAGCCCTCTTTTCTCTGCTTTTCATTACTGCCTGGTATCTTAAAAATATCTGGGCAATACAGCAGAAAGGAGTTTCAGGTTCACTAAAGGGAAATGTCAGCTTTGCAAATCACTGAAAGTAACCGGACATAAACTGTCAAAATAAGTCAGCGAGACAGTGTGGTTATTGTCAGCACGTAACTCAAGCCTGCAATCCAAGCTGTGGCTAAAGGTTAGAGACAATATAGCAAGGCAGTACTGCTAGGATGTACAGAACGACTAATTTAGCTTAAAATGCTGTTTAATTTTAATATATGCAGTATATTTAATACCTTTTTCTCCCATTTAGCTGCTCGCTTTACTATTACTAGACACTGATAGTGAAGAATAAAATCCAACCTCTCAGTATCACCTTTACCACTGCTGAGTCTGCCAGGGCTTACAGAGAAGCTTTTCACTTTGTTTTCTTACTGCTGCTTCTTGTCCAGTATCGGTGTCAGTCGAGCAGAGACACTAGTGCTACAATTCATTGCAGCAACCTTCTCTCCATTTGGCAAGAAGTGAAAATGTGTGGGATTCATTCCCCTGCAGAGAGACAAGATTTTGTGAACAGTATATGGAGTTATTAAGTTCCAATTCTCTTCTACAACATGAAGGTAGGAATGCCAACAGTTGTTCAATGCAAAAACCATAAGGAGTTGAGAATGAAACCCAGAAACTAATTTGGTACACCTAGAGGCAAAAAAAAAGAGCAAAATTTAATATAGATATTTTTGAATTTTTGCAGCATAAGCAAGATAGCAGTAGGCTCACATAAAGAATAAGTGTATCAGACACATTAAGTAGTGTGTCTGATAGCATTTGACATTGGGCTATTTTTGCTGCGTTCTCAGAATAGAACTGGAAAGATACTTTTTCATTCCACTGCATTACACCATATTTTTGTACTTTCTCTACCTGTATGCCACACTGTTAACAAGCATTGATTTGAACAGCATCAAATCAAATGTTTTACACTCACTTGCATGCTGAAATTTCAGATGTGCTTTGTAGACAAGGTTACAGTATCTCCAAACATGTATTTTAAAATTAAATTTAAAATTATGCGTAATGGGAAAAGATTATCCACATTGTGAGCAAATTGTTGAATCAAAGGGTCAAATCATAGCCAACGGTGACAGGCCTGTGGAGGGCAAGCAAAGCCTCAGATTTCCTGTACCCTCTTCAGTTCTGTACCATCCCTCCCTGCTTCCAGTAAAACCCAGAACAATCCCAGATAAAAGCCAGCCCTGCAGTACCAGAACCATGCTCATCCCTTCCCTGTTATGCCTTTTTTTTTTTCCCCTGCCTGGAGATTCTCAGAGCTGAGCTGCCCCCTCAGTTCCAGTCAGCAGTGACACGAGGAGTTGCTCACATTTCTTACAGCCACGAAGGAGCACAGTGAAGCTGTAACAAGGCACAGGGATGAGAATGCACGGTGCAGGCAGGAATGCACAAAATTCTCAACAACTCAAGGAGCAGTGTGGTGCCTTGCTTGCTTCTTTAATCTGAGTCTTTGGCTAAATTGCAGGTCCTGCAGGTTGTTTGGGAAGAAAGGTTATTTGACAGTCAAGCATTTCTTTGATGCTGTGGTACAACACAGAAGAATCGAACAAAGAGGTTTTCTTGCTGATATTGTCACAGCCCTTTTATCCAAAAATCCTCTTTTCTCAAGGGTGTGCTCATTCATGTGTTATCCTTGTATCTCACTGAGCTGCTGGCGTGTAGGAAACAAGCCAAAGACCACAGTTAGAAGGTCACCTAAGTGTTACGAAATTGGCACTGATGCTTAGGGTAGAACAAGCAGGCATGAAGATGGAGATGGATAGACAACAATAGTATTGTGAAGGGAGAAGAATTTTCCCTGTCCAACTGCTCTCCAATCAAACCTGGAAACCAAGCCTCTGCACACATGAAAGCTGCTTCACTTTTTGTGCTTTGCTCCCCTTGAAAATCTGAGTAACATTAAAAGCAAAATGAATGCCGAATTTACTGTAAATATTTGCTCAGACAAGGTACAACTGCTTGCTTTGATCAAGCTGCACAACCCAGTTTCTGGAATGCAATCTTTGAAGTCTTGCAGGTTCTTTTCATACAAGACCTCTCCTGTCCATGCACACAGCTAAGCCTTTTAGCCAGGCAGTCCCTTATTACTCATAACTTTATTACTACAGCATTTTTTCACTGAATGTACAGCTCCAAGAAACACTGCAAAGCAGAGCCAGTACTTCACTCCCTCCAGTTCATCCAGTTCCATGGGACTCATCTTCACTTTCAAAACTCCTCACAGATCAGATATCACTGATCCCTCAGCCACTGCTGAAAGGTTTTTTCCATTGTTCACCTTTATTTTTTTAAGGCCAAAGAGAAGCCAAAAATATGTGTGTATCATCCCATGCTGCTCCTCATATTTCAGAGGGTTTTCTAAAGTTGTAGTTAGCTCCAAATGCTCTCCTCAGCCACATCTTCTAAGAATATAACTACCAATCAGCACATTATTATCCTTCCTCCATGAGCTTACACAGAGCCAAGGCAAGAAAGGAAGATCTAATAGAGCAATTGACATTGCAGAGAGTGGGGAGGAGGAAACTTCCTAAGACTCCCACCAGCCCCATCCAGGGTGTTGAACTCAGGCTGTGCATTCTTTCCTTTGCCTCTACCCCTGTGCTTTCCTTTTTCTTGTGCTGTAATTCCTTCAGAAGTCTCTTTTGGTCCAGCACCATTGCAGTGGTTAGGACAGTGAAATTATGCATCATGACTGGGATTCCTAAGAATTACAGTAATACAAGTAATAAAACTACAACAGTTTTATCTTTATTTCATACCTCAAGGGCACCAAACCATGGAGAAATAGCATGCAAGGGAGAGAGAAAATAATCACACAGATCAGAACGGCACACCACAAATGCATCAACCCTCAGCTTGGATTAATTGTATGGTTCTGGAAATTATATTTTCTATCTCTCTTTCAATGTACCTATTTAATGTGCTCGTTTGCATCCACAGGCACTGTTTAAAATAAATTTAAAATAAATTTGTCTGTAAACAATCCTCCGAGAAAAAAATGAACACTGAATGAAACGTCTCTGCACAGGTTTTTTTGCTGCTGTAGAGGATATGTAATGGATGTCTGTTCAGCAGCACATGAAAGACAGATGAGGAAGCAAATTATTCAGCTGTTTGGTTTAAAACAGAACAAAAATGTTAACATATATGCAAATTTCTTCCACTGAAAATTATAAAGCTATCTTGGTACAGCTCTGGCTTTCCATTGTCTCTAGAAAAACTGAAAACCTGTTTAAGATTAAGACAAACAGAGGTACACACATATCTCTGGGAAGTTAGAAAGGCATCAAAACATGCCAGTAGGAATGTGTGCTGGTTTTGACTGGGATACAGTGATTTTTTCCATAATAGCTGGCATAGGGCTGAGCTTTGGATTTGTGCTGGAAGTAGTGTTGGTAAGTCAGGGATGTTTCCATTATTGCTGAGCAGAGCTTACACAGAGCCAAGGCCTTTTCTGCCTCTCACCCCACCCCAGTGGAGAGGGACTGGGGGTGCACAAGGAACTGGGAGAGGACACAGCTGGGACAGCTGACCCCAGCCAACCCAAGAGGTATTCCAGACCATATGGCCTCATGCTCAGTGTATACAGCCAGGGGAAGAAGGAGGAAGAGTGGGATGTTTGGAGTGGTGGCATTTGTCTCCCCAGCTCACTGTTATGTGTGATGGAGCCCTGTTTCCTTGGGATGGCAGAGCACCTGCCTGCCTGTGGGAAATGGAAGATAAATTCCTTGCTTTGCTTTGCTTGTGTGGATTGCTTTGGCTTTCCTTATTGAACTATCGTTATCTCAATCCATGATTTTTCTCAATTTTACTCTTCCAACTCTCTCCCCCACCCCAGTGTGGTGGGAATGGCTTTTTGGGGCTCAATTGCTGACAGAACATGCAAGCTCTTTTAGAACACCCTAATAGAAACCTATGACCTACTCATAAGCCTTTGAAACTCTACTTGCTATAGATCACTGAAAAAATGAATTTCTGCAGCAGACCTTTTAATAGAATTAAATTTTTCCATTAGGAGTTAAATGACTATTAGACATATATATAATTGGGTACAAGCACACAGAGAACATACATAAACTGCCAGCAGCAAAGTCACTTGATCACTTATTTTCTCAAAATGTCTGATATCCTTCAGTAAGTTTGTTTTCAGAAGATATCGTGCTAAATTTGCAAACAGGGTAGAAAAAAACTAATTAGAACTAACTATTGTTGAGAACTGTTAATGTGGAATGGAAGGCATTTAAAGAACAGTAACAGAGTTTAAAATACAAGTTCATTCCAGTAAATCAGTGTCAAAATGACAAGGGAAGCCAACATAGCTCAAGACAGATATATGGAACAATATGTAAGAAAAACAAAAATGCTTTTGAACCCATCCATAGAATATTGGAAGTGAAAGATTTGATCAAGTATTAAAAGAAAAAGGCCAAACCAAATGAAATAAAAACAAAAGTGAATCAGACAGTCAAAATCTCTCAGTATGAGGTTTTTTTCATGGTTTGGGTTTTTTAATCTTTTTTTTTAAATTGGGTCAAACCCAAAGATTTAAGAATTCACTTTCTAGAATGAGAATCAAAAGCATCAAACTAAAATGCAATGACTACTTGGAATTTTTAAAGAATTAATTTGCAACTGTTCCAAGATATAATTGTATCTGATGCCTCCTACCTGAATACTCCTATAAGCAGCCTTTAAGGCTGTTTCCAACCTTTACTACTTCCTTGTATCAGTGCAAGTTATGCAGTGACAGCCCTCACCAAGCAGGTACTTTGGCTCACATTCAGGCAAACTGAATAAGCAGCCCAGGTGATCACTGTGCAAAGTACTGCCAGTGCATGAGCAACCTCAGCTGTGCAGCAGCAGCACTTGAGAGGCAATTCTTCCCTTGGTTTCTGCAGAAATTGCACCGTCTTCATTCAGTGTGAATGAAGGGAGTGGCCCTTCTCTGTGGTTGTTGGTATCAGTGCTGGGAGCAGTGTGTGCTCCCTGGTTAAGGGCCTTCAGAAGCTTTGGTGGAGCACAGGGCTGTCACTCCTTGCACACACTGTCCTTGCGCAGCTCAGCCCCAGAGTGCCCCCAGCACGTCACTTCTGGTTGACATGAGGCAGATGGCACAGACCGTGTCTGCCCTTCATGATGGTACTTTGCAGCAGGGTACTGGGGCAAAGTGGTTTTCTCAGTCCTGTCTGGCTCCTTACCCTGTCATAATGATCAAAACTGGAAAGGGGAAGTGTTTCATGGTAGCTGATCTTAGGTAAAAAGCCCATGATAACAATGGGTTTTGCTTGTTTTTTCTAAATCAAAATAAACTACTAAGAGAAAAAAATTAAAATTACCACCATATTGGGTGTTGTATGGATCTTCCTTAATCTTTTCTACAAGGCTTCCCCAAATGTTTGACTTTGCATGTAAACCAGAGCTACACCTGAAAGGTTCACTGGTACTTTAGTCTGAGTTTTCTAACTTTGATTAGACAACTAAGGATGCAAGTACCATATGGGCATATCCTGATATAAACACTCAAAAGAACTCACTGCTTAGCCCACTGCTGATGGCACCAATGCCAGCTTTTTCCTGGTACAACATATCTTCCCTATTGGCTCAGAGGCAGCCCATGCAAGGGAGCAAGGTAGTGACTTACAGCCCTTTCTTCTCTTGCAAAAGGATCTACGGCTACTCACAAGCGAGCCCGAAGGAAGCCTACAGACTAGACATCAGATATCCAAGAGAGAAATAGAATTGGGAACAGAAATTGAGAGAAGTTTTCACTGACACTTTACAAGTTCATGTAGTTCAAGAGAGATCCCTGAAGACAGGAGACCATCATAATGCCATTAGTTAAGGGAAAGGCTGGGGAAACTGAAAACGTATGTAGGGAAAGCTTAAAAATCATTTTAGAAAGCCAAGCGAGGAAAACACTTTAAACAAGCACACTAGTGGTTCAATTAAGGGTTTCAGAGATGCCTGTAGGAGAAAATCTCAGAGGATATTACTGCTAGGATAGACAAAGGGACTCAATGGGAACCTGATGTGGAGATGTTCAGAACCATTTCCCCAGGTTTCATATTGGAAGCTAAATGCATTAAAAAATTTAGAACAGCAAATGTATTCCAGAAATGTGGACAAAGTGCATTCAATAAGCTATTCAATCATATACCAGCACAAACAGTGGGGCTGAAGCTATCATTTTACAAACTGAAACATCACTGAAAAGCAAAGCAAAGGAAGCATTGATTAATAAGGTAGGCAAATATGAGAACAGATAATTTACTTTTTAGTAAATAATTTGGACATTTATTAAAGAGAAGATGCAAGTCCTCTTAGGAAGAGCTCTGCTGGTCAATCTGTCAAAGAGTCCAAAATGAAGACAAAAAGGCAGAGAAAAAAGTTGCTATGAAATCTGGTTTAAATCATTAATGAAGAGTGACCAAATACTTTCCAAAACAAAGAAAACAACTCAGTGTAAATAATATAATGCAATTAGTATATTTTTACATAAAAATAATTTCTTTTAAAAACAATGGCAAGGTTATTTTCTTTTTTGGGGGGTGGGGGTTGGATTGGTGCTGGTGATGGTGTTTGAATTTAACACTAAACCAGGGTACAGAATTAAAAAGATGAGTGAACTTTATCATTTATCCTTTTCTTTCCCAAAGCAAGGTTACATTTCCCCTAGAAGCACAAACTGTACACAGGTATTTTCCATCCACTGATTAGTGTGCATTTTACAGCCCCAGTGTGAGCCCTACACTTAAGTGCTGACTTATTCAGCAGAGAAACGTGAGAGCTTCTTTCTCCTGCTCCATGTACTCCCACATCCATTCTCCATGGTCACAAGCTGCATGGCCTTCATTTAAAAGTAGGTCTGCATTTGCTGTTGCCTTGTCACAGGGAATGGGAGGTTTTCACTGGAACTACAAGCCTTTAGCTCTAGCCACAGCATCATGCTTTTAGCTTGGAAGAATCCAGTTAGATTTCCCGTGTGTTGAACAAAATCAGAGGTCACACAAAGAGAGAATATATGACCCTATAAGAGCACAAAAACTTGGGGGGGGAAGGAAGAAGAACCAACAACAGCTACTACCTACTACCATAAACAGTAAATCAAAACAAGCTATTCAATAGGGTTTAAAAATACTAATGCAAAAACTAACTTTACCCTGTGTCAAGCAAGCTGAAATAAATACTTAAAGGTACAGTGTGCAGTTTTCCCAAAACAGTAAAGATATTTTCCCCAAAGATTGGCTTCTAAAGAATTTGAGATTGGCATAATTTGATTGATTTGCAACCATAGCAGAACAATGCAGCACAAAACAATCCCCACACATTTTCTGCTCTGCCTCTTCATTTCAGAGTCATGTTCCTAACTGGAGCTTGCCTCGTGTTGGCAGAGGTAGGAAGCATGAGGAACAACAGAAGATGGTGCTCTGCATATTGCCCTGGCTGGGATGGTTATCCAGCACTCTCCTCGGTCCTTGGCAGTGACTGCAGCCTGCAAAATAATGGCCTCAACAGTTTTGTAGGCCACTTGCTGTTATAATCTGTATAATAAGTATTAGTTTAGCTTTTCATATGGAAAGTTAATCTCCTAATAACATTTCAAATTACTGAACAGTGTTTGGAAAAAATCATACCTACTATTCAGAAACCTGTGCTGCAATCAGCTACGCGAGATATACAGCATTCTGTAATTAGTGCACACCTTTCAGACTTGGCTAATTACCTCTTATGAATTAAAAATGTTCGCCTCCTCCCCCACCACTATACTTGAGAGTAAAAAAAAAAGTAAGAAAAGATAAGCTCTATACTTCTAAGTTAGCTGAAAATTCAGTAAGATAATGTCACTGATGTGGTTATTTCCAGGTGAACATCAGTTTATTCAACCTAGGTGAATTTAATGACTCTGGACAGGTCGTGCAATGAATTTTCCTATAAATCACTTATAATTGCAAACATAAAAATTAAAAACCAGTCTGAAGAGAGAGATAACACAGTATAAATGATGGAAAGCAGTAATCTACAGATAGTGCTGCTGCCATTTTAATTGAGGCCATTCTGATGTGAAGCTTCCGAACCTCACAGGGACAGCACTAGGATGAGGAGCCCAGGTTCTCTAAACTGCAAGAGCTTTTAAATGACTACACATGATTAACAAACACGTTTTTAATATACTGACAAAAACTTCAGAGTTTCTCCTCTCTAATACAATGTTCTTCTACATGGTTTCAGAAGACCAAGCTTGATTTGGCTATCCACACTTTCTTCCCACTATCCATTATCAGCTGGCTACTACTTCTGTGCTGAGCTATGCATTAGGATTAGGTTTGCTTGTGCTAGATTCCTAAATCAGTATTTTGGATGACGCAGGGCATTTCAGGTTCCAAATTCCCTGGGTAGAGTCCACCTTTTATTAAATCTCTGAGTGCTGGTCAGATCAACACCACCATGACCTAGTCATAAACAACATGGATCAGTGGGAGACTTGTTCCCCAGCTTGACAGCAGCGCTGAAGTCTCCAGTTCAGTGATGGAGAGAGGGAGCCCACCACCTCTGCCTGCCCTTGCCATACTTTGGAGCACAAAGGCCTATCTCATTGGTAGATGTGAAAACAAAAGAGCTGGCACACCACCTCCAGCCCTGCCCCTGCAGCCCCACAGTGCTCCTGGAAGCCGTCACTGCACAGCCCACGCAGGGCCAGGATGACAAACAGCAAAAGGACAAGGGGCTCCAGACCAGTCACAAGGGCACTGTAATTATTTAGAATAACAACTGAAAATACAACTGTTCTCTTCTCACTGGAAACGGGAGTGCCAGGGGATCTGTTCTCCTCCCCTTACCAGCCAAGGGCCTGAAGCAAAGGGCTGCACATGCAGCAAGAAGGGTCCACAAGTCCTCTGACCTGGTATAAGTGTTTCATCACCTTCTAGAAGGGAACCCAGTCTTATTCATGGATGTCATCTAATGAAGCAATCATACCCTTTTAAAAATAAGTCTTCTTTAACTTATCACCTCTTTAGAGTTTTCAAAGGTTTTGATCCCTTTTATTTTAGACCAAAGCTTTTAGGAATGTTAGCTTCATCAAAAAGGAAACATTGAAAACCATATTACAGATTTTCAGAATTCGAGATGACTTGAATTTCAGTCTAGGAGCCAAACTCATCTGCTTTGTCCTGTATAAAGTTTAGAGCCAAGATTAAACCCAGGCTTTTTCTGGTCATAATTTAGATAAGACTGAACATTTTGAACATTATCCATTTTTATCAGATTTTGGCTCCAGATGAAAGAAACCTTGCAGGTACAATCATACAGCCAAATGACTAACTGCCACCCTTTGTGCCTGTTAATTATTTCTGGCCGCAGTATTCTGTGCATAATGGAGCATGGACACAATATGATGGCTTTTCTTTTCTTTTTTTTTTTTT